>VXAA01001494.1:666848-765413 GCA_013399115.1 Anseranas semipalmata | reverse complement strand
TTTTTTTTTTTTCCTCCCCCCTCGGTGGTCATGTAATTTTAAACTTCCTCAACTCCAAGTATCTGCCATAGCCTACAGAACATCAGTACTTTGGGAGATTCAGGCTTGTATGGTATATTCCAATATAGAATATGTAGTGGGCCTTCATTTGCATGAGCTGGGTTTCTTTCAGTTGCTTTTCTTCTTCAGGCTGTTTCCTCCTATCCTAACAGTTCTGGATTGTTTTCACTGCTCTTCACCTTTCCCCTTTCCCACTTCATGAAGCCTGACTTCTGGCCTGCTTAGCTTTTGTTCTCACCTGTTCTTAGTTCTTCATTTGCCTGCAGAAAGAATTGATGATGGCACACTGAATGAGTGAGGCTATGCATAATAAGAATGCACATATTTATGTTGTTATATAAAAACAAATACTTATATAGTAGTCGTTACTTAGATGTAGGCATATGGTGAGAATGGTCTGCTTTTTTTGATGCAGCAGGATATCTGTCTAGACCATGCAATGCAATTTCCAAATACCTGAATGTCCCAGGGAGGGCTGGAATTGAATCCATATTGTTAATGGACTGGGGACTGAAGTATAAGTCTTCATACCCTGAAGGATGCTGGGGAAAGATAACTTGTTGCCTGTGTTTCGCAGAACGTTAGGGATTGGAAGGGACCTTGAAATATCATCTAGTCCAATCCCCCTGCCGGAGCAGGAACACCTAGATCAGGTCACACAGGAATGTGTCCAGGTGGGTTTTGAATGTCTCCAGAGAAGGAGACTCCACAACCTCTCTGGGCAGCCTGTTCCAGTGCTCCGTCACTCTCACTGTGAAGAAGTTTCTTCTCATATTTAAGTGGAACCTCCTATGTTCCAGCTTGCACCCATCGCCCCTTGTCTTATCGTTGGATGTCACTGAGAAGAGCCTGGCTCCGTCCTCCTGACACTCACCCTTGACATATTTGTAAACATTAATGAGGTCACCCCTCAGTCTCCTCTTCTCCAAGCTAAAGAGATCCAGCTCCCTCAGCCTTCCCTCGTAAGGGAGATGCTCCACTCCCTTAATCATCTTTGTGGCTCTGCGCTGGACTCTCTCAAGCAGTTCCCTGTCCTTCTTGAACTGAGGGGCCCAGAACTGGACACAATATTCCAGATGCGGTCTCACCAGGGCAGAGTAGAGGGGGAGGAGAACCTCACCCCAGGATGCCATTGGCCTTCTTAGCCACAAGGGCACAGTGCTGGCTCATGGTCATCCTGCTGTCCACCAGGACCCCCAGGTCCCTTTCCCCTATGCTGCTCTCCAGCAAATCAGTCCCCAACTTAGACTGGTACCTGGAGTTGTTCTTACCCAGATGCAAGACTCTACACTTGCCCTCGTTATCTTTCATTAAATTTCTCCCCGCCCAACTTTCCAGCCTGTCTAGGTCTTGCTGGATGGCAACACAGCCTTCTGGCATGTCAGCCACTCCTCCCAGTTTTGTGTCATCAGCAAACTTGCTGAGGGTGTACTCTATTCCCTCATCCAAGTCGTTGATGAATATATTGAATAGTACTGGTCCCAGCACCGACCCTTGAGGGACTCCACTAGATACAGGACTCCAACTAGACTCTGTCCCATTGACCACAATTCTCTGGCTTCTTTCCTTCAACCAGTTCACAGTCCACCTCACTACCCGATCATCCAGACCACACTTACTCAGTTTAGCTGTGAGGATGCTGTGGGAGATGGTGTCAAATGCTTTACTGAAACCAAGATAGACCACATCCACTGCTTTACTATCATCTATCCACCTGGTTATGTTTCACAAGGCTATCAGGTTGGTTAAGCATGACTTTCCCCTTGGTGAAACCATGTTGGCTGCCCTTATTGACCCTCTTATCCTTGATATGCCTATGCCACAGGTTTGATCCTGTGAATGTATGAGAGCAGAGGACTGATTCAGTGGATGTATAATTTTTGAAGAGAAGCCAGGTAGTATCTTGGAGAGAGAAACTGGCTTTTCTTTTTCTCCATGTTTCCATCCTCTCTTTCCTTTCCTGCCCCCACAATGTACTCACACTGATGTTCATCTGTCCTTCATCCTTCCTTTTGACGGTGGACCATGCTATTATGCAGTACAGTCTCCAAGTCTCTTTGTGGAGTCAACCCACACAACTGTTATTGTTGACCCATTCCTGTCCACACAGGAGGAATTGCAGTCCCTATTGGCAGGTCAGGGGATTCTCCTAGACCAAGTCCTTTACCTGCAGAAATCAGGGATTTCAATGAGTCCAGCACTGGGACATGTGCCTTTTTCCTTGCTGTTGTTGTGTATTGGGGTGTCAGGTGTGTGCAGCAGGACAGGCAGGGCTCCATGGGGAATGGCCTCTGGCCTCAAGGCAGATTGTTGCTGCTTCGATGGGCCTCTTGCCTGTTTTGCCCCTGTATAAAGAATGTGTCCTGTATGTACAGCATCTGAACTATTGTTAGTCCTGGATTAGAATACAACAGGATTTCAGGAAGATGGGGGAAACACCTGATGCTATAATTCAGAGGAGTCTTCATTCTAGTTTCATTGCCTAGCTCTTTCACTGGCTCTGCGTGAGCTGGGACGCTTGCTTTGGTGAAACACAGGCAAGAGGAGAAGGAAAGATGAGCTTGAGGTACTCATGCTGAATTCTAATTTGAAGTAACTTGAGTTACTTAAAAATGTGGTAAGTCACCAGACTTTACTGCAAGGATCTTCTGTTATCTTTTTGCTGTCCTTTGTCTTTTTTTGCTGGTATATGGTAAAGTCTTTAGAACAGATATTAGGATTCATGGCTGGGACCAGTGTTGGATATCACAATGCAAATAGTAATCCTCATGAATAATATGTCTGTGTATGCATCTATATATATGTACATATACTTATGTTACTAAGTATATGTATATATACTTATAGACACATACATATATGATATATATAGTGAGACTTATTTACAGAGATACAAAACCGTTGAGGTTGGAAAGGATCTCTGCTCAAACCAGGGGCAGCTAGAGCTGATTGAATTATCTTCCTTGACCTGCTGGTAATTGTCTTCCTAATGAAGCCTAGGGTGCTGCTGGCCATATTTGCTGCATGAGCACATTGCGGGCTCATGGTTGGTTTGCTGCCTGCCAGCTGGACAACCCTGGGCGTCATTTTTTGCAAAGCTGCTCTCCAGCCAGTTGACCCCCAGACTATCCTGCTGCATGGAGTTATTCCTCCCCCAAGTGCAGGACTTCCTGTTTCCTTTTGTTGAACTTGATGAGGTTCCCACTGACCCATTTCTTCAGCCTGTCAAGGTCCTTCTGAATGGCAGCTCAGTGATCTCCTGTGTCAACCACTCTTACCAGTTTATCATCTACAAAGCTGCTAAGGATGCATTCTGTCTTGTCACCAGTGTAGTCTGAAGCTAAAGAAAACAAGGAAACCTTGAAGAAAATACGCAGGCTGGTAGCCTTGAGTAGTCTGAAGTTAAAGAAAAAGGCAGACCGGTAGCCTTGAATAGTCTGAAACGAGCGATAGGGGATGACAGCTAGAAAACAAGGAGGTGGAAAACAGCCAAAAGAGATACCAGACTGACCTATTGTAACCTTCTGCTCATTGAGGGTCATTAAGATATTAAAAACCACACCCAGCAAAATGCAAGTGTATGGAAATGTGGGATTTGGTGTTCCTCCCCGCTGGTCCTCAGTAATGCGCATGCTCAATAGAGATAAGTTAGGTGGGCTAAAAGAGCCGATTAGAAGTAGCCAGAGAAATAGTTTTACAAGTTTGCTGTGTATAAATAGCGGTGATTCAAGTTGGGGGTGTGCTTGCTTTGTGAATGTTGGCCAAGCACCTAATTCTGCAGAATTATCCAATTAATTATCCAATTAATTATTTAATTAAAAGACCTTCGTGTGGATTCCAACTGTGTGCTTATTGGTCAGGCGCACTGGGCATGAACCTATAGATAACACCAGGTCATTAATGGAGATGTTACTGTCTGGTGCACGTATCTACCTCTGGGGTACGCCATCAGTGACTAGTCTACAGCTGAGCTTCATGCACTGGTCACAACCCTTGGAGCCTGGCAGTTCAGCCAGATTTCAGGCTGCCTCCCTGTCTGTTTATCTAGCCCTTCATCAGATAACCAGTGTCAAAAGCCTTGTGAAAGTCAAGAAACACCATCTACTGCCCTTCCCTCATCTACTAAGCCAGTTACCTCATTGTAGAAGGCTGCCAGGTTGGCCAAGTGTAATTTCAATACCTTTTTCTTACCAACTTATAGTAATACCTCTTTTGGATATTTTACTTCAGGATCTTATTATGAACATACACATTATTTTAAAGACTATTATAAACAAAAATATCTCAATAATACTAGGAACATGTCTTAAAACTGGAAGACCAACTGTCTGGACTTCCAAGCTTATTGCTGTTTTTCTGATGTAACAGATGGCTCAGGTTGCCATCTGTGTGTGTGTGTGTATTAAATCTGATGAATATAGCAATGCTTAAACACTTAGTGTTTTGTTTCTCAGCTGAAGAAAATGCAAGATAACTACAACGTATCATTTTCTTCCTTTTCTGCAGTTCTTAGGATCTGTAGTTCTTATGTTTTAACAAGAAAAAACAAGGATGGTATATGTTTAATATTCGTTGTAAGTTGTAGATATTGGCTGTCTGTCTCTTTACTATTACTAATCAGAGCCACGTGGTTAATTTCCCCATAAGCTGCGACGAATATTTACCCTGGAATGTGTCATTGTTGTAAGTGAATTTAAAGCTGCTGTCTCTTGCCAACAGGACGTGTTTCAAGAGACATCTGTTTATCCTCAGAGTCTGGACAGTAGAAAAAGAGTCTGAAAAAGCTGTCCTATGCTTTCTTGCTCATGCTATATGTGTGCCAGACTTTTTTTTTTTGGTGCAAATTCACCAATTGTAGAAAAGATGGGGATAGCAGTGCTGCTACAGCTGATGTCTCTTAAGCTTTGTTTACTTTAGAGCTAGGTATCTCTGCTGTTTAAATTCCACTGGCCTGACTTCTAGTCCCGCTAGCATCGCTGCCATCAAATAGAGCTTCACGGATGTGAAACAGTGATCGAAACTGTCAGGGTGTTGTGTAGATGAAGCAACTGTCTCAGCAGAGCTGGACGATTATGCAAAAATTGATTTTTTTGATTCTTAATTTTTAAACAATTTATATTGTGTTCTGGCTGCATTCATGATAATTCTGTACATGCTTTGTTTTTATTGAACCAACAATACTATATTTGGAAGCATTTTAACTTTGACAGAATGGAGTTTCTAGTATCGCTTCAATTGTTATGCTTGACTAGTTAAGATTTAAAAGTAAACTGGATGACTGGGGAGACCCAGCTTGCTCTGAGTTATCAATGCTTGTGATGGGCATCTTGTAATGATGACCTACAAAGAATTTTGAGTCATTAACATTTATGGAAATAGTATTCTATTCAGTGTGCTCATCACACTTCACAAACAGAAAGATGGTTGAATGTGTTTATTTTTAAGCCAATTTTCCTAGCTTTGGTTTCACCTCTCGCTTGATGAAGCCATAGTTAGGATGTGCCAATGTGAGTTAATTCTCCCTGGCTTGTTCAGTATGCAATGTCTCCCATGAGACAACATAAAGGTAGTAGAGCTGACTACCATACAACTCAGGAAATTACATCTGCCTGAATTCCCCCTGAAATTTCTGTCATGTGCAGTGCTCTTCTCTTCTTGGTTGAAGTTGTTGTGGGTGCAGTGTGCATCCATCGTAATGGGTATATTACCACTACATCTGGCTTTCACAGTCAGGAAACTGCATCTTGGGACCCTTTCAGATAAGAAGACTTCCAAATGGAGGGTTATGATGTCTCATGGAAACTACTAAAGTGTGTTTGGCTTTGAAAGACCAAAGAACAGGAGACAGTTAGGACAGATCAACTCATGGTGGAGATGTAGGGGGAGATTGTTACCACAGTAATATTGATAATAGTTGATGACCTCAAGAGAGGTAAGTTTGTGCCCTCTGTTGTCATCGGAGTGTGGACATGCTTATATACATACCCATGAGTGGGTGATACACTCGTAGGAAGTGGGTGTGAGATGAACCGACTGCATAAGGCAGAATTCTGCTGTCACAGTGATTTAAAAGAAAAGTGATGCCAAGGAAAAGATGAATGCCTGTTGCAGGAAGTTTTTCCTACCCTTCCCAGCTTGGAATATGTTTCTTAAATGGAGCTGCTATTTCTTTTAACCTGCGAAGCCCGTCTTACAATATTAGGTCTTATTTGTGCGCTCGCCCTTTCTCTCATCTGCCCTCACACCACCATATTATTTATCCCTTTGAAGGATCCATGAAAAGGATACATCCATGCCCATTTATTCTGCCTTGCAGGAAAAAGCAATGAATGCATAAATGATGTTACTCTACATGCAGGCACTGTAAAGAATTGAAAAATGGCTTTTCAAGCGAGTGCACTAGAATTTGATTGAAAAATCTGAAAACTGAGAAAGGAATTAGCCAAAGGTGTAAAGTCTCAATTCAAACCTGAGCTTAGATTTTTAATGTTCATCTGGGGAATTTTTTTCTTGGGATGCATGCTTACAGGATTGAAACCTCAAATAGAGCAATACGGGTGTACCCAGAGCACCCAGGACAAACCGGATGGCAATAATTTCACCCACTTATGGGAAAGTTTTGAGCGAGTAGGCTTTGATAGTCATATTGCTATTGCTTTCAGTAACGTAAAGTTAGAGTAAGTCTACTTAAAGACATCCTAAAACTGGAGAAGTAATTTAGGAACAAGTCAAAAAGAGGGTTTTGTGTGCCTTTTATTTTCTCATATATCGTATGAAAGAAGATGTAGAAGTAGTCTTTCTGTTTTGTTTTTTGTTTTTAACTTAGAAAATAGATGTTTGAGCAAGTGGAGAAAAAGGAACAGACTCATTTTTTCTTTCATTTGTTAGAAAGGTCTCCCTGGCTGCACCTGTGATAATTTGGAGGAAAAAAAATAATAATATATATATATAAAATTTCAGTAGAATTAGAGGGTAAAGCTGAGCAAATTAGAAGAAAAGATTTGTCTGGAAAAAAGAGTAGTGTCAATCTTCATACATTGCTGCAACTCTGAGGGTGAATGCATGTTCTAGATAAGATGTGGCCAGTAAATATTTGTCCCATTCCTGAGTGTTTATTCAACACGTAAGAATCTGTGGTGTGTATCTGGGCTCCTTAAGATGGCCCCCAGGAAGAGCAGTGAAGCATTTGCCAGGAGAATAGGTCTGGGGAATGTTATTCATATTCAAAGTGTAAAGAAAGAAATTCCCCTAATTTTTGAAACTTGGGGCTTTACAGCATGCAAAGCGTGGAAGCCCTAAGACAAAGTCTTTTTGCAAGAAAGAAGAGTGAAAGAGAACTCAATATAACCAAGGACTGGGAACCCAGTTTCAAAGCCTAGGGATAAATCCTGAAGAGCAGACTGTCATTTTAAGCAGCCTTGTGCAAGCTTGTTTGGGGCCCTTATATTTTGTCTTAATCCCAGCATTTTAATTCTTTTTCATAAGCACTATCTAGGGTGTGAACATCGAACATGTTTTGCCTGATTACTGTCGGACAGGTGTACAGATAGGGTTGGATAAATGCCGTGCAAATGTTGTAGTCACAAAATGGCTATAGATGTCCTAATTCCAGACACTCAGCATTATACATTAGACAGCAGCTCTGCTCAAACAGTAAAAGAACACGTCACTATATATCCCCGTCAGATTAAAAAACTAATTTGAAAAGATTAATGTATTCCATTCCTGTTAGCCTGAATCAGATACCGCTGTGCCTACAGCAGCACTGCCTCCTGATTATTGAATTTTTATGGCCTTGTAATTAATTGCAGATTCCCTGTTTTGTTCTATTTCTTTTTCTCTGACATTTTAATTTCAACAAAAAGCAGCGGTCTCCATGCAGCCTCTCTCAGGAGATCCTAATGGCCTATAAAACAAAATGACTTATAGATATGGCACCCACTTCAGTTGGCTAGCGATTGTTCGAAACCTTGCTGATCACGCGGAATTTAATTTTTTCCCTTCCTCTACTGTACTTATTTCTTGTCTATTAAATTGCAGCTCCAGTGTCCTGACTAACAAATGGATGTAACAAAGTGCCACCCTTCCATAATACATTACTGTTGCCACATGCAAATTTTTTCTTAAAAAATTGCAGTTCATTTTATCTAATTATAAATGAATAAACGACTCCTGCACATGAATAGAATATTGTCCTTGACTCTGCATGTGAGAATTTTATGTTCTGGTAAATCACTTGGATTTATTATAAATTTAAAGAATCAAATGTGGTTTAGATTCATTTTGCATTTCCTCCCTCCTTCTCCTCCATCTCCCCAAAATACTGGAATGTGCAAAAATGATTTATTTCTGTGCTGTAGAAAGGCATGTTAACATGACTCACCACCTCCCAGTGAAACTCCTGGAGCTACTGAAGGCTAGTAGTAGTGAATTATTGTTATTTATATTACAGTAGTGCCTTGAGATCAGAACCCCATTTTTCTGGGCACTGTACCAACACATAATAAAAGATCATCTTTGCCCGAAAGAGTTTATAATCACATGAAAGCATCCTCAAAGGGAGGGCTAGGGTGTGGATTGTACCTGGAAAAGGAGGAAAGGGTGGTGGGGGAATGATGGTGTCAGGGTGTAAGAAGACTGTGGGCAAGGCTGGGGCGGTGCTGGGGGTGCTGTGGCCTTGGGAAGGGCAGGCGCTGTGGGAAGCAGGGATGGCAAGGACCCAGGATTGCCAGAATGCATCCCAGGAATGGTGTCGCAGGCTGCTGGAAGCATTATTGCTGCTCTGTCCGCACCTTCCCTGGGTGAGGCTGGGTCAGTAGATCTCGGTCTTCCACCCTCTGGGTTATCGTAGCTGTCTTCTCGCTAGCGCCTTCCTTCAGTGTGCTGCCAGAAGCTCCTGGGCAATGTCCCCTCTGTAGTGAAGCAGCTGTCAAAACGAGGGGGTGTGAGATGGCTGCTGGAGTAGAAGGGCTGTCTGAGAGCTGCTGATGAAAAGATATTTGCACTTACTGGCTTCAAACTAGCTAGTAGAAGTATTTGTAGTCGAACCATAGCAGCACTAAGCTTGGCACTGGATGTGAAACGTGCATGCAAACCAGACTAAATTAGCCCCTGCGCTGCTGAAGTCTGCTTTTAGATTAGTTGGTCTAGCTTTCCACAGACACACCTGTCTTGTAACCATGCCTGAGGGTTGCGATGGGGCAGCGACCTCGGGGCGTGCTCTGTTCCAGGGAGAGGACTCACGTATCCAGCCAGGCGCGTAGCGCTCTTCCCAGGCTTGGAAACTGCAGGGAAAGGCATGCGTGGGCGATGGAAGCAGAGTGACAAGAAGTCACTGATACAATTCAGCATGTATTATCTTTTAAGTACGTGCTTATCTAAATGGGAGCTCTTTGGGGGTTAGTCGATACTGATTGTACGCTCCTGGTGTTCCCACACTAGAAGTCCCTAGATAATACAATAATAAAAATGAATGTTTTGCTGGATTGGAGTCTTGCTGCTTCTCTGAGCTTCCTAACTGTAAAATGAAGGTAGTAATCTTCTCATAGCTATTGCAAAACTGTACAGAACCTTCCTGGCAGGGCTGGCAATTGTGTGTATTTCTAAGAGTAACTATGTATGTTCTCGGTCATCTTTCCTTTCTCGCGCATGTGTGTAGGAACCAACAAAAACCCCAACCAGAACAATGCCAAGTTTTAGAAAGGACAACTAAGATAAAACAGTCTCTGCAAATAGTAGCATGATGTTTGCACCTCTGCTGTGCTCACTTTTCACAGCTGACATGAGATATCTGTGTAGCAGGTATTCTGCACGTTCATCGTTTCAGAAACAAACCCGTATTCCATCCTTCTCTGATCCTGACCAAATCTGCCTGGGCCAGCGTCCTTTACCTGGGGTGTCCCCTCGGGTTTGGACGGATACCTGAGCAGTGGCAAGGAGCCTTGGCCACCCCATTCCACAGATTGCCATTTGGAGTGTTCCCCAGTGTGATGCAATCTTGGCGTGCACTAGAAAGATGTGTTCAAGAGGTGTCCTGATCCGTCTCGGCAAGCACCCAGAGAAGCAGTTCATTTTAAAATTTCACTGCTTGACCTAGGTTAATATCTAGTGCAAAGAAGTGTTTGCTTGTTTCAAAGGTAGGGAGATGGAAGCTATTTTCATAGTATGCTTAAATGGACTCTAACCAGAGAACTCTGGATAATTTGTGCCAAGCGACATCTCCTTACTGTCCCCTGGCAGTTACCTGCCTACTCTCAGCCTGGGGAGGGCAGCACACACAGATGGAAGTCAGGCAGCTTTTTTCTCAAGCTGACATACCTGAGAATTAAAATCTGCTCTGGTGGTATCTGTGATGATGGTTTTCCTATGTGACTTATTTTGTCCTTTTCTCCTTATGACTGATTAATTATAGGAGGTTTTAGTGCTTGAAACTCCCAGCAGAGTTTGATAGCATGGTATGGCCTCCAGGTAGTCTAAATTGTAGGAGATATCCTGGCAGCTTGTTTCTGCGTGGTACAGAGGGAGGAGCAGTTTTCAAGGAGGCTCTGAGCTGATTCTGCTCTGTTACTGATACCCTGTTCGACTCTGGCTTGGTGTCTCATTTTATCAGCCTCTAGAAAATAAGATACTGTTGCTCTTGTCCATGTCACGTCCATCTCACTTCACCTTTCTTTTCCCAGGCCCAAAACTTCTGTTATGGTTTCCTGTGGTTGGTCAGCTGAGCGATCAGGGCCGAGAGAGGGTATCACCAGTGTCTGTGTTCATGGGACCGTGTGTGTTTGCCTGCTGAAATTGTTTGCAGAGCTGGGTCTGGAGCAGCTGGGTTAGGAGCCACCCAGTCCAAGAGGAGAAACAGCACCACGTGACACAGGTCATCGGTTAGGCTGCGTCAGATGCATGGTACACGAGGCTTGATATTTCTTTTATTTAATTCTCTAGCACAAAAGAGACTTCTAAAATACTAGTTGTGAACTTGCAGAGATTCTTTTTCTGTGTTGAAAAAAACAGCCCTCAGAAGACAGCTTGCCCAGACCTGGATACCAAGCTCAATTCAGTAGTTTAAATGAGGTACTTCTCTATTTATGTACTGCCTCCCAGCCAGAGGTATAGAAATATTGTGGTTATGTTTGCTTCTGGCTGTTTGGATTTTAAGAAATACTTTATCTTCTGTTGTCACTTTATCAAGCTTTGGTTCTGCTGTTTGGTACCAAGTATGTGCAGAGAAAAAGATTATAGCATCTGCAGAAAAAGAAAGATACAAGGGCAGGCTGGTGGATTGGGAGCTCCCCGACTGCGGCTGCATGCGATGTTGCCAGAAGGCCTGAAGTAGGTATGTGCTGCAGAACCGAGCAGATGAAAAACGTGCCTGGATCTATAAAGCTTTCATCCCACGGTGCACTTAAACATCAGTTATTTATTTGTGCGGTTTGCAGTGGAAGTTTTAGCATACTGTGCTGTATTTAACCAGACCAGAACTGATACCTAAAGGATTGCATTGCACGGAAGACAGCATAACCACCAGTTATATTTGTGATGGGAGAAACCTAGATTCTAGTTCTGACTCCTTCAAAATTGGCTCTGTTGAAAATAGGTATTTCTTAGAATATCTGAGGGGAATTTTGAGTTCCTTGATTTATCCTTCTACAATTCTTTGCTTTGCACAGAAGTTCAGCAACTCTGTGTAGTGGAAATCACAAGAATAATGGTTAGGAAGTACTTTGGTGTTCTTTGATTTGGCTTTTGTTTTACCAAGAGTAATTTCTCCTCCCATTTTTATTTTTGTTAAGAGAAAAGTAATCTAAAAACTGTCATTTTAGTGCAAGATTCGGTGTATATTTTTTCTTCAGTTTCAAATAGCTCAGCTAATCTTTGCTTGTGAAAGCAAGAAATCTCAGTGCTGTCTCTGCATTAAAGGTAATGGTGTAATTAAGTTCAGGTGAAAAGAAAGGCTAAAAAGTGTTAGAAGAGAGAGCAGTTTGGGGGAGAATGAGGCATAACTATTTGCTTAGCTGTTAATATCTGGACCAAAATGTTGTCTTTAACCTCAGTGGCTCTGGATTTGGGTGTTCTCAGAACACATGCATTTTGTTGGTTTTGTCACAGTGTCTACGCTGTCCTACAGGACGTACAAAGTGCTTTTGTGTACTGAGAAACTGACAGATGTTGAAGCCTTTAGGAGATGTTTCAGCATGAACTTAATGAGAGCAGAGTGTGTTTCATCCACAAGAGACAGAGGAGAAGCAGGAATAGCTGTAGGACAGGTTTTGATGTGGATTCTCAGCTGGTGTAAAAGCTGTAACCCTACATGAGTTGGTAAAGTTGTGGATCTGCTCTGGACATGAAACAGAAAACATAGCGGGTGAGGCATTAAAAGACCAGGCTGTGTAAGAAGGAATAGGCCAGTGGTTAAGAAGAGGATAGATGAATCAAACCTACTGCCTTCAGCTTTATTACTTTAAAGAGAAATTGATATTGAAAAAAGACTGGGAAAGTTTGAAATATTTTCTTCTAAATGCTGTAACTGAAGGGTCTCAGTTCTAACCAGTTGACTTCAAAAGACTGAATTTGCAATTACTGGTAATAAACAAACGTACTATGTAGGTTCCTTCCAAGCAGATGTTAATTACATATACTGGAGATGAATTATGGAATTAGGAACAGTATTTCAATTTATATGTCCTAGAGTTCAGAGATTACTAAAGCTTGAGCAAGTGTTTCTTTCCTTGGAGTAAATTACGCTGTTACTTAGAGCCATGCAAAGCTAGAATAATAACTGCAAAGTTATGGCTGTTAACCTGGTATAAGCTAAAGCAAAGTTTGGTTCTCCTTGCAAGAGCAGTTCTTAGATTTCAACTAACTTGACTTGCATTTGCATTGTGTTTTCTATATGTGGAGAGTTTAAACCAGGGAAGTTGTCATTAGTTTATGGTGGGGGTTAATGAATTTGAAAAAGGCTGAATTTACTTAATTTGAGTATGTTACTATAACATTTTGTATAGAGCCTTTCTTCTGACTGATTTTATTTCCGTGTAAATTCTGGATGGTCTTATTTTTCCTAGTGTAAAGGGTATGCGAGTAAATTTCAAAAGATAAATGAGCCTTTGCACTCCAATATAATTTCTCTACAATCCTATGTCTTATTTATATGTTCAGAAAATAGACAAAATGGTGATGTTTTGGCTCGCAGAGCCTTCAGAGTGTATAAATAACATGTATTATTGCATATAAATTATATTGGAGTGCAGATGCTCATTCATCTTTTGAAATTTATCTGCATAGTTTAACATTTCCATCCACAAATGCTTGAAACCAATCTGGCACCCGGAGGAAGTGATATGTCTCCGTGCCAAACAAATGGCACTAAGGGAAAATGTCCCTCAAGGAGTTGATTGGTATAAATACTATTTGCCACCACACCCACAAATAAGAATTTGTCCAATCAAAGGGACTGAGTGTCAGTCCTCAGAAGTATACCCATCTTCCTGGGTTTTCAGGTCTAGAGCTGTTGATTTCTACCAACACCTTAGTAGTTAAAGCCAGGAGTAAATTAGACCCTAGACAAGGAAGGTATGCACAAGTGTGCTTTCTCGGTATCGTGTTCTTCTCCTTGTGATAATTCTCAGTAAATAATTTTATGTGCATCACCAATACCTGCAGAGTAACTGAAGTCTTTAGGCCAGGTTCACTCTAGCAGGTGCTGGATGTTAAATTGCCTGTGCATCTGAAATAAAACCTCTTAATACCTCTGTCCTAGAAATAGAGCCAAGACAACTGGATGGGTGAAGAGGGTGAGAGGGGTAGGGTTTTTGGGAAGAATCTTTCACAAGGGATTAGAAAAGTGGGAGGACCACATCTGGAAATAAACTTTTGTGCAGGGTGAGAAGCTGGGAGACGAGTGAGGAAGCAGACATAACTGCAGGGGTATTGCAGCCATCTATTCATCTATTATTTTGGTAGAGGAGGAATATGATGCGCCTTATCCTTTTCATTTCCTCAGCTCTCTGCACTACCTACCTACCTTTCATCCATCAGAATCCCTTTAGGCAGAATATGCAAGAATCGTTTGTACTCCCTGGTGTCTGGAGGGGTGCAGATGTGTAAACAACCATTTGGTAGATTCTGCCAATTTTGTATTACTCGGGTTTGTTGATCTCTTCTCCTCACAGGAGTTGGAGACCTGCAAAAAAAAAAAAAGTGAATGCTGCTTGTGATGGCTTTGTGGTGCTAAAATGTAGAAAGAGCATTTGTGGATGCTGTGCCCAGGAGGGACAGCGGGAGGATCAGTAGGAACCGTAAGGATGTACGCAGGAAGTGCAGGCAGCGGGTGGCCTCTTCTGTTGATGGTGAGGATCTGCTGGTACGTACAAACCTCAGGAAATGCAAACTGTGGCCTTATCAGAAGAGGTGGAGCATAGGTATCAGGAGATCCCAGCAGGTGATGGGAACAGAACAAAAATGACATTTGGTGTGGAAACTGGGAAAATTCAGAGCAGTGGGTTCATGCATCCTCCTCTCCACATAGATACTCCCACCGCTATTCACCCTACACATGCTGCCTCAGAATCCTGTTCTGCACCTGCTGAGGTGTTATGTTGGACCTGTTTGAAACACATTGTCTCTAACTGTTTGTGGCTTTAATCTGCGGGGTAGCTACTTTATTTCAGGAGCAGAGAGAAGCTCAGTGTGGTTGAGTGTGAGGCTCTTTTGGGAATCCCACAGGGTACTGTCTTTAGGCCCTTCACTGCTCTTAAAAATCTGGCTCAAAGTGACTTTCCAAGATCATATAGCTTATGCATGATGAGGGACAGAACTTGAGGTCTTCCCTTTCAGCCTTAGTGTTTTCCAATCCATAGAAAACACTGCTTCGTGATTTTTGCTATTTTCACTGTCACATTCCATCGATACCAGTTATCCAAAACCCCTACACAAGGCAGAATGATGAAATTGCTCAGGAAATGCATCTCCCCAAGTAAACCCCCTGGACTATGTATGTTCTATCTTGTTTTTAAATACTATAAATGCAGACATGAGAGAGTTTTATTGATTCTTACTCCCCAGTACACTGCTGTATTAATAACAAATGCAACGATGTTATAAATACTCAGAACACCAATGTGTTAGCATAAAAACAGCAATAAATTCCCATCCTTTGCGTATAAGTGAAAATCCCTAATAGCACACTCTGCAATTTGCCCACACTAAGAGCAATCAAGAACCATACATAATATAAAGGTGCTGCTGTGAGTAGCCAGAACATACGGGATAATTCCGTTTTGCTTTTGAGGAGCCGGTCTTTGAAGAGGTCCCTAATGAGATTCTGCTTGGCTCAGAGTAACCTAAGAAACTGCTACAGTTCAGCACTGCGCCTTGCATGTCCCGTTAGTGTACGGAGTACGAACCAGCAGTTCTGGCTCTGTTAATAGGTTTATGCATTTCCCCTCTTATGTTCAGATCTGGAAGTTATCCTGTAGCCATATAATGAAATGTCTGTTAAAAAAGACAGACTTCTGTCTGAACATGAAATATTCTGTCTAACACTGCAGTCTCTGTAAGGGCGTGGTTTTGGACAGTTAAAGGTGGGAACACTGAAATGTAATGTAATGATGATGTGACAAATGGGTCTGGAGGTTTTGCATTCTTTCATCTGTTTATCTGACCCATCGTTTCATTCATGCTTCCCAGTTTGAAACGCTCGCCTAACCACACCTCTCCCTGTGCTCAGCTCTGAGACCTTTGGTATGTTTGGGCACTGTATATTTGGCCAACTGTGTCCTGGGCTGCATCGACAGAGGCATGGCCAGCAGGGCGAGGGAGGAGACTGTCCCCCTCTGCCCTCGTGAGGCCCCGCTTGCAGTGCTGCATCCAGGTCTGGGGCCCCCAGCACAAGAAAGACGTGGACCTGTTAGAGCGGATCCAGAGGAGGGCCACCAGGATGATCAGAGGGCTGGAGCCCTCTCCTATGAAGAGAGGCTGACAGAGCTGGGGATGTTCAGCCTGGAGAAGAGAAGGCTCCGGGGAGACCTCACTGCGGCCTTTCAGTACTTAAAGGGGGCTTATAAAAAAGATGGAGAGAGACTTTTTACATGGGCAGATAGTGGGCAGGGCAAGGGGGAACGGTTTTAAGCTAAAAGTGGATAGATTTAGACTGGATGTTAGGAAGAAATTCTTCGCTGTGAGGGTGGTGAGGCACTGGAACAGGCTGCCCAGAGAAGCTGTGGATGCCCCATCCCTGGAAGTGTTTAAGGCCAGTCTTGATGGGGCTCTGGGCAATCTGATCTAGTGGGTGGTATCCCTGCCCACGGCAGGGGGTTGGAACCAGATGGTCTTTAAGGTCCCTTCCAACCCAAACCTTTCTGTGATGTTATGATTACACTACTCACATCTGAAGTACAGCATTTCAGATTTGATGTATATAGTGGATTTACCCAGATAGAGCAATATAAGAGCTGAACCAAACACAACCCCTGTGTTTTTCCAGTGTCTCAGCCTCTTGTTCCCAGAGTGGATGCTGTATGGATACTGTAGCCTCTGACTATGATTATCCTGACATTTCTGGAATACTTCTTCTACACACTGTTTCCTGAGGTGTGTGCTAACTTTGAAGTTGTCGGTTGCTGTCGATACACTCTGGTTTTCTTCGTGTATAAAAGGACCCTGGCTTATGTTGGAGACTCTGAGGGATGGCTGTAACATGGCTGTTAGAAGTTGTTGTTGTTGTTGTTGTTTTTTTTTTTTTTTTTAAAGTTAAATAATTATTTGAACTTGGACTTGTTTAATTCCTCATGATGTGGTACTGGGATGATAGCAGCATTAGGGTTTGGTGTGCTAATATCTGGGGTGTTTAGTTTCCATTTACTCTGAATTTATCCTTCTCAGTGGCATTCTCTGTCAAGATGTGGCCCCACCAGGAAGAGATTTGGGGGCCTTTGGTGTTCTTTACTAATAGATTAAACCCTTCTTCTATTCATTAGGTTAATTTCCTTTTTACAGGAAACAAAAAGCTGTTGTTTACTAGAAGTTGTGTAAAAGGTTGGTAACATTACACCTTCAAACCAAGTCACACAGTTGTTATATTGCCATTGTACCCAAAAACACCTGAGATGCCCAGCGAAATTCTGCAGCTACTTGTCATGGTGCTGGTACTAATGGGGCAGCTTTAATACAAAACTGGAAACGGGTCTTTTCTGAGGTCCTCTGAATAAGTATTCAGATAGAAGGAGCAGGGAAGCAATTTGCTGTGTTTTCTGGGTTTACTAAACAAGTGGAACAGATAGACTTGTGAGCTGTGCTTTAACCAATAAGAATTTGTACCAAATGAGTCAAGGAAGGACTTTATTACTAGTTTGCTGGCAGTAGCACTCTATGTACTTAAAGTTATGTGAGTGGAAACCTAATTCCCATGGGGAAGAAATGTACTCTAAACTACAGTGTGTACTTGAATTGCTGTTGTATAAAAATGTTGCACTAGGATTATAGGAGCTAAAGATCCCTTGTGCCAGGAATGAAACCCAAGAGGAAATACATAAATACAAATAATTCCAGCAGCAAGCATACTATTTAAATGGAAATCCAGGTTTAGTTTTATTTTTGTGTCTTACTGACCACAATTACCACTGTGGTAGTTTCTACAGCACAAACAGTTACATTTTTGGTACAACACATATTAGTCATTAATATAAGGTTCTTAAAGGGGCATACGATTTTATTTTTGAATAAGTATTTTAATGTAGAAGTAAACTGATAATTCTGTTAAGCCAATTTCTTTAGGACAAGTGTTAACTTAAAGCAGCATTTGACTCAAACTGTTTCCAATGGCATTATGTGAACAAGAAAACACTCAGCTCCAGCTGCAACTATTACATGGGAATTTTTAGGAGATACCATAGTAGAGGTTGCAAATGTAAATAGACATTATTGTGGAAGCATTCCTAGACGTGCTTAATGTACACCAGCAGTGTTTGGTGTGGTACCACGCCAAGTTGCTCATGGATACTTTAGTTTTGAGAGTTCATGTCCCCCTTCTTATAAGCCTGCATCCCCAACTAATCAAACTTTTCAAAAGAGACTTGTAAATCTGGGGCGTTACAACCCAGCTGGGCACACCGTAAGTGTAATCCCTTATTGCATGCAAGATAAGGCTTTTGAAACTAGTTTAAGGTTCGCTGTCGGCTTTCGAAGAACTACCTACCCTTAGACCAGTAAAATGTGTGAAAATGGATCACTAGTCAAAATGAACCTTCACAAAAAAGGTGAATCTGAAGTTTTTCATGTTTTGAAAACCAAAGTAAGTGAGACCAAAATTCATCTGTGACACAAAAGTTGTGGGTTATTTTTTTGGATGTTATCAACCAAGTAATATGGATGATAGCTAAGGGCAAGACTCACATCCCTACTTCAACATATCAGTTGCATTTGTAAGTTTGACAGTGGATAGAAAAAGGGAAACCAGGTGTGAAATGACTAGAGGCACTGATTCACATTTGTAAAATATTGGCTACCCATAAGTAATTTCTGCATATGTGAATGCAAAATACAAGATGTTGCAGAACAGTTAAGTGTTTTAGATTGTAGCTGAAAAAAACAGCTTTATCTTCCGTTTGTCTTCTCAGACCTTCCTGGGGTTTTCATTGGATTTTTTTTTTTTCTTCAACCTTTTCCCAAGCAGACTTTAAACCAGTGTGTGAGTTCCTAACTTGCTGCATTATGCTGATGGTGTTTTGCTGTCCTGGTAAAGATAGGGGGCATCTTTTCCGTTGACATACTTGAGCAGGGTTAGAGATAGCAATCTTACATACAAAGGTCCATTCCACATGCAGTCCCAGAGGGAGAAAAGAGCACTGTATGCCACCGTATAAAGCAGTGGTGTGATCCTCTTCATCCAGAGAAGACTGTGTCCAAACTGCTCTAGCTGGCCTGTACTCAAAAGGAGTGGGAATAGAAGTTGGTCTGAGCATTTATTTATTCTTCAGCCTAACAGAGAAGTAGGAGATAAGCCGTCTTTTCAGTGTTGACAGTTGTTGCCTAGCAAGATTTTGTTGAAAAAGTCACTGTGTAATTATTACTGAAGTGTGAGAGAAGGTTGCATCACTTGGGTATTGACAGAGGTAGGGGAGATGCTTCCGAGCTGGATCTCCATGTGCCATTCGTGGGACTGTACTGCACTGCTATCATTAGCAAGTTCATCTTTTTTCTTCTCTCTTTGCCTCCTGTTTTTTGCCATCTCTTTGATAACTTGAGTCTTTTATACTTCCTGATAGAGGAAATCTATTTTACTTCCTTGCATTTCCAACAATGGGAGAGAAAGTGGCTGGCTGGCACACTGACTGTGGTCTCTCATCTCCTGGTTTATAGCATGCCTTTCTTCAGGTCAGTAGTCTTTGATTCTGTATCTGGGCAGAATCAGCATTCATTTTGCACTTCTGAATGAGGTGTGGTCGTCTTTCTGGGTATGGCAGTTCTGTCTTTAATTTGTTCTTATCAACCTACTAGTGTATGTTAGTGATAGTCGCTGATGCTTTTGACAAGCTAGCATTCATGGCTATTCAGGCTGCTTTTAAGCACCCTGGAAAAGCAATAAAATGTGTATTTTGCCTTGCCTACTCTAATTTGAATATCACTGCAAAATGTATATTGCAGTAAACTTTAGACTATCAGATACTCATTGCGATGTTAAAGCCCTCTGGGTGAGTAAAAGAAATAACGACAGAAGAAATTGAAGCCCAGCAATAATGTGTGACAATAGTTATGATGACTTGAATATAAATACTTTCATCTTTTAAGGACCCATAAATTGCATCAAGATAATGACTGTATAGTCTCCTAACTTGTCTTTTACACAGTTCAGATTGAAGGCCACAGAAAAAAGCAGCACAGGATTAAAGCCAAAATACTGTTTTTAAAAAATTATCCTTCTCAAGTTTGCCTGAATCTATATTCTATTAATTTAACCATCCTAAAATGTTTTGTGATATGCGCCATGCTTCTAAACTGTGTAAAGGGAGATGCTCCCCCAGGCTTTCATGGAAATTATGTTTATAGTACATGCTCCTGTTTTCTTCTCATTCCCTTAAGCAGAAAGGTCCTCGCTGGTACATTTTCACTGGCAAAAATGTATACATCATTTAAGTCATTACAGGTCGACTGCTCATTTGTTACAATAAACTATATCATCCTTGCTAGGAGGCCGAAGAGAGCCTGTAGCCATGAATATACATCTTCCTAGGGTAACTCAATTCAAAGCAGCAGCATGCCATGGTAAAGTATTACTTAATTTATACTGCTAATGTTTAACATTGATTCTGTGTGGGAAAATAAAGCCCAACGTATTTTGAGAACCTACATCATTAAGGTTTAATAATTTAGACCTAGTTAATGTGATAATGAATTTACTGACAACTAAAGTGCAGTTTCAGTACTTACATTTCTAGAAATACTGACTCTGAAACTAGGTTTTCTAGGCAGAAAATGTATATTATAGGATTGCTTGTGTAATTTACCCGTCCTCACCCTCTTAAACCACACTGAAAAATGTATCTTTAGGTATGTTTACTAACTAGTGGAATGTGATGCTTCTTTCACTCCATACATCTGGTGAGCTACGTGGTACTAATATCTAATAGGGTATAGGTCTAATAGGGTATTTGTATTTCAAAAACCTTCTTAATGAAGCCGCTTAATATTTTTACAAGGTAGCAAAAAGCAAGCCATTGTTGCCGCCCAAGTACCGCGTTCAGCTGCTGTGAACGCAGTAAGGGTGTATCAGAAGGAGCGAGCTATCTCTGTTACACGTTTGCTTCCTCTCCCGCCACCCTGTCCCACTCGGGCTGCAGTTCCTATTGTGTTCGCCTCTATCACCGCAGCAACTATTTGCCAAACGATGTGTAGGTCATTTCCAGAGCTCTGGGAGGGGGAGGGGTTATTTATTTTTTAAATCTGACATAGCGTAGTCCCTCTACCTCCCTCTGACCTTCCTGTGTCACCGCTCAGACTGCAGCCATCTTCTACTGCCCCTGTGGGTGTCTTATATCAATCAGGCTTCTTTTCAAATGGCTAAAATAATGGGTGTCCTCCACGCGTCCGAATGTGTCAAGGCTTCTGCAATATAACTTGCGGCAGGAGTCAGGGGCACTCTGCACCTTGTGGGAGGTCCTTACTCAGCAGCTTGCTGGATTTGGCCTTGTTGCAGGATGTTTCTGAATATCCTTTGTGCAGTCTCCTTATTTGTTTTGCACAGTACCACTATTTGAAAAACAAAGGGAAGTTGGGTGTTCTGTAGCAGGGCTTTCCCAAACTTTTCCCATCTATTTGCTACAAGTGGCAGCAGTGAGTGTGTTTGGTTGGGGTGTGTGTGTGTGTGAGGGGATTGTTGCTGTTGCTTCAGTAGGTCTTGGATCCGTGATAGTCCATCTCCTGCTTTGAAGTTTATAGCCCAAAAAACGTTATTGTCTGTTACTGTGAACTGATGGCTACTGCCTGACAATGTCTCGGATCGGATTAAAGAGGGAGAGCCCTGACACCGGGTTTCATACAGAAGCACCTGTAATCTTCGATGCTACTGGGAGAATTCAGTGTCCAAAGCCTAAGAATTTCCAGGTGCTTAAAGTTAGCATTCATGTATTCTGAAGTCTTATAGACGTGGCATTGGGTTAATGAGATACCTGAGTGTTCCAGTACTGTCCAGGAGAGGGCAGTTCACATTTATACTCAACAGACAATTATTCTCAGTTCTTTAAGTTATTATTATTACTATTACTCTTAGCAGTGTGGCTAGCTAATCCAAATTAGGAAAAGTTCATGTCGTTTCCTTGCACAGTTCTGTGTTTCTTCAGAGATATTCCTGACTTTTGTTTAGGAGTAGAAGGTATCACAGACGTGGGCTGTAGGCTGTACAATCGTTTCCCTGGTTTTTCTTTTGATCTCGGCCCTGAAGAAGTTAATTCATCTCCTGACATATATATTTCATCACCATTTTATTTTCATTGCTTGTGTAATTGCTGTATTAAGGTTCTTGGCTCTTGGCTAGAATGCTGTCCCAGCACGTGTTTAGCTTGATAGGGTTTGATTCTTGGTTCTTATGGCAATATAAATAATAAGAATAAAAGTTGAAAATAGAATCTCACAGTCTTGCAAAAAAGCCTGTTTGCAGAAAACTTCTGTCCTTGAACTGCGGGGTGAGAGAGTCCACCTGAACATGCAGATCTTGAGGCAAATGTTACCCAGGCTGAAACACTCCCTTCCATGGCTCACCCGTAATTTGTGCTAAAATACCAGCTAACTGTATTTGAGCTCTGCTATCTGTACTTTGTCTATTTGACAATGAAATGCCATTATGGGAAACAGATTTTTAATGCTGCTAGGTGCCTATCAATAAATTAGTGTATCTGTTGTAATTTACTGAACTCTGGTACTTCAGTAGACGGTAGAGTCGCTTCCATTTAAGATGGATCAGTGCTGGCTTGGCAGCCTGGAAAAAAGCCATTTTCCTAAATAAATACTATGTGCTTTTCTCTGTCATCCAGGTTGTGCAAGGTATCCCTTGTGCAGTGTTGTCCTTATCATTTAGGTTCTCTATCCAACTTTTTCCTTCATGCAACCTCTTTCTGCCCTGTAGAATTTTCTTCCCTCTTAGAATTTGTTGAAATTCCCTTCCTCACCCCATGCTATTATGAGTTTTAGTTTCTATTTAAATCTGAAGTTTCTTAGAGCTTTTATTTCCTTCTTTTGTCTCTCCCTGTTCCTATTCCCTTTGTAATGTTGTTTCTTAATAAGCCTGATATGTGCCTGGCATCAACATAATGTAGGGGAGATACCCTTGTGACTTAAACTGCCTGCAGTGTGCCATAGCAATAGTTTCCCTGCTAGGAGCTAGTGATGCAGGTAAGTCTTTTGTCCATATTAGCTTGCAAAACAGTTGTGTTTTCTGACTTCCATTTCCAAATCTTGTTAAATGTAAGTAATGCCTACTTTCTCTTTGTTTCATTTCCCAACACAAACTTGGCAATTTTGGTGTGTCAGTTGTCTATAAGAAGCATTTTTCTTTCCACAAACCCAAAAGTCAAAATGACCTTGGAGCTGTCTAGAAGCTGTGGTGGATGACTGTTGTTGAATTTCCTTGGAATGGTTAAAAAGGTTATTCCTTACCCCAGTGTATAAAACCTTGTTACACAATGGGGATTGCTCAGTTGCAGTCACTCATGGTCTGGTTGTTACTACAGGACATTAGGCTATCAATGTTGGTATAAAGAATAACAAGATTTTCGCTTTTCCTATTTGGGTGCTTGCTCTCTGCAGGGTGGGGCTGCTTACTGATATTTAGATCACTGAGTTGCATAGTCTGCTCCTGAAGTCGAAGACCAAATTAATGTGTCATCTTCTGTCACTGCATACTGGAAGTAGCTCCTCTGAATGCAAGGTAATTCACCTTTGGAGGTAGGCTAGTGTGGGAGAATGGAGCTGTCAGCTATCTCAGTGGCTATCAGATTGTACCAGATGTTGCTGATGTGGGGCTAAATGAGTTTTACCTTTTTTGCAGCATTTGCTTCCCAATACTGCTGGCAGCTGCTTTGTGACTAGTTAACAAGTGAGCCTGAGACATCTTCCTAGAACAGATCAAGTATCATTACCATGTACAGTATTTCAAAAGGAGAGAAATCATACATTTATTTCAGCTAATCTTATACATGAGATAAATGTGCTTTTCATAATGTTACACAATGTAACCATAATAACACAGCCAAGATGGTAAATTCATTTTAATTCCACAAAATTCATAATTGGTGACATCGCCAGTGGGAGCAATTGATCTCTGCTTTCCATTTGTTCTTGACTGTTTCCACTTCAGTGAATTAAAAGAATTGGGCTGTTGGGACCCCACCCTCTGCATGTTCATACAGCATATTATGCAAGAGCAATCGCCTTCAGAAAATTGCTTGTAATAGACAATGCCTGTGTTAAATAAAAAAGGCAATAGTCCCTGGCCTGACTCAGTATTTTAATCCTTTTCAGATTTTTATTATATGTGATGGCTTTCTGTTCTGTGGTGGAGCTAAGGAACAGGTGTAATTCAGTGTAGCTAAATTGCATTATTTGAAATTAATGAGTTCTGTGTTTATTCTTGTAAATTAATACAGTTTCTAATAAATCAAAAGAGAACGTGCACTTCTGTGTGTTTGCCTGCATATTACCTCAGTGGGGATAATTAACGTCTTGTGACAGTGAAGTCATATGTCAGATCTGAGATCTCATTGCCAGCCTAGTGCAAATGATGTTGCTAGTGACCTATATCATGACCTTATTGATGCAGTACAAGTTCACTCATTCAAGATGTTCAAATCACAGTCTCATCACTTGACAGTCCTCCCTGTTCTGTAGGGAAGGAATAATATTAATGCTTCTAGAATAAAACAAAAAAAACTCAAAGGTAGTTAATAGAGTAGACATTAAAGTAATACCTTCTGGAGCGTATATAATTACTGTCCTACTGCTTTTACTTAGTGTTGTCTTTTTCCATTAAAAAAAAAAAGAGTACCCAAGCTGTTTGTGTTCATACAGTTTTTGATTTTTTACAATTAGGACTAGGTTAAATTACTAGCATCTGAAGAAAATAAGTTATATTGAAGGTGTATTACCAGTAATACTCGCTGAGTAGCACAAGTTTCTTGTGCCTGACTCCTTTTATCTCAAGGAGTGTCACCAGATTTATTTTTCAAATCTCGAGCATTCAGCTAATTATCTTGCCAACCGAAAGCACAAGGTTACATGTGTATTCTGAGTCAAAGATTAAAGAGGAAAAAGTATTCTGTCGTGGCTTTCTCATTGTTATCCTGTTTCTATTAGGATTGGAGATGCTACTGAATAGTTGAAACATTTAATTTTTTCTTTGATAGAAGGCAACCTGTAGAAGCCTGTAAATTCATTATAGAAACTTTTGGTCATCCAGCTCATATTCTGTCCATCGGTAATTCTTAATTTGATGCCATTTCTGGATGGCTTGGGGTGGCTGGTAATGGGATAAGGAATCTTTCCTCGTTAGATAAGAGTTGAACAGGTGAATGCGCTGAGGGTGCTTTGGACTCCTCGTATGAGAGGAGGTCGTGCACAAGTGCAAGTGGGTAGGTTTCTGTTTAGAGACTGAACTTGGAAAAAAGTGGTCCAAAACTAATAGCAATGGGTTTTTTTCAGTTCTTGTGAAAAGTGCAAAGGTCTTGAGGGGGGAAAAAAAGCTTGAAAGGACCTTCAATAGTATTCAGTAGAGTAGTTAAGAATTTACTGAACAAGACTGTGGCTAAGTGCACGTCTCTAGATGTAAACAAAAGAGCCCCTGACGGGTTGACAGAAGTACTACTGGAAGTTGACTGTGTGCTGGGGGTCTCCTGTGCTGCATAAAGCCCGTTTTGACAAGGCTAAACACCATGTAGTTCACATGTAGCACTTGCTGCCTAAGAAATGACCTTGTTTTAGTGTGTCAGACATTTTATCTTCTTTTTCTTAGTCTTTTTTTTTTCTTGCTATTAAGTTTGTAAGGAAAATCCAGTGAGTGGCCTGATCATGCTCAGTGTACCAGTGCCTGCCAGAGTTTGTATGGAATCCATTTGACTGTCTCTGTACTTTCACTTGCAAAAGCTATTGCTTAAATCATCAAGTATTGCTTGATGCAGTTTAATGGCAGCAGGACAGATTCTGGTCTCAGTTAAACCAGATGAAATCTAGAGTAGTTCTGCTGTAAACGTGTAAAGCTGAGCTTCGTCTTCAGTTGTACAGCTGAGATCTGAGTTCTTGTAATGTAATATATTGAGATTTGTATCATAATTTCTTAAACATCTGCAATCTGTCTCTCCTTCTGTTTGTGAACGGAAACTGTTTTATCACCGTAAACTAACTCATTCATTTTCTGCCTTCCCTTTCTAAAGTCTTTTTAGATGTGGTGTTGCCACACTCATGACCATGGACATCTATTGGCTTCTCTGTTTTTTTAAAGGCTTAATTTGTTTCTTCACATAAAACAAATGAAATCTGTTGGGTATCATCAGCTGTGCCCTACAAGCACCAGGCCAAAATTAGGTGACAATCAAATATCCTAAAGCAGGTAGATTGTGGCCTGGATCCTTAGAAGTGGAAGTCTGCTAGCTTTCATCTTTCAGGTCTCTTTCCAGCTATTTTAGGGATGCAGAAATAATTGAAAAGGCTCTTAACAGAGCCCTATCCTTTTTAGAGACAATCTTTTAAAGATACCTCTACAAATATCCTCTGAAAAAGCCTAAGTTCCCCAGTAACTCTTTGGCTGATGTCCTGGCACTCAGACAGTGGTGCCTTTGTACTTCTAGTCCTCCTGCTCCATGACAAAATGCCATTCTTTACTGGGAAAGTGTACAGCAGCGTGTACTTGGTTTCTTTTGGAAATTGGAAATAAGGATTTCTGCTGTTGGACTCGAGTAGTTTTATCTGGAAATAGTGGATTTTTTTTTAACCTCCATATGGAGTTTGAACCATCAGATTTATGTTGGTTTCTTGGATTGTTAAAACTGGCCCTTGAATGATCAAGGTTCTCATGTGGAAGTCCCATTGATGTGAAGCGTGTCCTTCAGTGGCCCCATCTGGGTTTGTTCTCTTGAATCAGGCCCTCAGTATTTTATTCAAACCTAGAGACAGTCACTAGCCAAGCATAAAACAGAACCCGAGCATGGTGACTCCTAATTGCACTCTACTTCTCTTTTTAACCAGAACAGAGCTGTTAATTCCTCTTCATTTCTTCACAACAATTCATCACCCCTAGTGTTCTTGTTTCACTCCCTGGGAAATAACATGGCAGAAATCCCCACTTTTTTTTCCCTTCTTCTCCTTATAGACTCCACAACATTTTCTCTGCTTTTCAACATGTGAAAATGAAGCGTCTAATGTTTTCACGTGAGTTTTTGTTTGAGTGTTGTTCTTTCTAGGTGCCTCGGCTAGTGTGCTCTTTGCAAACCCTACCTACCTTCCAGGCTGTGTCAGTTTAAGAGTGAAGAACTAGCATTTCCTAGCTGGAAAAGAGAACTTCTTTAGTTTCAATTAAAGGAATTACTGGGATTAGGAAGACAAAGGCCCACTTCTGAAATCAGCTTTAGTGGCATTTGTGAGGATCAAATGATCACTTCAAGTTTCTCATTCTTTTCTAGCTGGCTGAATCTCATGCTCTGAAAATGTACTCTGTACCGAGACTGGAAAAATATGTTCAGGCTTTAGATGGTTGATGAAATGAATCTGATTGACCATATAGTTGGGGAAATTTATATGCGCCTGTTATCCTTTGCAGCTGCATACAGTGGTATTCTCTAAGTTTATGAGTTTAAAATTAACTATTATTATTTTTAAAGGAAATTTAATACAGGGGAATAACTTTGATTGTAGAGCCAAGGCAACTCTTTCAGTGCCTGCATCTTTTGCTATAACAGCTCTCTTTATTCAGATTAGCGGAGTCAGCATCATTCCAGTAGATACTAAGTTGAAGTGAGTCTGGTTAGTGCAGGGGCTTGGAAAATCAATTTCTTGGGCTAAAAACTGATTCCTGTAAGACTGGCTCACACCCTTTGTGTGTTAGGAAGCTCCAATGCTTACCTGCATCTTGCATGTGTGGAGATCTTATGTCGAGCAAGGAGTCTGACAGAGCAGTTTCTAGCTCTTTGCTGCGGTTTAAGGTGATGCTATGTCCATCTGTTTGCCCCATTCCCCTGCTTGAGGGCTTTTGTCCCCACAGCAGTTTTGGCAGGCTGTCATGTTATACCTGTTAGCCACTTAGTTTGATGGTTGGTATCACCAAATTCAACCACCGATTACAGTATGTTTTGGGCTAAGATAGTGGATGTTAATGGGCTTGGCTGAGAAGTGGACATACGCTCCCCTCTGCTGACTGTCCTTCGGGGCTAATAGTAGCCTGGGCAGCCACGTGTTAACCTGAAGAAATTGATGTCTGGGTGAGCGGTGGCTGGAGCCATGCATGACTGCAGCCCTAACTTCTGCTTGGACTGGGCACTGTAAGGTCACAAGGCAGCAGCCATCTCTTCCGTGCCACATCTGGTGCTCTAGATCTGCTCAGAGGACACGAGTCATCCTCAGCTGCTTCAGTGTCAAGACATCAGTGTCATGCCCACTGTTCCTAGTGCTCTGATGTACTTGTGCAGAGTGGTTAACACCTCTCACTGGCTTAACAAGGACCAGGCTACCATGCATGCTGTTGCTGCTTTCATTGCAGGGGAAGAAAGTGTGTGCTGTCCATATATTTCCATACCATGAAAACTGTGCCCTTTCCTGACAGAAAATAGTGGTCAGAGAAACTTTTCCATTTTCTTTTTTTCTTTTCCCTGTCTCACCATTTCTACTATAATGTATAACTATGAGTAACAGTAGAGCAAACAGGATTCCTGTCTGTCCTGGTAAGCTAGCATTAAGTTATTAAGACTAATTGCTCATGCAAACAATGCCTTAATCTAATGTTCTTCTTAATGGAGCATTTTTAAAAGGAAAGAAAAACAGAATTTGTTAGCAGCTAGGAAATTTTTCTTTCAGAAAAGAGCATGTGTGCATGCTCCCCATGCACATACTTAATGTTATTCAAACTGGAGATGTCCTCATTCTTGTATTGATATTCCTACGTGTGGTTACAAAAAAAAAAGTGCAAGGGTAAAAATACCTTTGTTTTTCAAAGTGATTTGCAACCTCAGGACCTCTTAAGCTGCAGGTTGATGGATCTTAACTTTGTGACACTTAACATGGCACTCCCAGGGAAACGTGTTGTGTAATGCTTTAATTATTAATTACCATCATTCATCATGCAGCCCTCCTTTTAATGTCCATTAGCATCATATGCCACTCATGAATGCTTGGAAGTGTATAAATGTGCTGGTAATCCTGCTGAGTTGGTTTACATTAACTGTAAATTATCTTCTTGACCAGTTGGTTGGCCTTCCTGGCTGGTGGAGTTGTCTTATTTGTAGCATTAGCAATGAGTTTGGGAAATGAGATACGTAGAAAATATGTGCAGGTCTGTCTTAAAAGCTAGGACCAGCTGGTGCTTGGGGATGTGTTGTGAAGTGTTAGCTCAGTTGTGCCAGCGCACGTCAACATCTTTTTGAGACAAAAACCTACAGCCTGTGATCCACATGGCAACGATCTTGTAGAGATCACCTAACGCTTATCAGCTCCACTTACTTTAAGCCAGTCCATTTAACATCCCACAACTGTTTAAAAAAAATCAAAACAAATCTAGACAAGCTGCTGGGATAGGGGGGACAAATGAAAATAGGTAAATGCAAACAAGAGGGACCTTTGTCCACAGCAGCTTCTGGAAGCCAAGCAAGTGTGTGCATGTGCCTGTTCTTTAGTTGTGTGATCTTCCTTTTATGAGCATTATGTGGGCACACTGCATTTCCAGGAACATAATGTGGCTTTGGTGGGAACAACATTATGTTCAGTATTGTTGCATTAATGATTCATGTGAAACATGCAAATCAAAATATAACACTTGACTACATCCCATTAGGGAGCAGTTGAAAAACCCGTGACAGAAGCAAATGCGGGAGTATCAATTTGTTATGTGCATGAAACATTTAGTGTGAAACGTTGGTCATTTCTTGCTGGCAATCAGAGCCTTCTCTTGAATTGATGCCAATGAGCTTTTTTTTGTCTGTCGCACAGTTCAAAACTGGACAGCCTTAAAGACCATCTCCCAACACATACAGAAGTACTTTCACATAGCGGAAATCATGCAAGATGCATTTTGCTGGCTGGAACTGGATTTGACAGTTCACCGAGCAGCAGCGTGTTTTCAGTACTGTCCTCGCTGTACTGTCCTTGCTGGTTAGATGGAGTTTGTTCACTTCAGGATGCGTTGTGGGATGAAGGTGGTTGCCAAAGGCTAGATCCTGATTTCTCATATGAGTATACAAGGAATTTACAAGAGTTGTTTTTTACAGTATACTTTATTTTATTGACCATGCTGTTGTCTTTGTTTCCATTAGAAGTACGCATTTTTGATGATGACCTGTTGGCGTGAGGCTAGATTTTCACCCATTTACAATGCAGCAACAATTTTCACTTGACAGAATCCCTGGAAGACGAGCTGATGTGTTGACACAAACACAAATATTTCAGTACTTTGGTATTTTATTTGCATGCTCAGCATCAGGTTTACATGAAGCTCCACTAACAGGCTGTGTCTCTTAGCAAGTGTCAAATCCTGGTCATGCTGAAGCTAGATTAATGTGTCTGGTGTGCTCTGTTTGATCTGTAAATTTACAGGCCATTGCTTGACTTCAGTGGGAGGAATTGGGTAAGAGAATGGGCTCTATTGAATGAGGTCTGTGAGTTTATTTGAAATATAGAGGTTGCATCGGTTAGGTCCTCAGTTCTTAGCAAAGTTCTTTGGGATAGTAGAGGCTGTTTTTTACGTGGATGACATAAGAAGGAGGGTTGTTCATATGCAACTTTGAGGTACCTGTACCATGGCCTGTCTGAAGGGAATTTGCTTGCCCAGATGAACTCCTGGGAGATTTGAAGCCCGAAGTCCACCATTATTTCTGTGCTTTTTGACAATCCCATTAGTGTAGCTGAGTGCTGGGGAAGGGAGAGAACGACTCTTTCATCAGATGCAGCAGGAAGGTTGTGCAAGGTGGCCTCTGCAAGAGCGGAAAACTTAAACCTTCTATTTCATTGATGTGGCAACTGTAACTATCATTAAATTCACTGACTGGGAGGGTTGGGGGGAGGACATAGTTTTTGTCTGGGCTGCAGAAAGGCAACTGCTGTCTTCACAGAAGGCAGCAATTCTGCTCTGAGGTAGAACTGCTAAATTTGTTGCTTTCAGCACGTGTGGGTCACAGGAACAGACATGCTCTTCCCTCTCAGCTTTGTTAGTGCTGAGATTTCTGTCACCTCTCATGGTACATCCCCACTGTTGTGGACCCTCTGTCTGTCACATCCTCCCCGTACCCTGAACTCCAAATCTGGACCTGTAGCAGGTGTGGCCATGGCAAAGCCTCCCTGCCCCCCCAGATAACTGTGCAGACTGGTGAACTAGTGGCCTTCCTTCCTGCCACCACCCACGGTACAGATCCACTGCCTGCCTTGTGTCTGGTAGCCATACTGCATCCAGCCCGGTAAGGGAATCGCTTTCCTTGCTACAGGTTGCAGAGACTTCCAGTTCAAACCCGCAGTGCCAAGGAGTCCAAACACAATTTCTCTAGTGTCATGTTAATTAGTCATCTAACCCAGAGATAGAAAGGTCCAATAATGAATTATGTTGCTATCCAAATCCTAGTTTTCCAGTTGAAAGCATAAGTGGGACCATGGGATTGGGTCAGCAATTACCTTAGGAAAGGGAAAAAAAAGTGGAGTGTTCAACAGATGTCCTGACTATCCCCTTCTGGGACAGAGCAATCCTTCCGCTTCTCTTTAACAGATTCTGGCTATTTGTTCATGCTTCTCTGGGGGCTTATTTAGTGGTTCTGGAAATATTTTAAAAGACATTTAAAGGGATTTGACAAATGCTTGACCTGTTTCAGTGTCCATGAGTTGAGTTAAATTATGAAGATATCCTTTACGTGCAACCCAGAGGCCTGGAGTTTGGAGCTGGGGAAGACTGTAGGAATGTTAAACCCATTTCAGTGATAGTATCCAACACATGTTCTATCTGGATGAAACATAAGGGTAAGAAAGCAGTGGAGTTCTGTGAAGGTTTTGGATAAACCCTTCCTGATGTCATCTTCCCTGCCACCCGAATCTGTGTGCTTGCAGAGTTTGCAGAAGGGAAGGGGGTACTACCTGTACATGTAGAGGAAAAATAGGATGTTACTGTATTCTATACTTTCTTTTCTGTAACACTGCCCTGCTTGATTAAAAAACGGAACAAGTTACTGATTAGCTTGGGGTGTCCGGTGTGCTCTATTCTTGGATTTCTCAGTTGGAAGCCTCTGTCTTTTGGGGCAGCATATACAACTGATGCCAGACTTCCTTCTCTTCTCTGACAGGTTTATCTGCTTCCTGACCTGGACCATTTTCATCTCCCTGCTCCTAGGCCATCTTTGGCTCTGTATTATGCCGGCACCTTCACCTCATTTATTAATTAAATATCCACTCTTCTTCAAAGCTTTTCTGCCAGACTCCTTTATCTACATATATGTACCTTTGTGTCCTAAGGCTCTGTCCTTTCTTCAGTGTACTGTCTGTTCTGCTTTGACTTGGTCTTTTGCCTTCACTAGCTATGAAGGCTCCTGAGCCTCCGCCTACCATTTCTTTGCTATTCTCATTCATATCTTCTCTTCAGTTGTAGCTATCATCCATCCCTTGGCAAGCTTTGGGGGTGCCTCGAGGAGCTCTTTCTGGGCAGCAGGACTCACTTGAGTTGGTGGAGTTCCATGGGGGAATTAAAGGAGTGTTTTCAGGAGGGTCTCCATCCCTGTAGAGCTGAGGTTTCTCATTGTACTGTAGTTCATGGGAAAAAAATCTAATTTATTGTTAAATTAAATCCATCTTTGCATGATAGCAGTCCTTTTTATCTTAGTTTATCAGTTTCTTCTGCGTAAGTTGAAGAACAGACTCCGTGTTAGCCAGAGACTGATGCAGACTGCAGGCACTCCTTTAGAAATTCAAGTTAAACTTGTCCAAGTCTGAATACCTGTAGTTAATGTAATAAATTTAAACTTAAGCATCAAAGTCTCATGATTTTTGGAAGATTTGAGCAATTGCAAGTGGGTGGAGCAGTTCATCATCTCAGGAAGTCAGGACACTTTCGCTTATGTCTCTTAAGAACTGAGGTGTTTATATTTTACATTTCCAGGTTTTGCAAATGTTAACTGTTGTGTACAGGGCTCGGTCTCTATTAATGACACTGGAGAGAGAAAAAAAAAAAAAAAAAAAAAAGGCACCTCTTGCCCCCATCCTCTACCCTCCTCAAAACAAAAACCGGGAACAACCTTTGCCGTGTCTGAAGGGGCTGTGCATTGTTGAACTTCCTCACTTCCTGCTAACAAGGAGAGCCGTGACCGAAAGGAGTGAAATGCTGCAAGATTAACTTCTGCATTAGGCTGCCAATTAATCAGACCGTAAGGTTCGTGTTGTTTAGGAGAGGATCATAGGATTATTATCTCAGACTGACCTAAACTGTGAGCTGTTCAGATATCCGCTCAGAATTAAAGTTCCCTTTTTCTGAAGGCATTGAGCAGTACCCTTTCTGAGATGTGCTCTTTTCCTCCTTACTACTTGAACCACAGCTTTCTAATGTGAAAAATATTTTTGTCTTTTTTTTCCCCACTGCTTCAGCTGTAACAACACTGGATGTTTGCTTGGCTTGGGTGGGAAGGTGGAAAATTCTTCCAAAATTTAGAAACAGAGCTTTCTGATGTGTGCAGTAATCTTAAGGCAGTAAATTCTTTTTATTTGATTTTAAATGCATAATTTAGTATACAATATAAAAATGTATCCAAGGGGGAAATGAATTTTTTTTAATAACATGCTTCCCAAGGCGAGTGGCAAAATGTGTGTGTTGATGGGAAAGGGAGGGGAAAAATTTATATCCTCAAGGCATGACTTGTGGTTTTGAATGAAATTGAGATTGGTGCTGCTGTTGGCTTAGTTTCTTCTAGGCAGAGATGGGTTATACTGTTCACTGGGAATTCAAACACAGGCAAATTGGGTTCACTTACAAGACTTTGATGATGCAGGGGTTTACTCCACAGTTCATGCTGCAGAAGTTATTGACTTCTCTGCAGCCTAGAAAGAAAATCTGTATAATGACGATAGCTTTTTCCTCCTCAGGGAAATTGTGTGATCCTGACTCTGCCACCCTTTTGCACATGAACCATCCCTCCAGCACCAGTGAGTTTCCTTGCATAATTAGGGGGTCACATGACAAGGGCAATAGTTTCTCTGTTTTCAGTCTATTGCTAGACAGACTGAGTTTCTTGGACACTGATCTAAATGGCAGTGATAAAGAATTGCTTGTCTCCAACATTAAACAGATTTATTGAGAATAAAGTAAATAAATATTAGGTTAAAACCATGCTTGTACATCTTTGGGGAATGAATTGTTTGTGTTCTGTCTGGTGCCTGCAAGAGCGTTAAAGAAAGCATGTGTATTTTCTTGCACTTAGGTTCAATTCATATGTTTGTGGTTTTTTTAATAGATGCATTTTTAAATTCATCTGACGCAAACTCAGATAATCACGTTGATTTCAATTTAAGTTTGGTTTATGCTCATTTAACCTGAATCAGTAGAGTATTATTTTGAAAGCATGTTTGCAAGACATTTGGCCTGCATGTCTCCCAGTCGCAGTGTATTAGGAAAAAGTCCCCAAATAGTCTCAATTGCCTGAACTCAAAATTTGAAATCTGGACTTGTCTAGAACTTGTGTGTGTTTCCTTCTAGCAGCACCCATCTGTTGTCTAATGCTTTTCGAAGTGTTGTTATGGTATATAGTCCACAGAAATTAATCTTCTAATGAAATAAAAAATACTTCAAAACTTATTATTCATATACATGAAACTAAAGAGGAGTTCAGTTGCATTATCTCTCTTGGGACTCTGAGATATGTGGATATTACAGCACCTGGCTTCCGCAGTGCAGTGTATCTTAAATCCACATCACTTTGGGGTTCTGCAAAGGATGGAAATGTGTAGCACATCTTCCTATGCCTTCTCCGTCGTGCACTGCAGCTGGGGAAAACTGTAGCCTGTATGAATTCATTCAAGAACGAATTGTGTAGTGGGATGGTTCTTCCGTAAATGAGTTAACATACAACAGCTTCTGGTGTTATTGGTCCTGTGTCTGAATGCGAAAGTTTAAAATAAAATGAACAAATGATGAAAATAAGGGTTCCAATCGAGGCCTGCCTACAGGGAAATGTCGGGGCTGGAGAGCTAGTGGAACTGCCCCTGGTGTAAAGGTGATTTCCCCAGCCGTTAAAGCCCGCACTGAGATGTGGGAAGAGTGAGATGCGAGTGAATCACGCTGCCTCCTAGCTACTCTGGTCTGCTAAACGGTCTCGCGGGAAGTCCGTGCAACTAGCTGAAGACACGGGGCAGCCTGGGGCTGCCCTGGCTCACGTTAGGGACAGCTTCAGCCGGTGCCGTGCTCGGAGCGAGGGGCTGTGCGGGTGGCAGCCGCCTCCGCCCCTTCCACTGCCCGCAGCCGGGTCCCGCTCACCCCTGCAGCAAGGACTTGCAGCGCGCCCTGCCCTGGCGTCCTGCACCACGGGGCGGGCACGCCGCTTCTAATGCGAACTGAACAAATCCAGGGAGCGACGGTCCGTAATATTAGATGGGAATATTGGTCCACCTGCGAAACACGGGTAAGTTAATGGTTTCAATTCCCTCCCTTTTGCATTATTGGACTTCCTTACAGGTTTTTCTATATTGCTGCAGCGGTATTACAGACCAGATGCCAGATGTGTAACTTCGAACTGTGGTGCTGGGTAGCCCGATATTGTAAATACCAGCTTATATGAATAAGTAAGGATTAAGTTCTCTGTTATTTTCATTGGTTTGTGAAATGGCTCTTTTCCAAACAGTTCCTCTCTTTAAAATGACTTATTTTTATGTGAAGATTTGAAAGTAGAAGGTAATTCGGGCCTAATCCTGACTGTATAGGATATTATGAGCTTTCAAAGTCAGCCATAGCAGGTGAGGGGCACGCAGAACCTTGCAAGACCAGATGCCTGGATTGTTTTCTTTACCACACATTGAATGTACTTTTGCCATTTTGTTCCATCAAGTCAGTTGATCAGTTTATGCTGAGCTGTAATGAAATCTTGCAGCCTAAATGCTTTAAATTGCGCATCAGATGATGTGCTTCAATCAAATAAGGCACCACCAGTTTTCTTCCACCTCAGGTGCATTGTGGGAATCTCTCAAGATGCTGCCATGCAAATTCTTCTCACTGATGCCCAGCAGAGGGTGATGTTGTACAGTAGGTTGTAAATCTGTGAGGTGTAGCACCTCACACAATTATCTGCAGCCATTCCTTAGATTTTATCATTTTAACCCACCCTTTAGAGCTATTACTTAAATAATATAGACATGGGTGGTGTAATTAGAATGTGCTATATCTGCCATTAATTTATAACATATGATAGGCTTCTAGATGTCATAAAGGTGTATCTTGAGAATGCTGTGAACTCTGTTTAACCCTGATTTTGCAGAAAAATTTGATTTTTATGGCAAAATGAAACATCACTGCAACAAGATCTTTCTTCTAGAAAAGATGCTTAAAATAAAAAATTCCATTTCCTCCCTGGTTTTGGCATTCTCTTACTGCACTGGAATTGGTACGTGGAAAGAAATGTCATGTTGTTAGAAGCATCAGATGCAGCTATCCTGGCTTGGATTTGAGTTTCACTAGATCCAGGAATGCCTGAAGTTTAATGCATGGGATATTCATTCGCAAGATTAAAGTTAAATTTATTCCTCTTGACCGCATCCTTGTTTTCCATAAAATCTTTCTCCCGGTGAAATCTGACTGTGGTGTGAACCAGTATCCGTCTGTGTCTTTGTCTCCCTCTTGTGGCTAAATGTTTTTAGGCCTGATACTCGGAAACGCCTCGTCTTGCTCTTCAGCTGAGACTATCGAAGCACTTGTTTCTATTCTTAGATATTTCTGGTAGATATTTTTCTCATATGCTTCCAGTTGATGTTTCCACTAGGCTGTGAGATGGTAGCACCCATCTCGTTGTATAAAACCTGGGGAAAAGGAGTGGGTCGAGTTGAAGCGCGGTGTTAAGCGATCCCCTTATGTGCTGGTGAGTGAAACGAACAAACTGGGGGCACCCCTGTATGTGCCGTGGGAGGAGGGAGCTGCTGAGTTTCAGAAGTGTCAGGGGCTTGGTGAGATGCACTGTAGTGCGAAGATGACTATATGAGTAAGGCATGCTTAAACATCTGTTTGGGGGTAAAAAAAAATAAAAATAAAAAAAAAAATCAAGAGTTGGCAGTCTCTGATCCTGCAGGCTGTATGTGGATTTCCTCCTGAGCTTTCCAGAAAAAAAGGGTTTGGGACACAATTCTAAAATGAGGGGCACTAAGGCTGTCAGTTCCTTGGAGGAGGGTTACCTAGCCTGAACAGAGTGAAGGGGGATTTAAAAATCATCTTTTCCTGTAGGACTTTAGTGAAACTGGGCAGAAAGCATGTGACTGCACCTCAGACAAAGTAACTTTACTTTTAAAAAACGCTGTGTAACCTTGCAGAAAAATCCCTAGCTAAAAGATCTGGGGTTTCAGTATGTGGCATTGTCATATGCACAGAAAGTTAGTTTTCTCTCAGGTGTTGAAACTCCACCTTGCAGTTACCCTCCAGCAGTTCTGCGATGCGACTGTCCTGCGTTGTGCCTCAGGAACACCACGGCTGGCGGTGGTACTTTTGTCTTGGGCTTCTAGCATAGAAAAACCACGTTAGTTGTATGTGAAGGGTTTGAGATGAGTTGGAGAATTTTTGTCTCTTGCAGGCCAGTTGCAGCAAATGGTTTTGAGAGACTAAAGCCACTAATAAGCTACAGATTTTCTGTAGTCCCTGTGAAAAATGAAGACAGTTCTAAAATCGCGGGTGGCACCCAGAAGAGACTGGGAGAGCCGGGTGTCAAGGCTGAAAGACCTTGGTACATTGTGTGAAGGGCTTTTCTATGCAGCAGAAGCCATTCCTGGCGTCCACACCTTGAAATTAATGCTTGTCCCGAAAGAAGAAAAGAGGGCTCCGTGTGCCTGAGGGGGTTGTCAGTTCAGCGTTACGACCCAGCCATCAGAAGCGTGAGGAGCACATCTTGCCGAGTATCCGATGCGATGCATTATTGCGCACCTTCGCTTCTGACGGTTGGTGCGATGCCTGCGTTTCTGCTAGGTGCAGTCAGGTACCCACATGCATTGAGATTATACTTAGATCCTGGGCTTTGTGGGGAAAATTGGATCCAGCTCCAGCTGCAGCTGGCTCTTGTGTAAATAACAAACCATACCAAACCCCAGACAGCTGAATACCTCCCTGCTTTACACCAGTAAATTCCTGGCAATGAAGTTCCTATTTCATTCAGTGAAATAGCTCATATCTCTGCAGTTACCGTGCTCTGCTGCTAAACTGCTCTCGTTTTCCCCTCTACTCCACAGCTCCTTTTAAACTGCTGTATTACTCAAGCTCTACAACAGGAGACAAGGCATCTAACAACAAATCTGTTTTTATTTGTCCTCCTCTCGAATCCCCCTAAATCAGACTGTGATCAGACATGGAGTGGAAGTACCCCAACCTTTTATAGCACTCGCCCTGTGAGATAGGGAGGAGGCGAACTCCAGCCCTAAATCTTCCCAGTGCCACCCTTAATGACAGAGAGAGCAGGGTGCCAAAGTCTATTATGTGCTGAAAGGCCCCTAAGTGTTATTGTAAAGGGCTTCTGCAGACCCACCATACATTTTCATCTGAAGGTTTTTAGGCTTCCACTGCATGGGAAGAAGCTGGTGGAGTATTTGTAGTGTGTACCTGCCATATTTTATAGTAAAGAGCCCTTTCTGAACAGCTCTCCTTTTTAATTATACCTTAAAATGGTATTAAATGTTGGCTCTGTTCATGCCAATTGCTGTTTGGTTGTAATCACTGCAAGAGCTCTAGCTCGTTGGGACATCAATTTTCTTTTCATCGATGCTTTGCTTTTATGTTTGGAAGGGAATTTGAAAGCATATAGGCTGAAGCAGGAAATATTGCTGAGGCGCACAGAATGATAAATTTCCCTTCTGATACGGGAGAGTCCGAGGAGGAATATATGTTTTGTTCCTTTTAAAAAGTTTTCCTTGCTAGATGATGTTTAGAGGAAGGTGGGGGGAGGACAAATTTGTACTTTTATGAGGCTGGGGAGGGGAGGGTGCATGTGTGGGTTTGTTTTTTCTGCCTCTTAAAGTCTACCTTAAAGTGGATATTTTATTGCCTGCTTCTCCTGACTTACGTATATTGGTAATTGAAGGAGAGTGCTGAACTGCTGGCCTAGTGCATTATTTGTGTTTTCTGAGTCTCCAGGATCTTGAAGGAGGTGATTATCCCGACAGCTGCCTCTTGGGGAATGCGAGGGGAGAGGGGAAATTGCCTAGTTGGGTAGATGGGCTCACCTCTGAAAGGTCATGAGGAGAACGAAATGCTGATGTATTGATACCTTGTGGACCCTTTCTTTCCAGCTTGACACAAAAGGTAGCTTTAAATCCAGAGAAGACTGTGCCATTGCAGGGAATAGTTCATGTGTATTTCTGTTCTTCTTTCCAGCTGACCAGCGTTCTCTGCTGTAAATCACCCCTTCCCTTCTCTGGTGTGATTTCTTTTCATCCTCTCCTACCAATGCACAAGAGCGAAAGCCATTTACTGTAATCAGCTTATCTTGCTTAGCCTTTAAGAATGTTAATTTTGCAGTATTACATCTGAATATTGTACAAGGAGAGCTCTTACTGGTGACCTTTTGCCTGCTTGACTAACACAGACACCGCAGAAGCTGCAGCGCAGCCCCATAGCATAGGCGTGATGGCTTCTAATGGGGCTTATACAATAGCTAATACATTTCTTGGTGGCTTTTTTTTTTCTGGGAGCATCCTTCACAACACATAATTTGCTGCCCATTGTTATCCTTCTGTCTTTTAGCTTGAATTATGCACTCACACCTTCCATGACAGAGAAATTGCAGATCCTTTAAATATATATATGTGTGTGTGTGTGTGTGTGTGTGTACACGTGCACACACACACACTCATCTTGTTGGTTTTACTTTTTCAGCTCCTGGCAGTTGTGTGTACTGAATTTAAGCAGGCTTGGTACATGCTCTGTAATAAACTGTCCATCAGGGTTAAGGCCTTTATCTGCAAGAGTCAAATCATTATAATTTTGGTCAATTTTGAAATTGTTTTGATTCACATTCATGTTTCACCCTCTCCTGTCCCCCTCAGGCATGTGCCCTGGACAGTGGCCTGTAACCTGTTGTCTTGCCATCTCCTGTGTGTGTGGCTGTACGGTAGCACAGCTTCAGTAGGAGGTATGGCCCTACTTAAGGCACTCAGCTGCCTGAAGAGCAGAGCAGTCTCCTGGGGATGAGACGTGGGTTTGAATTCTGGTCACTAACTTCCTCGGTGAGTGCTTTATCCACCGGGCTACTCTACAAGTTGCTGTATGTGAGATCTTCCTGCATTTTCAAAATAAGTCCCTGACCTTTGCTGAGTATATTGAGAAAACAGTGCCAGTCTCGCAGAAAGCTCTGCTTTCTGGTTTCAAAGTGGATGAAGATCCTACCCAAATAATTAGCCCTGCACAACTGGCTGGAGTTCAGATACAGCCCTGTGTGCTCAGTGCTTCCTCTTTTAGGTGTTTTTGGTCTGGGTGGAAGAAAAGTGGTGCTCAAGAGCTTTAGAGATGGGAAGATTTCTGTTCTCCCTGAACCCCTGCTTCCCTTAAAGCTCATTTCTGGACTGTGTACTACAGTGCAGTTGCAGAGTGCCGATGTCTTTACTGAGTATGTCCATGAGTGTTTCACATTGTGGTTTTGTCCTTATCCTTGAGGTTTTGTTCCTCAAAGTCAAATGACAGTTTGCCTCCACAAAACTGAAGGCTAGAAGAGCTGAGTAAAAAATGGTGGGGGAGGAGGCCGAAGAGGGCAGAGAAGTCTTTTAAAAAGCCACGGTATTCCTCTTTATTTAGAGAGGCAGACATGTAGTCGGGCTGTAGAAAACATGATCTGTTAAATTAGCACAGCCAGAGACAGTCTCTAAAGCAGAATGTTCAGAAATAATTACAAAGTTCAATGTCAGCTGGAGGGAAAACTTGTTTTGACAAGCTATGCATTTGAACCAATATAGATTAAACTTTTTTTTTCCTCATGTATATTCTATTACCAAAGAACTTCTAGAAAAGGGGAGCAGGGATGTGTGAAGTATGGTGAACCATAGAGTGTCCTGGGATTTCAGTAATTTATGATGAAAACAGATGTGATTGATGGAGCTACATGTCAGCTGTAAGCAGGACCCTAAAGCCCCTACTGTAATTTGCTTGGAGACAGCCAGCTACAATGCACCTTGATCGCATCTTGATAGCATGTGACCAAGAGTGAAGAAAACAGAGGGCTGCTCTTTTTCTTTCAAACAGCCCCCATTTATTCACAAATTTGTGCCTGGAACTGCTTTCATGTAAATCATTTCACTATTTATTTCGGTTCAGGTTGGTTAATAAGTTTACTTCTTACCAATTTAAAGGGCACAACTGACATTTTAGCTGCAAAAATATGAGAAGCATGTTAAGTGCTCGTTGCTTGTTTCCATTAGCCCTCAGGAATGATATAGGGATCTTGATGTTTTTTTAGTAAGGTCAGTGTTCAGCACGGACCACTTCTAGCAAAGTAAGCACTGACTTACTGTATAGGACAAGTTATTCTGCTGATGTACACCCATCTATTTCTAATCAAATCAGTGGAGCTCTATAGTTTTAAAGTAGTTGAGGATTTGTCTGACTTGCTACCAGCAGTCACATCTGCCCACCTGCCAACAAACAGATTAAGCACTTCCTAGGGTCCAGTAGATTTCTGTCAAACAGTGGAGTGGCAAAGATGCTTTGAGGAAAAAGGGATCTAATTTTCTTCGTTCAGCACCTCCAAATCAAAAGAATAAATTTCCCTCCATCATAAATGAAAACAAATACTCTTGGCTGTTACTACTTCAGCTGCTACAGGTTTTGAGTTAGTTGTAAAACTTACACCTTTTAAGTTTTCCTATCCAGTTTCTGATGCAGTGTGCTTAATGTCACCAAGCATCAGTGCTACTTACACGGTGCTATTTGTGTTGCTGCATATTTTTGTAAGTAAATTTCGTCATGAGTAGGAGTAAGATTAAACAAAGAGATGCTGTGAGATTATGGTAGAACAGAGAAACTTAAAAAGTATTCTGGATATGCAAGAGCTTCAGATTTCTTTCACATGTCAATTTTTGCAGCCAGCAGTTGAAATTTGCTGGGAAGGGAATTAATTAGATAGAGAAGGGCTTTCCACTCTATCCTGCCCCCTGTGTCATTACTTTAAAAAAAAATAAAATAAAAATAAAAAAAAGGACCCTCCTCTCAGTTGTCCTCAGTGCTTCTGCAGCCCCTCTGCGTGGGGCATAACAGCAGGAGAGCTGCGTGGGGACGAAGGGTCGTTTACCTTAATTCTTTCCTTTTGCACGTTGATTTCAAGATGTTATAATGTACTCACGATTATAAAGTGTCATTTTTCCCCTACAGGACCCTTGCTTTGTATAATGTGTAGGGGTGAGCACATGGTATGGCAGAACTCAATTTGCCAAAGTAACTGTAAAATGGGCATCTCCTGTCTCCAAATCCTGAAGTGGAAACCTAAGTAATGGTCTCACGTGCCTTGCTCTGGGTTTTGTTTTTATTTTAATATTGTATAAAGGGGTCAGTTATAATTCAGCAAGAAGTGCGGGAGCCAGAAGTGCTGTGCTGATTTACACTGAGAACTGAGTTTCCAGGGCAAACGGGAGAGTAAATAGACCATTGGCACCTCCCAGCAAATTTTGACAAGTGTGATAAGCAGTTTCCAAGGTGCAAGCATTGCAACTTTGCTACTATGCACCCAAAATTAGTCTATACATGCGATAGATTATTCATGTCACTATAAAATAATTTGCTAAATTGTTGAGGGTCTTTGACGTGCAGTTCATAGAGAAATGGATTGTGAGTGCTTCAGGGTAAGGATGCAAACAGGGAGCCCTATAGTCGTTCTCTCTTCATTACTCGCCTTGCTCCCTTTAAAATTCTCTCTCCCTGTGGGTTTGGGATTCAATCTTTCTGAGACAGTATTGAACTTACTGGGACTTTGTATATGATATCATATTTGGATTTGACAAAGGGTAAATTAAGGGTTTAACAAATTTGAGGGTGAGATGAGAGATGGTGAAACTATGCAGACCTGCTGTGGATGTGATGCTTAACCTTTGGCTTTTCCATGTGCAGTATCACAAAATGTGGCATGGAACATTTTCCACAGGTGTGCAGTGACTTTGAAATAAAATGTGACCAAACCGAAGTATCATTATCTAGTACTAGGTTTTTACATACACGTTTGTTTATTTGCTGTAATGTCTTTCTGGGTTTTGTTCTTTCTGAAGTCACATATGAAGTTGGTTTTGATTTTCTTAGTCTTATTTTGTGGTTTCAGATGGTTTCATTATTTTTTTTAACTTGTATTAACTTTTACTCAAATAATAAATAGCATGCCACTTCTCTTTCCAGAAATGCCTCTTCTCTAGAAAACATTTTACTACAAAGATGCTATGCAAACTGAGAAAGATTAATTATAATGATGGTGGAGCATAATCGCTAGAGGCTCTGGATCTGATGCTTTCAAATTGATATTTAGGGAATACCGGCAGATCAACAGATGTGGATCTAAATGAGTGACTTGGAGCATAAGGCAGCACAATGTCAGGAAAATATGGTGGGCTGTGACTATTAATGGTTTTTAATTAATTGGTATTCAAGACAAACCTGTTGTTGTTATTGTTATGTGCCTATTTGGATTTAGCTGGTTACGTTCAGGCCATTCCTGGCAGGTCACGCCTTGTTAAGATGGAGCTTCGATGAATATTCGTCTTTTGCCGTTCGCCTCTGTAACAGTCTGCCCGGGTTGTGGCTTTGTGTGAAACCCAAGCGCGTGGCTTTGGGGTGCTGAGCCTCCCGGTCTGTGCCCGTGGGGCAGCCCCACCTCAGCAGAGACATGGCAGCTGTTGCAGAGTGGCAGTAAGGGTCGGCTTCACACGCTGCTCCTTGGCAGTGCCCGCGCTTAGCAGGCTCCCCAGCCGTGCCAGCGCGAGCACAACCTCGTGGATGTTGAAGCCCTCCTGCGGGGCTGCGTGCAGAAATGGGTGGGGGTCCATGCCCATCTGTCGCCAGCAGGAGGTTTAAGGAGCTGCTTCTGCCTTTCAGCCTGAGGCTGTGTGGCCCGTTCTCCTGCTGTCCAGAATGTGTTCAGGAGGAAACTGTAGCTCTGTGGTGAAATCTGAACAGTCTTTCAGGGAGTTTCAATCACTTTATTAAGGGTGCCCTCGTAGATAATTAGGCAGGCAGGTCACAGACTTGGTTTTAGGTGTGGGTTTTGGCGGCCAGATGAGCTTGGCTCCAAAATTTGTAGCACATCTGTGTGATAAGTGACTGTGTGGTGCAGGAAACCTGTGTCTGGATTCACTAACACAGTGGATGATGACCATACTGAAGATTCAAAAAACAAGAATGGGATCAAGCCAAAAATGGTGATACTTGGAACATGTATGTAGTTTAAAATTAGGTAAAGTATGAGCCTCTGTTCTGCTTCTGGGAGGGCAGGTCTGTGTTGCAGTCCCTGCCATCCATAAATCAGCCTCTTTCCTGCAAAGGAAATTTGCACTTGGACATCCCACGTCCGGAGGCACGCTAACAATTCCGCACGTGGCTCTATCTGTGTGGCTACGGCACTGTGCCTTTCCTGGCCGCAGCTGGCTGACAGCGTCCTCTCTAGCTGGTTGCCATTTGAGTTCCCTAAATCTACAGGAAAGTAAAAACACTGAAATGATGTCCTTGGGGTGTAAAATGGTGTAGTGTAACTTGCTGCAGTATATCTGGTCCTTCTTTTTGTAGGTCTTGCATCTGGGCCTGTCTCTAGTCACAACATTGTATGCTTTTTAGAGTGCAGCATTTACCCACAGATTGTGTTTTCAATATAAATATTTCTGTGTTTCCTATTCAGCTCTACTGTTGTTTGTGGTCTACTGTTCTTTGTGATGCCACTCAGCCAAAGAAGTTTTGTTCGCTATATAACTTAATGTAGAACAGATCGATGGACCACATCTAGGACAAGTCAGCTGGTGTCTTCGTGGGACCTCTAATGTAAAGAGAGGGTTTATGCAATAACTGCAAGTAGGAGCAACTGCAGCGAGGTTCTGTCTCCAGCATGGATGGCATTAAGCTTCCTGCTAAGTTAACAGTCTGTCTGTGTAAAGGACTTCAGCCATTCCTTTTTGTCCCATTGTTTTTTCCCTTCTGGGTCATTTTTCTCCCTCTCATTCAGTTTCTGAGTTAAATTAAGGATTAGCTATCAAAGCCATTCATATTTCTCTTCCAGGGTCCCCTTTGTTAGCATCTCCTGTGCACTATAATCTGATGCTGCTTCTAGTTGTGTGCTTGCGCGCACACTCTGCAACTTGCCTTTCTATCCTTTGTCCTTTCCACATCTACAACAGTTGCTTTATCAGGGACATCTGTCCTCATCTTAGCGTGCTGCTTCATCTCTTCTGAGGAAGAGGGCATACAGGGACAGTGCTTGTGGGTCCTTGATGGTAATATACTTGTAACATTGACCTCGTCTTTCTTTTAAATTCTTCCTTGTGGTGTTTTGTGAGTGCCAAAGATGGATTTTGTTTTGGCAGCATTTGGCTCTTATACTAGTACCTCTCTCATGGCTTCCTTTTTTCTTTAAGTTTAATTATGCTCCTGTGCAATTGCTGTAGGTGGTTACTGAATCTGTAGCATTTGGCTTCCCCTGCTCTCTGCTTTCCTCTGCTCCCACTTGGTTTCACTCTACATATCTCTCCTGACTCTTATCTCTCTCTCCCTCTGGCTTCCATTTGTATTCGAGTTACCAAAGACAGGAGAAAACTATTTAGAGAGGTTAATGATGCCATAAAAAGGAAGGAGATCCTGTTGCAATGAAGGAAGGAAAGGGATTAGAACTGCCCTCCTGTAGGAAAGGCAGCTGGTGCAAGATGATGCACATTGTATGTCTTCTCAGTCCTCTGAGATGCTGTAGACTTTAGCTTGTATTTGAGCCCAGCTCTGCACCTTTCCTTTTCATGCACCTTACTGTCATTGCCTGAATAAATTGCATAGAGCAAACAGTAGGCATCAGCCCTCCTAAAACCCTCCTCAGTTTTTCATACACAGCATCTCCATAAGATTTCTGGGGTTTTGGCATTGAGTCGATACTTTTCATGAGTGCTCTCATCCCAGATGGATCCACTGAAGGAAGGTGCTTCTCGTGACTTAGGATTATTGTCTTGAATATCAGGTGCTGCTTGAATCTGCACTGAAAGGATTGCTCTTTTTTTTTCTCATTTACATGTAGTTCATTCTGGGCTAGATTACTTTATCTCCCATTAAAACTATTTAGTGGAAAAGATGTGCAGATTTCAACCATCTGTGTCCCCGACAACAGCACACTGGTGGATCTTCCGTTGGATTGACGGTGTCCTGAGGGCAGGAGAAAATGATGTTTATGATATAAGCTACACAACAGCCTTTGAAGTGGTGGTTCAGAAAGTACTGCAGGAAAAAGAAGGTGGAAAGGGGGGAGAAAACCCAACTGTGGTACATTAAAAAGAATTTGGGACTTTCAGAAAGCACAGTTGCTTCCCTGCTCCTCTCACTCATTAATAATTAAAGTATTTTGTCAGGTACCTTCTCCTAAATGCTTTCAAATTGGAGCCTAAGGAAAGCTCTACATCTGATCTTCGCTCGTAGTACTCATTTCTGAGGATACATAAACCCTAAAACAAAATTGAGGAAGGGAATCATGAAGGAATTGGCATCAAGCACCAGCTACTTCTGGCTCAATCCTTCTGTCTTTTTAGGGAAAACTGGAATGTTTTTTAGACTTCTGTATCACTAGGTGTGCCTAATAAGCAACAGATGTGCTTATTATGTCTGGTGGAGGCTGCGCATGGAACACAGGAGCCTTTGCACTAGGCCCTGTTGTATACAAAGCAAGTACGGACGTTATCCCATTGGAAAATGTGGAACTGTACGTGTTGTGTGGCAGTCTCTAAGGAATGCCAAGTTCTAAGTAAAAACTCAGCTTCCAACAATCAGAGTCTTCATAGCTTAATGCTGCCTGATCAAAGGACAGGAAAAGATAAAACAGATTTGGCTAATATTTGGATAGTGTTTTGGATATTATTCTCAGTCTTTTGAATTTGATCTCCTTTACTCTTCCCTCCCCAGTTTCCCTTCTTTCAGGAAAATAAGTCTGTCAGACTAGTCCCTCTGTTATGAATTGTTAAAGGTCTGTATGCCTTAATATGTCTGTGTCTGTCACTCTCGTGCTCTGGGGACACTGGCTCAGAGGCTCTTACTCCATTTGCAAGCTAGAACTAGACTAGTCCCTTGCTTTCTACTTTTATGCCTCTGTGGTGTTGCTGTTCTAGCTTTGAATGAATGTTTTCATTAAGTGGATCTTTCTGATAACAGCAGCTTTCTGCAGCCTGATGGCACCTCTCACCTTTGCCCATACTCTCTAAATCATATTTTATATATAGATGGAAAAACCCTCATGGTTCCAGAAAAATGCTGTTTAATTGCTTTTTGCTATAGATTATGCAGTCCTGCTCTCTTGTCACTGGGGAATTGACTCTTTCCAGTTACCTACTCTCACCACAAGAACTACCGGAGACTCATCTGCAGTCTGGCCTCACTTGCAGATTGGATATGGTTATGCTTGTAAGAGAGATGGGCTAAGCTATTTTCTTGGCATTTGGACTGTGTCTAAGGTGAAAATCTCTTCTCCATAAGAAGGTGCAAATGAAGCAGAAATCCTGTTTTCCTCACTCAGAGTAGTTTTTCCTCCTTTTTAGCCTTGGCTTCTTTGCCCTCTTCTCCCTTTGAAGTTCCCTGCCTGTTTCTGTAGAAAAGCAGTCATCCTTTAGAATAGATATTACTCCTATTAATGAACTTACTCTTGATTAAAAGTCCTGGTGGTAGTTNTTAAAAAAAAAAAAAAAAAAAAAGAGTGGAGGGCTACAGCCTTTGTGTAGCACCTGCAGTTCTTGTGAATACCAGTGAGCATTCCCTTTCTCCAGCAAAGGTGACAAAATGTCCCAAAGATTAAATTCCTATTGGTCAAAGGACAGTGTAAGATCACAAATGAAGACCTACCCTTATTCTTGGTCTCTGGCTGCCTGCTGTCCCAGTGGACAAATCAGGGCAATTGTGTGTTCAGAAACAAATGAGAAATTCTGAGACTAGAGACCCACGTTGTATACCAAGTCTTAGCAGGTCTTACTCTGGAATTTAAAATACACCAACCTTTGAAATGCCTTAAGTCATTACACAAAAATGCAGTGTTCTTGTGCTGGAGGATGGTGTCACCTGATACTGACTTGCAAGGATCTGCTTCACCTGCTAGGTACGTTGTAAAAATTTGTTTCCTCAGAATGTGTATTTCTCTGGTGAAATTTACTGCACAAGAGATCAGGGCTAAATATACCAGAGCTGTGCCTTACGTGTGCCTGTATGTGAGCGCGTATGCATGTGTGCTGCTCTGGGCCTTGGGATAGTAGGATAATGCATCTCCCTCCTCTGATTTTAGATGACATCTGTTTTTAAGACAAGATGCATTTTCCATCAATATTTGATTTCTCACAGTGATCTGTCACCATAATTTTCCTCAGCAACAATGTATGGATGCAGATTTATGTCTTGGTGGGTTGCTGTATGTGCAGAGATGCTTCCCAGTGTTATCCTGTCTTTAATCCGCCAACCCTGACAAGAAAACATCACGTTCCTTTTATCTGTCAGAAAGAAATCTTCTTCTCCAAAAAGCTCCCGGGTTTCAATTTTAGAAGTAAAGATAAAAGCAAAAACAAAGTGGGGGTAGTAATCCAAACCCTTTCTGACTAGGGATTATCCATTACCCAGTCAAGCCTTGGATAAGATGATTTGACTGTCATCAGTGGGATGGCATTGCCAAAGCCTTTGGTACCAAAACAAGTTCTTTTAAGTGCCAGAACTGCAGTGGATGAAAGAATCCTCAGAAATGACATTCTGCCTCTGGTTATTCTGGTCTCTAATCTTCATTTCAGATATATCATTGTGCTAACGCAGCCACGTGACAGTATACTAGCATTCCTCAGAAATGGTGTGCACCACTTGTCTCGAAAGTGAAAAACACTCCAGTGCTTCCAAGTGTATTGTAAACATCAGAAAGCTTGAACAGTTTAATTTTATTCCTCCAACACTGCTGGAAGGGTAAATATTAAAACAAATGGTAGTGTTGGGTGTTATTTTCTGCCAAATTGCTATAATACCATAATAAATTGTGTGCAGATACTAACTCCAAGCATGTGCAATTTGAGTGCTGCAAGGATTCTTCTTCTTCACCTTGGAAATAGTGTCTGCATCTGAAGAGGCTCTCTGTAAGTAACTAGATTCTGAAATCACTTCAGCTGGTTGTCACAGTTGCTTGACAGGATGTCTGCTCTTAGGGTGACGCCTCCGTTAGCCAGCAAAACTTCTCCCCTCACCTCCCCCCCCTTTTAAACACTGTTGTTGGTTTTTGTTTTGCCCAAGTTTGGAGGAAATTGTTCTGGAGGAGGGAGGTTGAATAAGTCAGACTCATACTCAGCCAGTTTCTCATGCTTTGCACTTTTAGCCTTCTGATCAGCTTACTATAAAGAATTAAACATTTTGCTTGCCCAATCAACGTGCTCTCATAAATAAACCTTAGGTTTAAATGATGCTCTAGAGACAGTGGGGATTGCATTTTTATAATTGGAAGCAGAATCAGGTCCTTGTCATCTTATAAGTTGCAGTGACTACATCAGAGGCAGGCAGTATGGACTTCCTGTAGAGATCCAGGAGGTGTGCAGGCACCCTAATGCAAAATTCTTCTTTTAATCTTGCAGTAGAAGTCCAATATGACAGTCTTGCACGGTTGTGTGAATAAAAAAAAAAATGTGGCGTATATTCTAGAGGGCAATAGACCATGATCTCTTTTGAATCTGTATAATCCTGCCTCGCATCTGACGTTAGTCACTGCTGGGACAAGAGCGCTCGGTTCAGGGCAAGCACGGGGCCAGCCACAACTCAGGAACGCTGCACGTGCAGTTGGGGTTAGGTCAGCAAAGGTGAGCATCACTTGTCTTGAAAGTGAAAAACGCTCCAGCGTTCCTTCTACAGAAGGCTGAGCAGCCTTCGTTCTTACTAGCAGCTGCAGAATCTGAGGCCACTCAGCTTCTTGCTGGTTCAGGCCTTGCATACCCCATGGTGTTGGAAAATATCGGGAGGATAGAGGTGGTTTCAGATGGTAAATGCCTCATTTTCAAGCTTCTCTTTTGTTTCCAAGTCTCATCTCTTTTACATTTGTTCCTCACTGGGGGAAGTGGGGGGTTAAAAGAAGCAGCACTCTGCTGTCTGTTGTAGCATCCATTCCCAGCACTCAGCTTGGACAGTAGAAATGTGCTTGCAAATGTTGTAAAAGCAAATAGCTTTTATGTTTAAGAAGACTTAGAATAATTTAGGCATTTGCTTTCCTGAGTATGACTATCTTGTGTTGAGTTTTCTAGGAGTTTCTCTTTAGAATTGCACCCCACACCCAACTTTTAAGGCATTTTGAATCCAAATACAGTTTTAAAACAGCTGATGTGGAAGTGATTGTACAGGGCAACAGAAATGTGACATTTATGGTACTGTGATTAGATGATGTTTTTCAGGACGTTTGTCTTGTTTTCTTCCAGGATGTCAGCTTGGATGCAACTTCTGCACCACATGCACAATAACAAACTAATAAGTACACCTTCTATGATTGTTAAAATTGAGTATGTTCTTTTACAGTAAACAGCTTAATTTTGTTTCAAGTGTGAATGCTTTTTGTATGTAAGAATAAATTGTGTTTAGTTCATACTGAATCATAATTTGATATTTTTTTTTCTGGTGCTGACTTTTGTAGCTCCTGCAGTTGGTGTATCCCTAGCAACTCAGGCTTTGTTTATGCCTGTTGAGAACTGAGCCTTTTTTGCAAGGTAGATGGTCTTGAACATTTCTAGAAATTCATACCAGAGATACACTAGCTGTGCTTCATTTGCTGCTTAGTAATCTTTAATTTTAAATCATTCTGAGATCTTTACACACACTAATAAACTAAGCCTCATGACACATGATATAAATCAGGGTTTATAAAGTCATTCTGCAGAAAGGGCCCTCTTACATTCTTGTGGTGTTTTCTCCCATAGAAATCCCACTTCCTTCTTTGCAGTGGAGTCTCACTGACATCGCTTGCTTTGACCCCAGATTACACTTCAGGCTTGTAAAGTTTAACCAGTTCATCTAACATCAGTTACCTCACTGGGTAGCTGTTAAGAATCCTATTGTATTATTAGACCTGGGTGTGGGGGGAACATCTGGTAGCAGGGAATCAGCTAGTATCAGCAAGGGCAAAAAATGCAATAAACATAGATACTACTACCTGTAATTCTGGGTATTTTCTGGAACCTCAAGATCCTTTCACAGATTTTTTTAGGACATTCCTTTCATGATAAAACCTTCTACAGCATTGCACTTCAGCATTTGGCTGAATATCTAATGATGTCTAATAACTGTAGAATTAAACCTCTTTTATATATTGGGATGATGCCTCTTTTATATAGAGGGTTTTGAAAGGTATAGTGATCATTCTTCTTTTAGTCAATTTCCTTTATCTTCAGCATCTCCAGTTCATTTTTTCGGGACTCCAGAAATGATTATATATAATCAATACCTTAATCAGACTAGATAATTATGCTTGCAGAGACCTATTCAGAGTGGCTGTCTATACATGACTGAGTCTGCAGTGAAGCAGGGATGCATCTGCACATAATTGTTCACCTAAACAATAGCAGAATAATACTGGGGAATATTTAATTCAATGTAGCAATCTCTATAGTGCATCAAAGCTTGATTTAGAGAAAGTTATTATTGAGGCCTTTTGAAGGTAGTTAATACAAATTAACTTTAATTTTGAAAAGTTTCAGTATCAGTTCCAGGACCTGTCTTTGAGGGAGAAGGCAGTGGGAGTCATCCAGGGATAATCAGAGCTAGCTAAAAATTAGAATATTTAGTGTTCCATCTTCCTTGCTCCCCTGCAAGTACAATAAAAAATATCAATACAACAATAAAATAATGAAATAACAATGAAATTAGAATCCTGGGAGCTACATTTTCAGCTGGGAATGGAACCATGAACACCACTGCAATAACGTGGGGAGCAGAAAGAAAAAGAAAGAGGAGAACCATGTCTGCTGACCTTCAGCTAGCAGGGCATTATTCGGAGCACCCGATCCTTGGGCTGTTCTTCCAGAGAAGGGCCCGCCTGGCTGTGCAGGAACCTCTGGAGGCCTGTGAGACAGGACTGGCAACTTTTCCCTCCTGAAGGATTCTTTCCTAAAGGCTAGACTAGATGAAACAAGCTTGTGTGACAAAGGCTGTGTTAATGTGATGTTAATTGGTTCTGGGCATCCCAATAACTGGCTGTCAGGACTTCCAGCCTGCTTGCCTGTATCAGTTTGCTGTTATCCTCTAAGCTGATCTCCTCTCTGGTTTGTCATTTCTGCTGGATCTTGATGAACAAAGGTGAAGGAGTGAATTCAGCTCAGCCCAGAGCACAAATGTGATATATACAGAGGCATCCTTTCCTGTCCTGAAACTATTTGAAGTGTTATTGCACATTATTGATGGTCTCCTTACACCTTTTTGCCTAAATCGTAAGGGTGCTGAGATACCTAATGACAGTTTACTGTGTGCTTTGAGATCGTTAGATGATAACTGCTGTGATACTTATTGTGAGTCCCAGTGCTGATGGTGCCATGGTAATTGTATTTCCAAAAATCAAACAATGTATTGTCAAAGTTTTGCATTCTGAGTATTTTGCCTGAAGCAACCAAATGCAAGTAAAGTTCTAACACTGAAAATTGACAACTGCAAAGCTTTTACTGAACTGCAGAGGCAGAACTATTCATAGAGCGGGTTTATGGTTCAAGTTTTTGAAAACAAACAAAAAAACACCGTATCGGTGTTGCATTGCCTTGGATGGCTGTTTCACTTGATCCTCCTGTGCCAGTTACTGAGTAACACCAGGCTGAAGTTTGCTGAGTGGAGCCTTGAGGTTTAGTCTGTGGCAGGAGAGTGGAACAGAGTTGATGTTCGGGATGCTTTGAGCATCTCCTTACTTAGAAAAAATTGTTGGATCTACATTCAAAGCTGTTTTACAGAGTAAATTTTCTAGATGAAAGATTCACATACATACTCCAGCAAACAGGCTAACACTTGTGAGAACCGGAGAGAGGAAAAACAAACAAAAAAACAGCAAACAAAAAGANCCATCCCATTTCTGCTCATGACCTATTTGAGCTGATTGCTGACAGCTGTAATGCATTTCAGAAAGAGTAGTGGAAGAGTTGAAAATTGCTGAAAACACGGCTGAATTTGTTGAGTTTACATTCACTCTGGGAATGAAATAGAAGCAGCATAAACTCTGAACTCGAGAGCTAAAAGTTTTGAAAGCAGGAAAATTATCAGCAGCTTAAGTATAAGCACAAGTATGTCTTATGGACACTTCTGTACTTGGTTTTAATAAGGGAAGTTAACGGGGGTTGAGCATGAAGTTTGGTTCTTACAAGTCTGCAATGTCTGTGTAGTTTGATCTTTCTGGGCTGTCTCTGAATTGTGGTTGCTTGATGGCAGGATCACAAATATCCGATAACCGGACACGAAAGAAATTGTGTGGTGAGCTGGATGCAGAGAGACTGGAAATACCATGATTGAGAGGAGCTCGGTGGTGGCTGCTGTGCCCATGTTAGAGCGAGTCTGAGGAGGGTGAGAGGATTGGGCAGGGAGTACTTGGACCTGGGGTGAAAATGCGCTACTAATGCGATCTCTGACATACGCCGAAGTTATGCTCGGTGTACGGCAGCTAAAGGAAGAAGATGACTCTTAGTTTTAAGTCATAATTAGGCTGTTCCAGCAGCACAGAAGCCTGAGGCAGTGTCTGGCCAGGGTGTTACAGAGGTAAAGGAAGGCAAAAAGCTCATCCTTGGGCTGCACAACATTTAAAATAAATAAATAAATAAATGAAAAGAAAAGAAAAAAAAAAAAAACATTACGTAAGCTTAAGTCTAAGAGCTTTTAAAGCATTTTGGTGGCTTCATCCTTTAGTCTTCCCAAATACTGAACCCTTAGCTGAGGAGAACCAAGGCAGGTTCACAAGGTTCACAGCTGAGGCAGAGAGCCTGCCCCGTTATGTAGACTAGAGCAGGAAGCCAGGCGTTTAGAAGGCTTCCTGGCTGCTAGTGAGATTAAGCAGAAGACTCATGTCGGTTGCAAAGTAAATGATCTAGGGTGTCAACTAACAGCTGACAATGGAGTTGACCTTGTCCAAGCTTCAGTACAAGCTTCCCTGCCACAGGTATTTTTTCTGATAGTTTACACACAAATAGGTCGTGGCCATGTCCAGACAGATGGAGGAGTTGTGAGTTCACAGATTCTGCTTTGTGCTGTTTCCAGTGATAGCTGGGAAGTCCTGTACTACATGTGCTTCCAGGGCCAAGCCAGCTCCAGCTCAGGGTTTGCTGTGGTTCAATCTGCAGTGTCACTGGGCTTACTCTTCCCAGTCGTATCATCAGGAGTTTGTTGTTTTTTTTTACAACTTGGTTTTCTCATCTTCTGCAGTTCAGGATTTTTTCCCCTCCACCACCCAACTCCTCCTTTTCACGCCTGCTCCTCCCATTACTCTGGAGAAATGAGCGTTGTCTGAACAGTTAACAGTTAAGAAAAAAGTTACTTTTGACTTTGGGAACTCTTCTTGCATCAGAACCGATGAGCACTGTTCAGTTTCTGTTGATTCTGCTGGGTTCCAGAGACCAGAGGTCTCTCCAATGTGTGCGTCCTGTCTTGGACCATTATTCAAGTGTCTGCTAAGACAATCTTTGACATGCTCCCTTGGCTGCTTCTCCTGCATATGTCTGGGAAGATTCTTTGATCATCTGAAGCACAAGTTCCAAGTGGCTGAAAACTCTTTAGCTCTTGCAGTCTGGGAGCTTTACAGCAAGGCAAAAGTCAGTATTTCCAAGGCAGAACTAGCAAGCCCATCTCACTTGCAACACTTGACAGCGTATGACTGCGTGACTCTGTTTTACATTCAACACCTTTCTAAACCTGTACTACCAAATCAGTAACACGTATAAAGGAATGTAGCTTTTCTAGCTTCTACAGCCACCCAGCAAATATTAGTGCCAACCAGATGGAGAGTCTGGGCTCCAGCCTTTGCTGTTGCTTAGGATGGTTCCCATCTTTGAGCACCATTAGCTTTGCCATCCCTACTCCTGCATGCATGCCCCTTCGTACCAGCTAGTATTCAGTCATCATTTCCTGCCGTACTGGTTTGGGGTTCTCTAACCATTCTGTCAGGATCTTCATCTTCCTTTTAAAACATATTTGTTACTGGCTTAAGAAGACAGTAAATAGATTTTAAGGGTAACATGACTTGAAGCCATGCTTCTGTGAAATTTCTAGGGTGATTTCTAACAACCAGTCAAAAAGCATATCTACTTTTTCAGTTCAACAGTCTCTTTAAATATCATCAGCTTCCGTGGAGCAATTTCAGTGAGAAGTTGCCCCCACGCTAACTTGTGCGGGTGCCTTGTCTGTTTAGGGAAATGAGCGGTTTCCCTCCACAAGCCGCTGAGACCAGCGTTCAGCAGTCAAGTATGGATAGAGCTTGGAATAAACGATTTGTCTTTGGTTGACCTGCCATGCAAGAGGTTGTCAGGGAAAAACTTATAGAGCACAAGTTAGGTCCTTTTCAGCATCAAAAAATGTTCTGACCAACTGAGAGCCCTCTATAAAAATAGTGGAATTATTCCCTATAAAGAAATTTAACTTGCATTTTTATGATTACAAATGGATTCTCATTTCTGTAATATTTTATTATTTTAAAATATTGCCTAAATAGAGCACCTGTTTGTTCACTGACATTCACTTTGTCTACTTATGGAGATTTTTTACCTTTATTTGATATGTTTTTAATAAGGAGAATAAACAGTAAAAAATGTCAAAGAGAAAAGTAAAAGCTAACAGCTAACACAAGCTCTTGCCTTTTTTGCATACAGGCTTCTCTGTTCCTGAAGAGCAGCCATTTTTACATGGTCTTGTTGGCAACATATTTGCAAAACAATATTTCCAAAACAAAAACCCTTTATTTACAAATACGCTCCCATATCTATCAACCCTATCTTGCAGACTACATGCCTCCTGAATAGACCTGCCAGTTGCATGTGTGGGTCAGATTTCAGTCAACACTGAGAGATGATACAACATCCTCTTTATCTCAACCTTTTCTGCACTGGTGCTATTTTATTACAGGAATTTCCCTCACATCTTGGCCAGCTGAAGATGGTTAGTAACATCTGTGCTATTACAATGCAAAGAATTCTTTAGCCCAGTAAAAGAAATGGCAGAGACCCTCGAGGATTTAATGCTTTAACTTGATGAAATATGACAATTTACCTTTTCTTTCTTTACATCTTTTAATAACAGCATCCTTTAATTGTTGTAATTCTTGTGATAGAAACTTTACAAGCAGCCTCAGGTTTGCTTTGTGCCTCTTCTCCAGGTGCAAAGGGGTATATTTTAATGGGAAGTCTCAACAATTTTTCTGGTGTATGTTTTTCTGCACTTGCAGCTCTTCATCTGTGCTGCATGCACTGCTGACTCACTTGAAGGTTTCGATAGTGATCTCTCATCAATCATTAAAAGAAACAAGATTACTTGGGCCGTATTGTAACCTCAAAGCTCCAACTTAAAGCAGTTCCCGCTTGACTTGCCTGCCTGATACATATGTGACTGAGACTTAAATCTAGTTCTCATTCTCTTGAACAAGCAAATGTTATATCAAATTAAACTTGGATGGAAAACTCTGGATTCTGACTATTGAAATCATTTGATGAAACGGAATCGGTTTCAGTGGCAGGAAGTGGCCCCTTCACACCTGCAGCGAGCCAAGTCAGCCTGGCAAGTGTCCCCTCGTCACGAGGATGCTGGGTTCTGGCTGGAAATGTTCCTCTGAGCCTGTTGCTGGGCAGTGCCAGCCTGTGCTAGCTGGGAGCTTGCTGAGCTTTCTCACCATCACCTCAGCCACGCCTGTCCCTTGCATCTTCCCCTTGCTGTCTTTCTGCCTTTCCATTTATTTCTTCCCTGTTATCGTTCCTTCCTCCTAACTGCACGTTCACACAGGAAAAGAAAAGAAAATCATAAAGCTATTGTTATATCTGAGGCCAGTAGGTTGCTTGATGTCACAGAAACTTCCTAAAGTGCTTCCTCCTGTCTCCTTTTTCATCTATATTATAAGTAGCTGGTGGAATCTACTGCGATGGTAGTAATAAGTATTATCTTCCATTATCCATTGTTTCAAAGCAAAAGATTAGGTTATTAATCTATAAAGAATAAAATTGAAGTTGCCTCAATTATTTCCAGATATATTGCTAAAGTGAGTTTTAATGAATTAGCGTATTGCAAATAATTTTGTTTTATTTCAAAATGGTGACGCTGTTTTTCCCTAATGCATTCTCTGAAAAACAGCTTTTGAGCACCAAGTTAAACTGTTCTATCATGCATATAACCTTGGATGTAAGTTGAGATAAGACTAAAATTCAAATTTAAGATGTGTTTAATCATCGTCTAAAATTGCATGGTACTTTGTTTACAACCCAGAGTCAGTTCTTCAAGAAATGCATCTTCTGTAACTGGACTGCAGTTCCAGTCTTTCACTGAGAAGGTATATAAAAGCGTGTGGTGGCCTTTACCTCTGACTATTTGTAAATGGAGAGTCAGGATGCAAAACTGTAGACTGGAAGAATGCTGCACGCAAGGTCTGCTTAATGTTTAGTTACGTGGAAGCATTTTTTATCTTTTGGGTCCATTCCAAAACGTTATTTTCTCTTCAACTCTGTGTGTATATGTAACACATAACATAACAACCTAAAGTTTAGCTGCTTTGTTTCTTTTTACTTCATAACCTTTTACAGGGCTTTGCAAATTAAATTTGGTAATTGAAACAGACAAGTTTCTTTAACACAAATTATGGCCTATCTTAGAATGCATGATCTGTTTCATAGCCATTACAGTGACTAAGTGGATTGTGTGGCAGGAGACTCAAGACTCGAGCTTAATAAATCATTGCCCGCTTGGTCAGTTTTAGGCATGAAGGAACAAAAGCATAATATAATTTCTGGTTCAAGTAAAGGATTATCAAGAAAGATTTGTGAGTTGTGTGCAACCCCCTAACCTTCTGGGAAAGAAGGCATTCTAAGACTCACTTATCTTCCCATGAATAAATAATACAGTCTTGCCAATTAAAAATCCTTTATTGATAACATGCAGATTTATTTTGTGCCATAGCTAGAATGTGGGTATCACTTAGGCATAGTTTAATTCAATTGTGTAGGATTCCCAGTGGGAGGCAAAAAAATGTGTAAAAGAGCCCCTGCTTGCCTTGAGAATGTGATGTATTGGAAACTGCACACAACTTCATGCTCAGGCTAACCCCGCTAGAGACTGCAAAACCATCTTATTTAGAAAACAACTGCCCAACTTATGCAAATTACAATAGAAGTCCAGCTTAGTGATTTAGTGTTCCAAAAATACAAAAGGTATAAGCAACATCAAATGGGAATCTCTTCAGAGGTTAAATTAGTATCTTGAATGCATACAGATGAATGAGGATGGTTTAATTGTAGATTGAATGAAGTTTAACTTATTTAAATGGTACTCTGTCTCCATTTCTAATTGTACCATATGGCATCACCTAATAAGAGCCAAGTGCAGATGCCAGTTATATCACAGTATGATATATTATAAAGCAATCAAATTTGAAGTGAAGATTTATGATGGAACTCTTTGTTAAAATCAAACAAACAAAAAAACCATCTGATCTATTACAGTCACTAAATAGGCCTCTGTTTTAAAGCTGCTGTTCCAAAAACTTGTCCCTTGGCACGTGTCCTGACCCCCCGGAAGTCGGGGTTAAGATCCGAGAGAAGGATTCCAGAGGTGAGACCTACCTTTATGTTGTGGCCAACAGGAAGAACAAAGTGGCAAGATCCTGAAGTGAGCCGAGGGGCTGTTCCCTGCTGGTGTGTAGCTGATGGAGCTGGAGCGCCCATTACCCTGTTGCTTGTGGTAAGTGCATTTGGGAACCCCATTTTGGGATCTTCCCCAATTCTCTCTCCTCTCCCCCTGCACCCATTTGCTACATGTTAAGGAGGTAGAAGATAACATCATATTCATTTAGTTCTTATCCCTGTGTAACCCACGCTGTCGAATTTTGTTGGTGGTGTTGGTATTAGGCTTGCTCACATGTGACGGTGAATATCTTTAAGGAGATGCTGAATTCCAAAGACCCAAAGTGCTGGAGAACCCTTTGCATCCATTTTTCTATGGGTAGAAATATATGGTTCTGGGAAACTAGACAAACTTGAAAATTATGTGCCAGTAAGCTTCCTTAGCCATCCTATGTCTATATCATTAAAAATGAATAAATCAATCAATAAGGCAGTATTTTTTCTACATTGTCTTCTCATTATTTACATGTAGAATTCACAGCTGTATTTCAGCCACTCGCAGCAACTCCTCAAAAGCTGCAAAACTGTCACTCCTTTGCCTGCTTTGTTACAGGACAGGTAGTGAAATTCAGGTTGTTTTCCTTTTGCTTTTTTATGAAGCAAAAGATCAGCATAGCTTTCTGTTTACTTCCTTTATAATATCTCCAAATGGTTACTGAAACCTTTATGAATACCAGGAATAATGGCAAAGTGCTCGTAGCTGCTCCTGTGGTTAGAGAGGATGGCACTATAGTTGATGTTCATTTGTTTGAGTTTGGCTAAAACTTGAAATAGCGTGATAACAGTTTGGGATTAAGAAATAGTTACTTGGAAAAAATTTGATTTTTCCAATGAGTAAGTTTGAGTGATCTATTCAGCATATGTAAGAACTTCTCTTTGGAAAAGTTATTATGATATTATTAGAAACAATTTATAATTTAATGTCAAAGCAAAAAACAGGGGCGAAGTAATATCCCCCTGGAACACCAGGAGGACATCGGTATCCATCTGCAAACAGAAGGATTCAAACAGTAATTTCTGCCATTGCCAGTTAGAGACGTTTTAATATAACAGTCACCAGGAATAATCTGCAGGTGAAGAAATTGCAACACATGTGCATTCTGACTGTCATTTGACCTATGTGCAAGCATGTAAATCTCCCATTATTCCCAAACTGAATAATCTTTGGATAAAACTGAAGCCATCAAGCGGAAATAATAGTCAGAACTATGTAGCACTGACAGTACACAGAGCTCACTATTCTCTTCTGGCCTTTGTTGCGCTGCTTGCTGAGCGAGGGCTGAAATAAAACAGTTGCACGAGAGTGTGTGAATCTTCAAGTACAACAGAATGATCTGTCCAGAGTAAAAACACAGGAAAAGATGAAACAGGAGGAAGATTAGGGTTGATGTACAGGGCCTGAGACAACGCAGTGACAACACTTTTCTCCTGCTGAAGAGAAGTGTATGGGTTTGATCAGATGGGTCAAGCTCTGAACTGAAGGATTCCTAGTTCCTCCTCACATCTGCCTTTGGAGACCAGCATATTCACAAAGCTATTTTGTTACAAAAGTAAAGAAGCGCCCTGGCAAACTTATGCCATACGTGACAAGAAGCAGATCCTCCCGAGTGGAACAGAGCATGCATTTTCCTTTCAGATTTACCCAAAAAGAATTTTCATTGTTCCTAATAATTTAATCCAGGTTCCCTCCTCTCTGTGTATGTTATTTACTAAGAAGTTCAATGTATAAACTCATTTGTCTACTTTCTTTTGCTGTTAAAGAGTTTTAGGGAAATGGTTGAAGATAGTTAACCATATTTATTGTTCACTTTTTGGTCTGCCTCCTGAGACTGTCTGCTTTGCTGTGATGATTTCTCTGACACCCAAAAAGAGCTGCTTTTGAGGAGAGAGTCTACTGTTGCACTTTAGTTGCCTAGTCTCTCCAGGCTCCTTATACAGTCAGTGGAGACACAGAAGTTTTTTCTGAGCATCTAAGAGATCCAAAGCATCTAAATGAACATCTCTTCTAAATCACTCTCTCCAGCAATTGGTCTGCTCCATTGATTATAGGCAGCATATAGAGCTTGTGTTTGGGGGAGGGAAAAAAGAAAACAGTGCCACTTCCCCGGGAATTTTTTGCATATCCAATACAACTTTTAGATTTGTTCCCGTACGAGTTGATTTAGCTGCATCTTTTTAGCTCTAGCTAGGAATATCTCTGGGAAGAAGAGTAAGTAGTCTTTAAAAAAACAAACAAACAAAACAGGAAGTTCTGTAGCATGGGGTTGAGGTAGGAAAACTTTTGTTAGGCAGTAAGGGGGTGAACCTTTAAAAAATTTCCTGTACACAAACGCAGCGAGGAATCCTTGGCACGGCTGTATCTCATGAGAAGCCAATAGTCTGCGGTTACAGAGGTCTTCTGGTGCTCCTGAAGGGAGGTGAAGGAGGCATCCTGCCTAAAGGAGGTCCTGGCTGAGGGACACTTGCATCAAAGCTGACTTGTACCTAGCAGTCCTGTTGAAGGCGCTAGCTCACCAAGAGTAAAAGCTTCAAGATGCGTCCTTAAGTGGAGGACACTATTAGTTTTGTTATTTTTAACAGGAAGGGAGCTGCCAGATTCATGTTAGCAGATTCTAGTTAAATCTTTCAGAGCTGCTTTTTGAGGCAAGTGGAGCAGGCTTCCAAGTGTCACTACAATCCTGCAGCCTCCCAGACTATAACCATTGCACAGTAGGCAGAGCTGTGGTTTGTGGTTATCTCGCCAGACTCCTGGATGTGCAGCTGGAGAGGGGTTCAGGCAACTTGTGGCTGTTGTGGGCCCCTGGCTTCCCATGCAGTCTCCTATGGTGCACGTGTTTCAGCCGTCTGAATGCTGAATCCAGCCAGAAAAACAGTCCCAGTGCCTGCAAAACCTGTATAACGAGCATTGTTCTGACTTACTTTCTTTTCCTTTCCAGTTGAGTTCAAGCATCTCTGGTAAAGTCATTTTCTTCTCATCACCCTGATGCTGTCACTTACACCCACACCCTAATTGGAGCAGCTTCCCATCATCTACCACAACCCCCTTAGCACCAGAGTGATCTTCCATCTCTGGTCTCAACCCATTCCAGCCAGCCTGTTCCCCATGCATCACTCTGTCCTCTCACGCTAAATCTCATGTCTGCATTCTCAGCTTGAAAATTTCTGCTGTTCTGTCACCAAACTTGAAACAGCCTCTTGCAATTTTTTAAGATCCAGCCAACAAATTCTGAAAAGAGAAGGGGCTATTTAGACTCGCGTAGCAAAAAGTTTCAAGATATAATCTCTGTGTTTTTGGAAGATCCATGAATTCTGGGTTAGCTTGTGAAGTTTTTACTACCAATGATGAATGTTGCAGCTGAATCTCACTGATGAGCGTTTCATCGCACTGAACATTCAAATTTTTGCCTATGCCTCCTGTTTTCCTGCTGTTTACAACCATCAGGTACCGAAATCAATAATGCTTGATTTTACAGAGGAAAGTTTGTTTTCAAATTTAAAGTGGCATTTTAAAATCCAGTGCTGCAAAGTTTGTTCTCACACAAAGAGAACAAGGCAATGACATTTAAAAAGTACCTTTCCTCCTGATAGGTCAGCCATGGGATTTTTTTCTTGAATACTTTACCTATTTCTCTTCTAAATGACTTTACTTTCAAACTTGCTGACCAATCCTTTTCTCTACGTAGCACAGAACTAGAACGTACAAATTAACTGTGGTGTGCTCATTGGTAAAACAGAAAATGTGATGAGATCTGTCTTTGCATTAATATAAATTGTTTGAGAACTCTTTTGCAAGAGTTGTTAACTTTTTTTAAAGGAAACTTTCCTACTATTTGATCTGGTTTTGGTCAGTATCTAAGTCATGGATAAGTATGTTTTATTTTTTTTAAACAGATGTTTTATCTGTCACATATAATGCCGATCAGATTAGGTAATTCCAGGTGATCTTGTCAGTTTGTTCTATATAAGTCTTTACAGGACAGGCAACCTTTACTGAAGCAGTTCAGGAAATTCATTTGTCTTCTGTTCATTGTCATACTCTGCTGTCACAGAAAATCATTTCTCACAATACCATATGTGCTAGAACCATTATTCTGCTCTATGCTATATCACATTTATTTTATGGTGACTGATGCTTCATTTTCACGTTTTAGATCAAGAGGAGCAATTCCATAATGGGTTCTGACAGCGTTTATCAAATCCACAGCTCTTGCCACACTGCATCCCACAGAAATGAACACAAATGCTGTCGGTGTGCAGGCTGAGACCAGGCATTATCATTTGATACGGGTATTGCAACAGTAGTTTGTTCATTTTAGAGAAAAAGAAGGTCTGCTGAAGGTCTGTAAAGTGTGAAAGTTGATCTTCTGTATGTGTTACACAGGATAAACTAAATTCTCTGAAGCTTGTGTTAGGAAGAGATAGATCGCCTGCAGTTGCATTGACTTGAGCTGTGCATAGACTATAACTTCAAGGGCAGGACTTGACACGCTACCTATAGAAATGACAGGAAGATTCTTAGTATTACCTTTCCCAGTGCATCACAAGCAAGTTTTTAAGTCCTAGAAAGTGGCATTCAGCCAGCTCAGGCTCTTGCACAGGCCTTAATCTGACTAGGTGACTTTTATGTGAGTAGTCCTTATTGATCATGTGATTCGATGCTAGACCTGCAGAACCAGGCCCTAAGGAGAGAAATGTTTTCAGTTGATGCTTCAAATACTGTAGTTGTCTCTATATCTTGTCATTTCATCACTGGGGCATTTCATCACCTTCAAATCAAATTTTTTTTTAAAAAAAAACTTGATTCCTGAGAACTGCTCAGGGCACAGGTAGGCCATGGACAATAGCCAGGGTTGCTACTTGAATTTTGCTATTGCAACAACAACTAAAGACAATCTAAACTATCGAAGAAAAAGACAATCTACTATCAAAAAATAAAAAATAAAAATCTGCAGTTTCTGCAGTATACAGGGATATAAACTCTCTGCAGGAATTAACTCCTGCAAACTAGCAGTCAGACAGTGATGGAGGCAGATGGGTTTTGATGGTTTTGCAGCCCCTGTATAAGGCAACAGCTTGTCCTTCCTCCTCCTCCTCCCTTCTCAGGGGTGCCGCTGCCCCACGGAACTCGCTGCTGTGGGGTGTTGTGGTTCCCTCCAGACTGGCTGCCCCAATGCGGCCCCAAGAAAAATTCATGCAAGAGTGATCTGCAAATGTGTGCTAGGGTAAGCTAAGTGTGCTAAGTACTCCTCTGGCTTAAGAAATCCTTTGAAACTTGGTGTGCTATCGTTGAGGGAATACACCATGGTTTACAGTTTTATATCTGTATATTTGTGTGTATGTGTGTGTACACGTGTGCCTGTGCTTCTCTTGTGATTCTGCTCTTCCCTAGCCATAAGCAATTGTCTCTTGTCAGAGAACTACATCATGAGCTCAGTCAGGCCTTGGGTTGACTCAGTACAGCCATTCTCCTGTCCTTATGCGTTACAGCAATGGACTGTGGACAGACCGTGCTCCAAGCATTCCTGAGAGGAGGAACGAAGATGAAAAGGGATCAAGTTCTGTAATAAAACCCATCAAGACTTGGTGTTTCAACAGGTTTTTTTTGGGTTTTTTTTTTTTTGTTTGTTTGTTTGTTTGTTTTTTAACTGACTCAAGTGTCCTGTCAGCTTGCAAGCTTGCAGAGGTGATCTGGGTATTCTTGAGTGGCTCAGGAAACCATATTTTTCGTTCTTTTCCCCAGACATGACCCATTTCTGTCTAGGATGATCACTCCATTCTGTATCAGAGCATAGGCTTTTGGCTGAGGTATGTGTCAAACAGAACTGATTCCTTAAAGCCAAGAATAAATCCAAGAATTTATACATATGCAAGGAGCCTCTCTGCCTGGTCTGCTCAGCCCTAGCAATTTGATTACCTTTTCAAGCCTCTCTTGCAAGAAGGAAGATCAGTTTTTCTTCTCCGCTCCTCCTTCAAAAGTAATATTCCTTACAGCATGAAAAGCTGTCATGTATAACGAAGGGCCTGTGTGCATGCCATCAATATCGGGTGGACTTCTGCCAGGGAGAAGATGATATTAAGACCTGTTGCAGACAGAGGAGCTGAACTTTTTTTTTCCCTTTAACAGGAAGGATTCTAAGAATTTGTTTTAAAAGACCTGAACTCACCATCCATACTGGCAAATATGAGTTTTATTGCCCAGCGTGGGAGCATGAGTATCCTGTTAGCAAACTGACAACGGCACTTCTCTAGTAAAATAGCAAATGGTACAGATTACAGGAGGTCTTGCGACTGAGTACTGCTTAGCAATGACACATGTTTAGGTCACAAAGTTAGTGACATAATTCATGTTAGGTCACAGACTTGGTGACATAATTCATTCTGGGATGAATAGGTAATATCTGACTACATAACACACAATGTTCAAAACAACTAACCCTTTCATTGTCTTCTGGCAGCATCCTTTGTAAAGAAAGAAAGGCAGAAAGATACAGCAGTATTCAGGATGAGAAATTTAACTCAAGAATTTGGAGAATGATGTTCTACAAAAATTTGTTCTGATGGAATTTCTATTCTTGTTTATCTGGCTAAAAATACTTGCTTCATTTTCTTCACATCCTAAATACGTAGGATATCTCACAGCAAAGAGTCAATATTGTGGTCAAAATCTCGACTTTTTTCTGATTATTTTTCTTTTTGTGTGTGCGATTTTAATGTGGCATTTTTACATTACAGTGTATAAACTTGCATGTTTCAATGTTACAGAAAGTAAGTTACAATTTAGTGTGGTTAATTGGGTTTTAAAGATCATGTCTCAAAGAGCTGGCTTTCCTGCTGCTTGTGTTTTGAGGTCCTTTTCAAATTAACAGGCCAGGCCTACTCGTATTGCCCTTATGTCATAAAATCATATCTTCGCAATAGAAAGAGGAGTTTGTGGCAGATATTTTCATGTGATTTTTTTTCTGTTGTCTAAAACTTTTTTTTCTGAATGTGTTAGTTTTTCAACTTTAAGTATATTTTAGGTTACTTCACATAACATAGAAGTCCTAAAGGAGTTAACAAAGAATTCATTCAGTGCTTCATTGAAGACTAATATAAGGATATAATCACATCCCAAGAAATGCACATTGCATATGTTGGCAGTGACTTCTGGAAGAGAATATGGCCTAAATGCTGTTTGAGACTGCCTCTGGTATAGGACAGGTTTGTACGTGTTTGTTCATAAGAAAACAAATAATACAAAATATATGTGACCTCTGCACTGATTTGGATTAGTTCTTTTAAAGAAAGAAGTCTTGAGGCAGCTTTTGCCAGAGAAGTAACAATAACTTTTTTAAACAAAATTGCAAGTTCTCATTTCAAATGAAGAAAAGTGTGAAGTTACAAAGTCCATCATTTCTTTTAATATTCGTACTCTAAATATTTAGGACATGTGATGGGCATCTTTTGCACCCTTCTTTTTGGAGGGTTCTGCAGGGCTGAGATACTTCACTGTATGAGAAAATCACACTTTTCACTCACTACTCAGGAATAGGCCCAATAGGAACAGATCAGGATAGACAACAAAATTGTGTGTTGTGGTATGACGGGGTTTAGCTGGGATTTGAATACTCTTCCCTTCCCCTCCCCGTCACCTTTTTGCTAGGCAACTGCTGAAGAATGTTTTCAACGGGCTAAAATTTTATTATTAAGCAGTTCTCAGCTGATCGCAGGGCACAGCCCTCGCTTACCTACAAAACTGTGCAGCCACAATTCTGAAATGGGAAACTGGCCATTTTTTTACTTCACACAAGTCAAAAACAACAACAACAACAACAACTATTAAGAGAGGTTTCACTCAGGCCAGGCTTTGTAAAGGTATTGATATTTAAATCAGAAGATGGAAATTGTAAACCCAACGTTAACATCTGAGTGTTATGTAAAGCCATAAAAGTCACAGTTTATACCTGAAATTTGTAATTTTATTTGTAATTTGTAACTTTAGCTGCTAAAATCATCTTTCTGGTTTGTATAGTGCATGAAGTGTTAACTAGCAGCTCACGTTGATATATATGTGAGTGAGCACTGTGAAAATAAAAACTTTGTGACCTGTTCACTGTGTCCAGGAGATGGCCAAACTCCAGCATGTTTCAACTAATACAAAAGTGTCAATGTCATTGGTAAGTCTAATTAATTCTGTTGATCTCTGCCAAAACAGGCTTAAAATATCTTTTTTTTTTTTTTTTTCTCCTTAAGAAAAGAAACTGTGTGTGTGTGAGACATATCCAAAGCTGGGATCATCTACAACTGTGGAAAGAGCAGTATCTCGCTCTTTGCGTATTGCCCATCATTTCAGGATCTTGATGTCTTCCCAAGCGATCGAATCCTGTGACACTACCGGGGAAATAAAGACAGAACAAAGGGAGGCCATTTATTCAGTGTCCTATAGGAAATACCCAGTAATGCTGGAATTAGAGCCTGCCCCTCCCCATGTCCTGCTCCTTTGTCCTGATCAAAAGATCGCTATACCTCTCCATGGGCGTCCAATGCATGTTTCAGCTGACCCTCTCTTTGGTGGGACAACCTTTGTTTCAGATCTAAAATTAACTCTGTTTCACACACAGCTTGGCTTTTCTTGCTGCTGTTAGCATAAATTACAAATCCAAAAGGCTGATTCACTCAGTGGTAGAAACTGTTATTGTTACAGCCTGGGAACGTGATACTGTTTCAGAAACTAGAGTTGGTTTGTCTTAGTTCTGGAGAGCCTTAAACCTTTTCCTCTGTGATAAATCCCAGCAGCTCTTGGCCTGAATAGCTTTGTGTAACTGAATGAGTAACTACTACTAAGCTGGCTTGCTATCTAGAGGTTATGGAGTTTGGGTCATTTGAAATGTCATATGCAGATAGATCCCAAGATTTTCTCTCATTGGCACAAAAATGTACGCAGGTTTTAATTTTAGGGCCAAGAACAGAAACCCACACTCATCAATCTAGGTGGGATCTGTTGATTGCCTAGATGCAAGCTGAACAAGTAAACAAAAGAACTTATTTTCTACTTGCTTGCAAGAGGATCTCTCCATCCTCCAGTTCGTGCCTGCACAGCAGCACTAGACAGCCATAGAAATCCTTTCCCCAGGAAAGGGAGAAACTATCCATGGAATGGATTTACAGGAACAGAGCACTCATTTGCAATACCCACTGCAGTTCACACCCAATATGTGGCTGAAGGGGCCATGTGGAAGCTCTCAGTCCTAATTCAGTCCCCAGTCTCCCTCAGCATGGAAGCTGCACCTAGTTCTGAAATGTGGGTAGCTCAAGGGCTGCCGTTAGCCTGTTGGTCTTCAAATCTCACCTATGAGAGTTGTTATTCACTCGAAGGAAGTGAATAACATCAGATCTGCTGGTTCCCCATCATGGGAAATCTATAGCCTTTTGCAGGGAGTCCTCCATGGGAGAACACAGTCCTTGGAATGGGCTCGTTCAGTCTTTCCCTTGTCAATGGACATTCTGGGGAGGAGTTAATGGGGGAAGGTTTTCCCCTGTCATGTAGGTTTGTTGATGTCTTTCTAGTAGAAGAATATCGATACTGTCTGTTTGGTAGATCTCCTTGAAAATGTTGGACTGAACACCCTGAGCAGCTGGACCAAATTTAGCATGAAGACTGGATTTCAGTGCTGTTGCTGCCTTCACTGTTCATCAAGTTGTTTGGTAAGTCTAGTATTTTAATCTCTGTTTCCTAGTTTGTGATGATTCCATTATTGGGTCTTAGTTTACCGTCTTTCATCACAGGAAAACTGCTCGCGTTTTTAAAAATAACTAAAATAGTGTTATATCTCTAAAAGATGCACATTTTTATTGATACATGTAGATGTTTAAGGTGCAGGTGTCATCCCTGACATAGAATGCCAGCCTAGGGCTTTTCAAATAGTTCAGTGTTTGGATTGGTGGGGAATGGAGGGGAAAATGTGTTTTTAAGTAAAACAAAGCATTACATTGGGAAGCTGACAGAAAGCATTGTGCTAGAGACTGATACTTAGTATCTCAGTCTCTTGGCTGATGGCCATATGTCCCTCATTTAGAGTTCTTTTCTCTAGATGTCTTTCATCTTCACGTGCTAGTAGCAACACGGGTGAATTCAGATTAATCTTTTGCAGAAAACCTTCTTAAAAATCAGTTCACCTCTAGAAAGGGAATCGGCCAGAGACATCTCTGCAATTACCTATTTGATTTGAGTACCTAGCTAATGGAACAGTCAGGCACAGACTACATCTGGCTGCCATTTTTTGAATCCTGTTCAAAATCTCCTGTTTCAATCCTGATCCTTGTCCTCCCATACTCCTGCAGGGAAAATACCAAGTTAGGTTCAACTCTGAAATTATCATCTTCTGCAAATATGAATCCTAGATCCTATAAATCTCTGGATTGTGAAAATCCATCTACAACACCTGGTACCAGAATGCCTTGACAGTCTGGCTGTGAAGCCTCATCCTACTAACCTAAGCAATCTTACCAAGCTTCTGTTTTTCTAATGGACCTAATGCGTCCAAACCTTTTAACACCAAGAACCTTTGAATCCAATTTTACTGTTTCACTCCATTTTTAAAAGCACACTAGTTGCTCTGAGGCTGACAGTAGTGAAGCACAGCATTTCCAGGGACAGCCCGTGTAGCACATTGGAGCATGTTTTCATATTTCTCCAATGTTGAGCATCAGAAGGACATCAAGGTCTTTCCCCACATTTCAGTTGATGCCCACTAATTTGAAACAGTTTGCTGCTCAGGGGTAAGTGACTTACAAAAACTGATGATACAGCCATTACGATTTATCAGGAAGCACACTGCTAACTGCACCCGAATTGCAACAACAGTGGCAGAAAATAGAAGGGAGAGAGAGAATGGTTCATTCAACAACTTGCAGTCAGAAGACAGTCTTCTCTGAATTCCCTGTGGGCAAGCTCAATTGCTCCTCATTCAGGGTGCTGATTGTAAGCGCCCATTTTTTGTTGACTCTCTCCACACACTTGTGAGCAGATATTGTAGCAGATGTCAGAATGCAAGACTTCTGCCAGGCCAGGTCTGTCCTGCTGAGTGCTTCTGTGCTCACATACCTTTCCAGGATAAACAGAGGGGCTTTACGCCTTTGAGCTGTGACTTTACCTCTTGCCATCACTAGAGCAATAGAAAGCAAGTGACTTGGTTATAAATGACAGTCCGAATTGCTCTGTGTGCATGCACATGGTTTCTACCATCAGATAAAGAGATAAACATGTGGTAGCTATTTTAATTAATCACACCCTGGGAGCTTTGCCTATTGGTTCCTAAGATGAGAAGCGCACCAGATGCAGCACTCTGAAGAAATTCCATCAAGTGAACCCTTACCAAAAGCATGTCTGAGAAAAACTGCAATTTCCTTATTAGAATCACATGTCAGCACCTTGCCAGCTACATTCTTGAATGCTCTTCAGCTCTTTTTTGCACTTGCCCACAACCATTGCACATAAACCCATCTACAGGGTGACTCACAGCATTATTCTGTGTCAAACCTCTTTCTGCAAAAAGGCTGTGCTGGAGTCATTTGATGCTGTGTTTGCTAGTGACCTGAAGGCCTCCAGGCAATCCCTAAATCAGCTGGGTTCTTGTTACCAGGGATAAGTGAGCCGGCACTCAGACTGCATGCCTGCACAACTGTGACTTCTTTTCAGTCATAAAGTCATTTCCTAATTTATGAGGAAATTGTACGTTGCTCACCAAATTTAGGAAACAGATCATATTGCAGTCAATATTTTACAGGTGCCCCATAGCCAATTTTGGTTGTGACTAATTCAAAAATTCTCTTTTGCTTTGAAAGAGGGATATTTCACTGGGATATTCACAGTAAGCAGTGCTTGTATTTGTTTGGCAGCTAACCTTGTTACAAATGGGAATAAATACTAATTATTTCCAGGACAGGTTATTGCCCAGTAGAGAAACTCTCGCCTGCTTTTCTTCTTTTTCTCTGTCTTATCCTCTGCAGCCTCAAAGTCTGGATTTCTGCCTTGTGCAGGAAAGTTCCTCAAAGAGGTTAAGAAAGTGGAAAATACTAAGGTTCAGGGAAGAAACAGTTTCTGGACAGCACGTCCAGAGATGTTAATTTTCAAAACATCAAGGTCGGTCTTAATGCCAGAACTTTGCAGAGTGAGGTTTTCCCTTTTTACCCTTGATCCAAATTTACATAGCTCCCTTTGGTTTGGGGGAGCATTGCTTCAAAGAAGCTCTAAACTGGAGAAAAACCCCTTTTAGATAAGGGGTTAGGGTTCTCCAAAGTATGGATGCCCAGTGAGAATGCTAAAAAACAGGTAGAGAACTATCTGCATAACAAGTCTACTTGTGCAGGTCCTTTTAATCTCAGCTCACTCTCAGATGGTTAGTAGGGCTTCTGTTGTTTCAGAAAACTGTAGTGCTGTACGTGTGGTTGGTCTTCCCTGCGCTTTAAAGGCCTGAGCGGCCAGGTTTTCCTCTGGACTCCAGAGGGCTGTGGGATAGGTCTCAGCATGAGGAAGCAGAACAAAATCCTCCAAGGGAGCCTACTTGTCAGTTTTCACCATGATGAGAGGTGAAATTATGCTATTCAGATTAACTCTGTCCTACTGCTGGAAGTTCAGCATTCCCTGATAATTTCATGAAACTGGAGCTTGAAAAATTGATGCTTATGTGCATTGTGGCTAAAGGACACATTTAAACCATGAATCCTTCTCTGGTGTGTGTGTTTTTTGTTTTTGTTTGTTTGTTTGTTTTGTTTTTTTTACTAATAGCGTGAGAAGCTTAGAATTCACATTTTTTGCAGAGAGTGCTTGAAATTTCATTAGGGTATTAGGGCAGTCACTTCCTAAGATCCTTTTTAGGAGTGCATTTGAGGAGAGAAGGTGGGGCTTTGAAGGCTGAAGAGCACTTTTAGACCCATAAATCTGAGCTCAGCAGGTGGCTGTGATTCCAGAAAGATACGAATCTTCTTTCCAAAACAGGAAAAAAAATAAAATTAACCTTTTTCTTTTCAGATCCTGTTTGGATTTGAGGGAGAATACAGACTGATACTAGAATCTAGTCATATTTATTCTGAACTGGAATAGTTGCACAACTGGTTTCTATTGCCTGGTGGCCATGTGTGTTTTTATGCCATTTCATTTGTGCGCTCCAGTCATCTTGTATGGATATTAGGCTGCAACCTCAGCTCTTTAGGCCTTTCAGAGCAAAAGAAAAACATCATAGGGATGGAGTTAGGAGCTCACAGCAGGGGCTCACCTTCAAGCTGGGAATCCACTCAGCACTGGAGTGGCACAGGACCTGGGAATGCTGGAAGAGGGTAAAATTCATATCGACAGATTGCTCAGCTGGAATAGCTACCACCTGCTTGAAAGCCCGGTCATTCTTCTGGAGCCACTTTAGGTTACTGCCTGTACTGTCAGTAAAGGCAGCCCAACAGAGTCAGTTAAATCCTCCAGCAGATTAGGTTTCTATACATTTCCTTTGGTGACATCAAGAGAGAATTTGAAGAGAAAGCTGACAGACCTGTTATTATACTGGCACAAGATACGGTTGTAACCTTTCCAGCGCTTCCAAAGTAAGCCTCATCTTTGAAAATGAGTTACTGTTGTATGTCTGTGACTCAGGGGCAGCTCTGCAAGCACCCTAAGTCCTGTGCAAGATGCACAGAATGAAAAAGCCATCACACGTCTCCCTTTTCTGTTAGGGAGATTTAGTTCTGTTGTGAAGCCAGAACCCTACAACCTATATAGGAACAGAAGTCCAAATTACCGAAGTTATTTTGATAATGGTGTTGCGTCTAGGGCAGGCTTTGAGAATGCCTGTGTCAGGTACATAAGGTCTCTAGGGGACTTTTGGATCTGATATGTTACCAGATATTTTCTAAAGCTTTCAGTCCATTTTCCTTGTGCTCTTTAAAATGAGGCAGTTTTTGAGGCCACCAGAATAGGAAAGCAGTAGTTCCCCCCAAAAACATATCTGTTTTATAAGCATGGACAAAATTCCTCTGTGTCAGCATCCTTGTGTTTATTTTCAACCACATTTTGCATCCTGCATTCTCCTCTTTAAAAAAAAAAAAAAATGCAAACCATCACTGGAGCTCGAGGAAGCTCGGCTGAGCCAGCTAACCAGCTAGCTTGGAGTAGCATGAGGTGCAGGAAAGGAGTGAACGTGGCTTGTTGTGACTGATTAAAAGGGGCAAGGAAGGAGCATGGGGAACAATGAGTGCACGCTGTGTGGAGTGTGCATAGTCCTGAAAAATAAGAGACTGAAATGCTGCTGAAATATTGATAGGGCGGATAGGCTCTGGAATGATTGACAGCATGTGTGTGTGTCTTGGCAAGTTTAATTGGATTTGTTGGGGTAGAGGATGGAAGAATGTGGTGCATTTCCTTTTATGGGTTTCTTTCTTTCAGTCTCTTTTCTCTCCTATAGAATTGACGTTCAATGCATATTGTCTGCATAGAAAACCTGATCTCTGATCCTCTCAATTTTAAGGTTGAGGGAGCTGCGTGGAGGGGATGAAAAGAGATGTAAAACAAGTTTCATTACATTTTATTTACTACTTGTCTTCACTTTCACTAGTGTGAGTACTCGCTGAAGAGTGGTAATTTGGAGGGGGAAAAAAGAACATATAATGGAATAGCGGCTAAATAAATCCCAGTGTTATGATGCCAATCATAGCAGGAAGTCTGTCCTGAGGACTTGTTATCTGTGTGCTCTACTCGAGCATTCCTATGCTTCTCTTTTTGGCTTATCCTCAGTAACCAGACTCCTTTCATCTTGCTGTGCAATTTGAACCTGGGACATCAGGCACAAAGGTGTTAGATTTTACCAAAGTGGTGAAAAACAGATCCTCCAAAATACTGACAAGCCCAATGCCCGTTAAGCCTCTTAGCTTTCATTGAAACAAATGGATTTCTGTGTGGAGTCTCCTCAGTTGCTCTGATGATCTAAGCCTGAATTTCCAAGTTGTCAGCCACAGTGTATATAGGCTTTCTCCTGTGAGGCTAGGTATTTCAGACTTCTCCTCTTCCTTTTACCTTTTTCTGGTGTGAGTGTCCTGTGTTTTTAAGCAGAAACATTGAACCATCTGTTCTCTCCCCAGGTCTGATTTCTTCTCATTCTGGTGTAAATCAGGAGTTCCCCTGGTGTCAATGCAAGTAATCAGAAAACCACTGTGGATTTCTGATTCCTGGAAAAAAAAACAAAACAAAACAAAAAAATATTTTCATCAGTTCTTTTTCTGATACTTGCATTAAACTTACTGTTGGTGAAAAGTCCCGGCATGGGGACTGCATGGATGGCATCTGTAGAATTTTACTTGCTCTGCTGGATTTACAGGGTGGAATCCTGACCTGGAGGGACCCACATCAAGTAGGGGGAAGGTAGTTTGGTGTCCCAGTTCTTAGACTTTCACTGTTATAGATTAACAAGCAATCTAGTTATTTCACACAGCAATGTGGATCTGGAACGGACATCGTGTTTGCTGTCACAGATGAACTTCCGTAGATCCATCTTCAAATTAGACAAGCTTGTCTCTAGTTACAAAGTGTTCCCTGCTCTGACCTTTGACTGATTTCCGTGCAGGTCTCATAGATCCAAGAGCTGATTCTGAGGATGACAGCTTCCAAGATGTTTCAAAGAGAGAACCCCAAACTCTGTTCTTGGGTTCAATCAGAGAGAATTCTGACTTCTGCAGAGGTGAATGAAGAAGAAACAGAGAATTGAGAAGGGCTTTCTTCATGTGGGAAAGATTGAGAACTGCTGACAGAGGACATGTGATTCATCAAAGGGTAGAAATTTTCACTTGCTCCTGCTCTGAGTTCAGCTTGAATCACTAGCCAAAGACCTGGTAATCCCTTTTCAAATTTGTAAGATTTCCAAGGTCCTCAGGCCACATACATTAGAGCTGTTCCACCTCTTGCCTCTTCCTTTCTTTTTGCTTCACACTGCCCCGCAATCAAGCTTAAGTCTGTGAAAAGTGGTGGGTAGGTAGATATAGGGAGGGAGAACTTAATGACATGTTCTATCATCTCTGAAGAGATGAAGCCAAACATGTCTCCAGTAGCAGAATATTTTTGGATCAGTTTGTCTGTTTTCAAATAACAAGCTTAATGTAATAATGCCATTACACATCTCTAAATTCAAGGATGTGTTTTCACTGAAGCACAATGCAATCTAAGCTATCAGTCAGGTACCTCATTTTCACTGAAGTAACTGCTAGTTTTGCTGGCAGAAGTATTTCTGAATTTTCCGCTCTTACTTAAGGCTACTTTTAGCATGAGATAAATGTATCTTCTTGAGACTGATTAAAAGACTTCTGGGGGAAAAAACTCAGAGTATAGGGGAACATACATTTTCTGTTTATTTGTTTGATCTGATTTGTTTTTATTAGTATGTGCAGTAAATACAATTTTTCAGAAAACATATTGATGCAAGAAACCAAGGATCATTTTTCTGCTGTGGATGTTGTACCTCCTTTCTTATGAAAAGCCTGAATTTCAGAAAAAGACAACAGAGACAGCATTAATGAAGAATCAACTGATGCCTTTATTACTCCACTAATGAACTAACTTCCAGCTACTGCTTGCTGTAAAACTGCTCCCATTGCCCAAGATCTTAACTCTATGGTCAGTTCTCTTTAATCTTAGCACCCTCTGCTGTGGACATCTGTAATAACATTTAATTATTCTTGGTTTATAAATTGTGTATACCTTTTCATACCAAAGGATCTACAAATGCAACACAATTTGTGTTAATGGAGCAGCATCTGGTATGAAAAATGTGTTCTATTCATTGTCTTACTCCGGGAGATGGCTTTTTTTCTAGAGTTTACTAAAGAAAAAATGTGCAGAATACAGGCAAAGAGATCTTAAAATATTCTAGATAAGGGAGAGGCCTCAACCAAAATCTAGTCTTTGCAGAAGAGAGGTGTAGGCATGCAATTGTCTCGAGTCCATAGATCACCTCAGGTTGCACAGGCTAATAAAAAATAAAATAAAAGTTTGCCATGTTTTGTTCCTGTGCAACGTGCACTGATTGTATCACTTCTATCTCTGACGTCAGATTTTCTACGTGAACATGGGCATGTGGTTTAAAATTGGTTAATTGGTTTTGTTAGCTCTTCTTATCCAGAGATTCTCTCTTGCAAGCACTGTCCGTAGCTAGTTCTTCGGGCCAAGTCTTTACTTGTGCCAGCAGGATGCGGTCAGAATGTGGCCTATTATTTCAAAAAAAAAAAAAAAAAATTATATACATATATATATATTTAATTATACCACTTCGAAAATGTCAAAATAGGAAGTGTTGAGTATAAGTATCTGCCTAATTTATAAAGAGGATTTTGCAGAAATTATGCTTTAAAATCAAACTTTTATTGCATCTTTCCAGTAACCAGTTCCATTTCTGAATCTCTGAGATGGGAAAAGAATTGATATGCACTTCAGCAGAGATGCAGCCTGTAAAATGAAGGAAAAAAACATTCCTACTAGGTGAGATATGGTCAATTCTTCTACACCTGTTTACAGACAGAAAAATCTCCTTTTCCTTCTTAATGAAGGATCTTGCCATAGGTCCTCAGATGGGAACTCCATTTCTGGTGAGTCTTTCTTCTCTAAGAAGCTGTCATCTCGTGTTTAGTCCCTTTCTCCAGTGCCTGTCAGACTTTAAGTCTAACAAGATGGCTGTACCTCCAGAGATGTCTTTGAAAATAGCAATAATTTGAGATACCACATACGCAGTTTTCTGTGCTTTCAGTGTCTTCCTTTAAATGCTAAAGTGATTGTTATTATCCCCCCTTCATGTTTTCTATTTTGTCTTTTAGCAAGCAGAATGTGTAATAGCAATAACCATATGAATCAGTCATTTCCCTTCTCACTCCTCCAACTCCATCTGCTGATCACTCATACGAGAGTTCTAACAGCAGAGCTGCTTCTGAGGATTGTTGAAGACATGGAACAGTGAAAGCCTTCTTGTCAAGCATCCAAGAGCGAATAGCAGCAGAGATGAGATTTTGAATACATTAGTAATAATACTGTATTGATCTCAAAACACTTTACAAACATTAACTAATTAACCTTTAAAACACCAAAGTAAATTTGCATTAGTAAAGGCCATTTAGCAGATGAAGAAGTGGAGGTAAACAAAGGGTAAGTGAAGTGACTAGAGTCAAGTGGTGAGCGAAGGTCAGAGAAAGATGTCCTGATATCTAATTGTTCTGCCTTTCATGTGATCTCATTGAGAAAACTTAGCAGTGAAACTTGCGGACATTTCAAATTGAATACTCTAAGACATTTTGTAAAAGAACCTGAGCATTTGTTACAAGAATAGAGACATTACAAAAGCTCACAAAACTAATAAGCACTTCTAGCTGTCAGTTCCAGCTTTGACTGAGGAGGGACCATTTCTGAAAGCAGAGGGGGCAGCAGTGGCCGTGTTCTGAGCCTTTGTTTTCTCATTGTGTTTTTCTGGTGGTACTAGCTGGAGAGAAAATTGCCTTGACCTGCAAAATGGGAATTCACGTGGGCTTGACACTGATGTCATGCATCTATCCCACCCTTCCTATGGGAGGAATAAAGCCTTTCTCAAGGGATTGGTCTGCTCCAGTGATCCCAGCCAGTCTGTAGAGCCTGGGGGGCTGTTACAGAGTGGAACAGCTTAGAGTCAGTGGAGCAACTCTGGCTTAAAACCAATGTAACAAGGTGGAGGATCAGGCACACAGTGAGTGAATCATGCAGAGCAGTGTTGACCCAAACAGAGGATGACGGCTTAGAACAGGTTCCTCAGAGACATTAAGTTATCCTTGGAAAGGCAGGTCTCAAAGCCAAGGTTTATACTTTCTTAATGGGTTTCATTATGAAGAAAGGAAAGGAACTGGAAAAAAAACATGTAGCTTAAAAGGGAACGACTTCAGCGCAGTCAAAAATTTGTTCCATTTTTCAATAAAAGAAGCCAATCCTGCCTTGAAATTCATGTCCCTTCAAAGTTCAAGGAGGCCTGTATTGTTGGCCCACTCAGTCAGAATGCTCCAGCCACTTATTGTATGTGGATTGCACTCCAGGGACTGACTGAAAAAATATGATTTAGTGAAAGCTTGTACCCAAAACACATCATTGGCCTCTGATCTCTGAACATTTAAATATTTCAAGCTTACAAGCGGACGCTGTCACGAGGACAGACCCTGATCCCTAGCTGATTCTAGAACATCTGTTGAGGCATTTACCAAGTTAATAGATTAGCTATGAGAATCAGGCAGGTGTTTTTCACCAAAGCCAGAAAACATCAAAATCAGATTGCCCTCCAAGTCTTTCAGCACAGGCAATCGAGTTAGAATGACTCATAGAGTCTAACAGATAATAAAACACACATAACATTTGCTTTAAGGTACAGGTGGGGATATTTTGTACTGTGCTTAGGAGAAAGAAAAACTAACTCTATTTGGGAATAGAGTAATTGAATACAGATGGGAGGAGGCAAATGAAAGAATTTAGCAAATATCTCAGTGGAATAGCTAATGGGAACGAGACAGAATAGGAAATTAAAAATTATTCGAAGCAGATGGACCATTCTTTGAGTTTTTTAAAATTTATTAGGGCTGCGAAAAAAATGTGTCTGTTTATTTTCCATGGCCATGAAATTAATGACTTGGTGAGTTGTGCTTGTGCAATTTTATGACTGCCATGTCATTTGTCATAATTTGGGTGCTGTTTGATATGGATTTATGAATATTTCCTCCCCCCAACATGATTTATGGGTGTTGGTCATATGTGAATTAGACTGTCACCTTTAGTATGAAAAAGTACAAATGACAGATTATAAAAAAAAAGTGCTCAACTTCTTAGTGCTGGAAAAGAGAGTTCACAATCCTCTCCTTCATTGGTAGTTTTTGTTTAAAGCTGACAATTAAATGTTTGGACTTGATTCAAGCATATGGGAATATTGAGAGGGCTTGAATAGATCCGAACTCATCTGAACTTCACCTGTGAAATTTAGCTTGAGTCATCCTTTCCTTGTACTATGCATTGAAAAAAAAAAAATTATATTCACTACTTGCCATAGGAGCAACTGATTTACTGTATGGGAGCAAATTGGCCTGGCAAATTTGCTATCTTGCTTCCAGTAGTGGCTAACTCTGGGTGAAGCTTTGATGAAAAGTGAAAATAATCTCACACAATCCGTCCAGTTGTGCAGCATTGCATAGCTGAAGGAGTGAAGTTAAGACATACCAAAAAGTCTAGGTTTCTGTGATAATAATAGTATCCCAGGTTTGGACTAAAGTACTAACTTTGTACTAGCTGTTACCACTTCCACCAAAACTATTAGTGTATGCTATTTGTTTTGTAACATGTGGCTGTGGTATGAACCATTCCAGGACAGGAGAAGTACCGTTGCTCCTGGATTCAAGTGATCTGACTTCAAGCACATAACTGAGGCACGTAAGTACCTGATCACCCGAGGCTCCCCTGGCGATGTCGGGGAAGTGACATGCACCTCTAGAGGGCAGTTCAGCCCACACGTCTCCATGTGTTGACTACGTAGGCAGAATAAAACAGTACCCCTTCCTCAGCTCCCCAGTTTGGTGTAGAAAGTCACGTGGGAGGAATTAGCACCTAGCATGGGATATAGCTTTAAAAAGAAGAAACAATACACCTTGCATGACAACAAAACACTGCTGATCATCTTTCATGCTGAGCGAGCAAATGTTTCCTTTACAGGGTTGTATGACTAGTTCATTCTACAGTTTTTAGACCATCATATGCTGTAGCCCATTTTCTGAGGTCCAGACAACATTGCTTCTCCAGTGGGAGGCTGATAGTTGTTAGCAAGTATCTCTGCCCTTGTAGGGAAAGGGTGGATTATTTTGCAATCACAGTGAGCTACCAGGGCAGTCATTGCAGTTCTGGATAACACCTATTACTGTTGCGGGTAATTGATCTCTTCTTTTCTGTAGATGGTAAAGCAAGAGCCTGCGTTAGCAAACTGGTGTCACGTCTGCTGTTGTGATGGCAGCTAAAATACTTTGCTGTGGTGATATGCAGCTTCACAGAACTGAAATTTCTTGCAAAAATAAACCAGGATCACCTGTACTCAATTCAAGTATGAGGTCCAGTGATCTTAGCTGAAACATCAGGAAACCTTCACAGCTATTGGAGAAGACTCGTCAACTGCGGTATGTTGATATATCTCAAATACCTCATTGCTTGGGGCAATGAAACTTGCTTTCTTCTAAACTTGGTAGCACAACTAATAAATGAATTCCCAGGTTCCTAAGTTACTTTTGTTATGCAAAAGTAGCTGTTTAAGTTGTCTGGTAGTTCTAAACATAAATATATATATATATTACCTTAATTGGGGGTTGAACTAAGGTGAATTTTTTTCAGATTTCTAAAAACTGAACAAATTTCTATTTCAGTCAATAAAATGCTTTGCTTTAATGAAAATGAAATGCTCTTCTTGTGATCTACTTATTTTAAGAATTTTTTTTTACTTGAAAAATATTTCTAAACAAGATCCTTTTGATTTTTTTTTTAGAAATCTTTTTTTCTAGAAATTACCGAACACCATTTCAGTTCCTTTTCAAACATTTTAGATTTTTTTCCTTTAGGGAAATGAAAGGAAATTAGGAAAATGAAGCAAATTTACAGCACCTTTTGTTTCACCAGATCTGCATTCATCCCCATGATTTTTTTGGTCAAAGCATTGAGCCTGGATTAGCTCTCCTAGTTACTTTTTCTACTTTTTTCACTTACTGAATGGATTGACTTGTAAGTTTTGCATTATGCTTTGCCGTATTTTGAAATTGGTGAATTAAACATGAAATCCTTGTCTATAAAAACAATTATACTAGGTTTAAGGGTGGAGAAAGCGGAGAGTATCTGCTGTTGGATAAGAGTAGTGTTCTCGCTGAGCTTAGATCAAAGCTGTTTTGACTGTATCTGGCATTTAAAAGGCCAACCTGCTCATACCCTGTTACCATAAAGAAATTTGCCAGGAAGGCAGGTGTCTAACTATACAGGCAATCAGATTACAGAGCAAAGTAATCATGATTTCTGATTGTGAGCGTAGCTTGCCACATTAGCACATGTACTTTGGAAGAGAGGGGGAAGTAATCAGAGAAAGATAAGGACAAGGGTGGAGATCATTTGAGACAGTACTGTTCCAACAGGCTAGTAAATTTTATGTGGATTTTATTAAAGGATTTCATTTCCTTTACATAAAAAAGGTCAAAGCTATCTGAAAATGAGAAAATCCTTGAGTTTGCTTTCATTTGTTTTTAAGAGTTACTGAAATGTAGCAATGTGTTTCTTGGGAGGCACCGTTTGCACATACAGGTCTGTAACTCTGAGCAAGTCACAGCTGCAGAGTTTCTTTAAGGCATGCATGCTTGGCTTTGACATGCTGAGATTTATGGTGAGATTTAAGTTCTTGTACCAATGGTGATGTTTCCTGAATGGTTTTCATCCAGATGGTCTCCGAGAGGATAAGGTTTAACAAGATTTATTCACTGAGAAGGGGCAATGTGAATTAAAATTACAAGGGGTACTGTATATACACTATTTCTTTCCCATTCACTGCCTCATGAAATGTAGAAAATCCTCCCTCTCCATTCCCCCAAAAGAAGTTAAATGGAGTTGCTTCTTTCAGCATATAGTTCCACTCTGACCAGATTAGGGATCTGGCAAACATGTGTGATCGATTTTTGTTGGGGTGGAGGAAGGGGATGCCGCCATTAATACCTACCCTGCTGCTTTACCAGAGGCTTGCACCCTTCTAGTAGAGGCAGCATGTGCAAGCAAGTGCCAGTTTATCAGCTGTCATAGTTTGCAGACGACTGGCAGTTAAAAATACTGGCTGTGAGCTGTATGGATGAGGGCTGGACCATGTTGCTTTCTAATGGCTCTGTTTCAGCTTCTGGTGAGGGACTGATGCAGACAGTTGGGAGAGGTAACCTCTTAAACCATTTCCACTAAATCCAGCATGACCTTTCTGATTCAGCTCCAAGTCATCAGTCTTTGAGAGCTGTTAGGGCTAACAGCAATGTTTGGGTTCCTGAGGTTGTATCTTCAGTGGGTTGTAGGCTCAGTTAAAGTCAATGGAGCACCAGTGATTTATGCAAGCTGAGAATTTAAGCACGGTAATTCATGTTGTGATTGCTGAACCTAGATTTCCTGGAAAATATGAGTTATTTTCCAAATGAAAGAACTGATGGGTAAGTTCCCTTGTAGGTTTTTATAAGGTTATTGACACACAGTGAAACAATTAAGCTCATGCTTAACTGCTACAAGGTAAGTGTCTTCATCAAAGAAAACTAAAAGGTATCGCTTCCATCCTTAAAGTTGCATGCTTTGTACGCGTTTTGCTGAACAGTCAGAAGATTTGTCATTTTCTGAGGTGTTTTTTTAAACGATTAAGTTACTATGCAATTTCTGTTATTTTTGGCTTATTCAAGTGCTGCTTAAAAAATAAGTTAGTTCGCACTAGAAGATCAATGCCTTTTATTCATTTGTTGTTTACCTCACTTGCAGGCTGTTTTTTTTTCTCCCCCATATCTCTGAAGTATCGAATGTTTCTCAACTGTTAATAATTTGGCTTTTTTAGCAGGATCAACACATTTGAGTTTGAATGTCTTTGAATCAAGCTAAAACTCCAGTGACAGAAGGCAAAAAGTTTGTCCTAGAGGAGCATCTATAGAAAAATACACTGCCAACAGCATACTGCTTTTAGAACCTTGGACATGTTTAAGGTATTTTTTGATTTTTGCTTTGCTGTCTTCTATTATTTGGAGAAATATCTTTCATGCATTGCCTGCTGCCAATTGAGCTTTAACAGACAAGACTTTCACAATCGGTGACTGGTTTGGGATCTTTCTGTTTCTGAGTTGTTAACTTGTGATCTTTTTATTTTCAAGAGGTAGCTACTCAGCATTTCATAAAATCACATGCACTTTATATTGTTGCAGTTTAATCAGCCTCAAGTGTAGGTACTGAAAATCACCAATTGATTTTGAAAACTTGGGCCAGGTGAACAACACCTTTTTCAAAGAAGGAAAAATAGCAAATGAAAAGACTTTGTGACTGTTCTTTATGGCTAAGAATGGACAGTCTGAGTAAAATGTGGAAGGGTTAATCATTGTAATGAAATAGGCCTCATTGTGTTGTTGCAAGTTAAAAATATGCCTCTTGCTGCAGGGCTTGCATTAATATTGTTTGAGAGGAGTAGCATCAATGTACTGTAATAGACTTTTATTAATAGGCTAGCATAGTCATCAGTCTCTGGGTTGGTGTGATGGCTGACTACAGTGAACACGAGCATCTTGACAAGCAAGTAACAAAATCTATCACTTTCAGCATGAAGATGCTGTGATAATTATGTTTACAGTGGTAATAAAATATGGATAAATAAAGTGTTGAAACCCATGGAAATTTTAGGGTCCACAGTGAATATCCTATGAAATATAAAAGAGCATCACCATAAATTCACCTAGCTGCATAGATTGAAGTCATTATTCTCTTGACCCATCGTGCTATTTTAAGAATAAATTTCATGCATTTTTTATTCAGCATTGTTCAATGGTAAAATCACTACAGGGCTATAGGTTGCATTCCTTGCTTGCTGTAAGGATGCAAGGATGTTTGGTGCCCTTTCTGTTGATAGTGCTGACGGCCTCAGAACTGCAGTGCCCCTGGCATTTTAAAACTTGGTTGTTAATAGTACCAGTCACTTTTTCATTCTGGTATTGGCCATATAAGAATGGTGCACATTCTGCTCCCTTTTATGTTTCTCTGTGTGGGCAGTTGACTTCATTTATTTCAGTAGAATTACTCTAAGTTTATGGTAAAAGGAAAAACAAACTTCCTGGTCTAGTGGCTTGTGGTGTCAATGAGTCAAAGTCTCCTAGCCTGAGAAAAGATTTCTCATGTGATTGCTGGGAAGAAAAAGGCCCTGATTTTTTTCTGTCCTACGGTTATGCCCCTGGCAGGACAAAGAAGCCTTATGTAGTTGGGCATATATTGCATTTATATCATTTCACTTTCTTTACAATGGCAGGTTAATCTACACTTTAGTATAAGGAAGAATGTGGCCCATTCTGAGTCACCAATCTACCCCACACTAAACAGCGTCTGATTTTTTTTTTTTTTTAACTGCCTGAAAAAGGTGCTAGTTTGACAGTCCATAAAACTGATGTCTTTGTGCTCATCCGTGGTGCAGCCCTGCGCAGGCAACAGCAGAGAAGGCTTCTCCTGCCAATGTGCCTCCACCCTGGCCTGTAGTGGAGGAGAGGTAACTCTGCTTCCCATGCTTCATTTAATTCTTGGCTCCATCTGCTGAGAATGGCAACGGAGTTGCCAGTTGTGGCATGCACATTTATTGCTGGGACATGAGCCAGAACCACCAATCCATTTTGCATAGACACTGAACAGCAATGGTAAATACTTCTTGTTCATTACTAACCCAAGCCGGATTTGAACTGAAGGCTTGGAGGTGAAAGACTCTGTCTCCCATTCCTTAATCCCCTTAACATTTCAGTCTGCCTCATAAAATTTTTTAAAAACAAATCTAAACCTTGTGTATAAAATGAAATCCAGGAGAGAAAAGAAAATCCAGGGTGAAGCTTGTCTGTTTTCTTCTTCAGCAAGCTTCTTTGCTAGTAGTGACCCTGGAAAATTGTTCTCTGATTATTCTCTTGAGAGATTACTCTAATTTTTTGCTGCTGTAGATGGCCATATGATCAATTGTCATCAGTCAGTGCCTGATGATGGGTCATTACTTACTAGTGCATACTTGGGGGAAAAACACATGCGACTTCCATTAGGAGGCAGAGTGCACCTACATCAAATACGAAGTGTACAGTAAGTTCTCATTAATAACATTTCAGGACTGTCCTCCTAAAGTTCCTAGCACAGAAGCTGCCTTCACAGTGGAAGAATTGAAACTAAGAAAGATTTGCAGCTTACAGTCAGGAAAATGAGTTTCCCTATAAGTAAAAATTGAATTTTTGAGTATTTCAATAACAGAAATTGTATTCAGGAAGAAGGGTAGAGCTCATTCTCTTCTGTTCTTTGCTTCAGCACCCCTCCTAGCTTTAGAGAGCATTTTAATTAATTCATTTAATTAAACTAAGTTACAGCCAGTGTAGATGTTCCCTTCTTGTTCCATTTGAAAGTTAAGAGTACCCTTCTCATGGGTACTGTATTGGTCAGGAAGTCTGATTTGTCTTCAAGAACAGAGAACAATTTTAGTGAAATTTTTATTTTTTTTTATATTTTTTTTTTATATTTTTAAGCAGCAATTCAAATCAAACAGACCTTCAAATGAATAAACAACTGAGAATTAAACAATGTAAAGCAAGCACAGTCCTGCTATGTTGAGTCCTTTAGAATGAATTCTGCAAGGACAGCCTCCTTCCTGTAAAGATGGAAATCATTTCTGTCTAAATCACATGGAATTTTGTTTGGGCTTTCGAAGTGAAATCTGGTAGACTAAGAGGAAGAAGGTTACAAAGGGGTGAAATTGGAAGATGTGGGATTTTTTTGGTCCCGGCAAATGGAGGGCATTGGAATATGTAGAGATAGGATTGGATGAAATTCTGTGTCATCTAGTCACGTTGCTGTGTGTTCCATTCTGGCACTGAACCTGGAGCATACTGCTGTAAATAAATATACCCATTTGTATGTCTGAAAACGGAGATGTTCTGTGAGTAGGATTGGTTTCCATGCTTCCTCCCCACTCCCCCCTAAGTCTGATGTCTGTGTGGAAGACCTCTTAAGAAAAAGCCTGCAGAGAAGCAAGGAAAAAGGCAAGTTCATCCTATCAACTAGTGCTTGTTGGTATCTTCTGCATAAGCTCCCAGTAAGGGCATTGGCATGTGATCACATGAGTAAGTTCATATCTAACGAGAAGCTGACCGTGGCCTTCTTTTATTTTTTTTAATGTGACACTCCATGTAAAAATGTACAGATTACTGGAATGACTACATTTGAAATGGCTATCAGACCACTTTTAGTTACCATGAAGTTGGTGTTGAAGTTCTTGAGACATGGTAGGGAGCTCAGCCCTCGTGTTGTCTGCATGTATGCAGGCAGGACCAGGCTTCAGTGCAGAGAGAGGACGGCTGTTCACAAGCTTTAAACTAGCTAGCTCGGTTGACATAAGTTGTTAAGCTGTGACAGCGAGTCCTCAGCCAAGATCCTGCCAAAGGCTGTACTGCTCTCAGTATTTGAGCTAGCTTGTTTAAGCTGCTCAGAGTATGTTTCCACCTCTGGATAACAGTGGAAGTTATTGCACTGAATCACAACTGCAAACAGTTTGCTTAAAGCATTTATCAGCTGAGCTTTGGCCCGCTTCCTGATCACAAATTGGCCCTGGATAGTTACTCGTAATAAACTATTTAACACTGGAATGTACTTTCCGGACATGTTTTGGGAAAAGATCTCTTTGGGACAGACCATGGTCTCTACACCTACATCTTCCAGCTTAACACACTATGCTCACTGATCTATTTCTGTTAAGTTGTATGGTTTTAGATGGGGAATTTTATAGAGGAAGTTCGAGCCACAATCTAATTGAAATTCAGGGAGAGCTCAGTACCTCCTTCCCTTATGTTTATTATAAAATTGTAAGTGAAATCCCTTTGCAAATTGTTCAGTTTGGAGTCATTTAAGGCTACATAGATGCCAGGTGGAGTTAGAAAGGATTCCTAGGATGGTCAGAGCTGATGTCCGCTGAAAGTCAATAGGATTGAGGCTCTTTTCTGTTCCCTCTAGTCACTACGTTGATTCTTTAGACACTGAAGTGTCTGTAAATCTCATTCCCTAGTATTCATGAAAGCTCTACCTTTAGCTGGTGTGCTTCTGCTATAGATTAACATAACCATCCCATTGCCCAGTTACAACTGAAGCAACGCTGAGGCGTTACCAGTGTATCCCTCTCTGGCACCATCTAGTGACTCCAGAACTGGGCTTCCAACCACTGCTCTGTTCCCACTGGAAAACAAGATGAGTTTTCCTTTGGTAATAGCTTAAAATTCAGTTCACTGCAGATGTTGCTCTCATGAAATGAACTCACCTTAGAGCAATGGTTGCAAAGCCTTTTGGGAGAAAGCTTTGTAGTATGGCTCTTGTACTAACAGTTTAGATTCGTAATTCAAGGTGCAAAACTGCCAAAGCACATAAAAAATAATGTGAAGATCTTGTTATAGATATTTTGTTACAGTAAGAATCAAGCATAGGTATGTGTGTGTGTGTGTGTCTGTGTCTGTTTTAAGACTGTCAGAGTCTTTGAGCATCTTTTCTAGTCCTAATAAAATAGCTGAGAATGAAATGAGCATACTTAAATTATAGAATGATTCAGGGCATCATGTTGTTAATAATGTAGAGAAATGAGATATAAAAGCTTTTACTCAAGCATACCCTAAAGCAAATTTAAGTAGAGCACACAGCTATGATGCTGATTGTTTTCACAGGTGTTGGCACCATATGAATTAAATGAAGAAAAAAATGGTGAAACATTTATGACTCATTAGAATTATGTGGTTTTCTATCCTGTCCTAACAACTGAAAAAAGGTGTAATTTACATTTGCAGCCAAATGGCATGAAGTAACATTATACTTTACCGACATGAAAAGAGGAGACTTCCAGATGACTACTATTCTGAACTTCTCTAGTTTTCAAATCCTGGATTTTCAGTTTTTCATGTGGACTTTTGAGAGCTAAAATTATTGCTCCATTTAAAAAAAAAAAAAAAAAAAAAGGAATATGGTAACTTTGAATCTATAGAACATGTGGTTTCAAGGAGTTAAGTGTCGTTCACTACATATAACACCTTTACAATCAGAATATTTCTCCTTTTCATCAAAGAATGCACTTCACAGATACAAAGAGAGCCACATCTGTGTTTTTTTAAATAAATAAAACTGCATCCTCCTTTTCTTCTCTCCTTTTCAGAGTTTTTTTTTTTCCTATCAGAATTGTTTTGTTGTAGATTTTAAATATTTACATGAAGGAGGTCTCCTGACAGGCTGATCTATAGCAGGAAAGCAACAAATAAACAAATCCATGTCTACAGTATTTTAGATTCTGGTTTCCTGAGCTGCTAAGTGTTTATTTTCCTATTGTAAAAACCTGCATTGAAATACATTCAAAATGGAGTTCACATGGCAGCTTTCATGCAACATCTAATGTTTTAACAAAGCCATAATACAAGCCTCAACTTCCCATACACTGCAGAGTTGGCTAAGAAAGAAAGCAGCTGATTTATCAGAGCCTCTGTGCTGTAGATGAGTCTTCAGAAAAAGAACATGTCGTACTTTGCAACTGAGACTTTTTTGCAAACACCTAATAAACCAGAAAAAAAGAAAGTTTTACTGGGCTTCATGAGCACATTTTTCTCCTCTCACCAGAGCACCAAACCCAGTTGGTAATCCTACATTCATTTATTTCATCCTCCCTTGAAATTTCTCATAGCACAAACTCAGTCAATTCTGGCTGGCTAATTTGCATCTCCTGGCCTGCAGTATCTCTTTAGGAGGTGAACTATTAAAAATACATTAGCCTGGTGTGGATGGTAATGGGCCAAATGCTGCTGGTTTTGAAGGCAATCTGGGAAGCCTCATGCTCTCTCTGACTTGATAGCTGTGTAAGTAAGTTGTTTGTTTTTGCTGTCCTTGGACTTTAAAAGTTCTAGCAGCAGATGTAGGTGAGATGATTGTTCTTCTTGAAAATCTGGATTGAGAAAATGCACTTCTCTTCCTTTCCAAGCTTGCACTAATCTTTAACATTACCCTTATTTCTGTTCTGCCAGAACTGTGTCCTATTAGCATCCAAAAATGTTACACATAACTTTGGCTTGCTTACAGAAGATGATCCAACCACTAACATTTGCCTTCTGTAGCTGAATGCTGAAAGAAAAAATAATCCACATTTGAAATGTGAGACTTTGCTGCTGTCAGTTTCTGGAACTGATTATTAGGGCTGTGATTTTTATCTACTCACTTGTACAGTAATTAAAAGCAATTCCCTCATCAGTTATCATCCTGTGAAGCCAGCTTTTAAGCAGTTCTTGATGTACAGTTTATTAACCTAAGCCCACGTTGAAGGAAAGGTGACAGTTTAAAAAGTAAGAATGAACACATCTGCTCAGAAACAAAGAGCTGAATGCAAAATAGATACTGTTAAACTAGCAAAATGGCTATGTGATTTTAATTAGTACAGTAGGAATAATCACCTGGCTTGGGCTGGGTATACACCTTCATTCTGTCCACTCCCATCGGTGTCTTTTTTACATGAATTATTTTCTGTGGATGTATCCTGTCATGACGGAGTAGTTGGTTAAAGACTTAAGCAGGAAAGCAGGGACTCAATTACTGCGGCTTGCTGAAGAGGAAGAGCTATTCAGCTGCCTGACAACCTTTGCCACACCTTCTAGCAGGTATTGATGAGCACAAATGCCTATCAGTGTCAGCTCCAAAACCAGGATATTTATTACCTGAACACTGGGCCTCTAGCCACCGATGTTGTAGCTGAAGATATCTTCACTGGCAGGAAAGAGATGTCAAATAATAGGCAAGTAAAGGTCATGATATTTATTTGTGGTGACTCTTCTAGGTGGGTGCTAGAGACAAAACATTCGGCTGAATGGAGACAAACTGAAAGTGAGCCAAACTACAGATCTATCACATTGTACATTTCTTGACTACTGAGAATGGTGTGGAAATGCCCAGCCAAGGTACGTGTAGGTGTCCAGTACTTTTTAATATAATGCATATACTGGCAAAGTCCTGTAAGGAAATACTACTGTAAGTGTGATTTTGTGACTTTGCTCAAAGATTAGAAAAAACAGGCATTTAGAGGAGAAGATTGAAAGTGCAGCAGAAGTCTCTAAAGCATTACATGCCCTCAGAGCATCTGAAGCACTGATGTGGGGGTGCTTGAGAAAGGGAAGTAGAAACAGCTCTGGTGCAGAGATGCAGAGCAGTGTATGCAGAACAGGGAGACTCTGAGGTAAAAAGTTACTGACTTAGCTCTTTGAAATGGAGCTGTTCAAGGCAGTCCAACAGAACAGTATGGTGTGTGACAGGCAGTAAAGCGATTCACAGTCAAGGGCCAGCGAGAGAGCAAGGAGTAAGTGCCACAGAAGCACCCTGCCCACCCGCAGCCCCACTAGGAAGCGAATGAACTGCATGGATTTTGTTTTAAATGGAACTGAACGGTAATCCCAGGAGATTTAAGAGCTGAGATCATGCAGTGGATACATATTTCACACCTGAGGATAGGGACATGCCTGAGATGAGCCAGGAAATGTATCTACAGGCCAGGCATGAATACCCAGTTGAAAGCATACATGGAACAGTGCAAGCTGTGCAAAGAATATAGTGATTGACAAGAAACGCCTCATGAAATCCCAGCCCAGCCCTGGGAAAAGGTCAGAACAGATTTGTTCATTTCTAATGAAAGAAACTTTATGGCCACAGTAGATTACTAACCCAGTCTCTGGAAGATGCAGACAAGAACAGTGACGAGAAAACTGAAGGCACAGACTTTGAGATATGACACACCTCACTCAATGGGACTGAGTGAGAGGGTCCTGGTACCCCTCATTTAGGAATTTGAGTACTTCGGTGCATTCAGAAAACTTCTGCATAAGATTTATCTCCCTGTAAATACAAAACAGAATAGGAAGATGGCATCAGTCTTAAAGGAAGCCAAAAAATGGCAGCAGCGTTAGGTAGATAAGAAGGGGGGTTGGCCTTGTTAGTTTGAGCCTCATAAATGCTAAATACTCCCATGGTTTAGACAGTGACATGCACTCAGACACAGGTCTTGCAGTCTAGGAAAGTATGTCTACTGAAGCCTGGAGCAAAAATGATTGATTTTTTTTTTCTTTACAGTGATTGGGAAACCAAACACAAAGAACCTAAAACCAAGAAGCTGCTGTATGTAGGAAGGTGTGTATGAAATTAACCCTGAAGTTATTATGAAGCATAACAGCACAAAAGAAGTCATTGGGTGCAGGATGTGAGAGGAGTAGAACAAGCAGGAATAATGAAACCTGAGACGCTAGGCTGTGACTGGAGTCAAAGATAGCAGCAGGTGATCGTAGTCCGTCAGACTAATGTGGCCAAGGCAAAAAGGATGCGAAGCGTGTGATCAACGCAGAGGATCAACACAACTGATCCTCTCAAGGGCCCTCAATAATAACTGAAACCAGGGAAGTTAAACAGTGTGGAGAGAACTTGGTTGCTTCATTGCTGGCACCCAGTGGTGTTCTAGCTATTACAGCGTAGCCTGTCTGGCATCCATTTGCCGCCCCAGTGGACTGTCAGTCTGCTTTAGGTCCTGCGTCATATCTGCTATTCCTGTACAGATGTCTCGGATACTTTAGGGCCTCTCGAATGGCACTGAGCGTTGAGCATGGGAGGAGGAATCCTGTCCTTTGCTTTATGGAGTAGCATGCTCTTGAAGGGCCACAACAGTGGGGTAATGGCTACAGCCAAGCGTGGCAGCAATGAGTAAACTGGAGAAATCTTTAAATGGGTAAGTCTGTGCAATAATTATCTTCAGCTTTGGCTTTTTAAGGCCAGCTGGGGGCCCAGTCCTGTAGCTTCTCGCTTTGGCCAAGGATGAATTGCCTGTGGGGAGTAGTAATTCCCAGAGCAGATGGGAGCTGTCAGGTTCACAGTCAGAAGTGATGGAAAGGGATACAATGTGTAACAGCTCCCTCTGGGCAGGAGAGATAGGGGGAGACAGGTGGGTCTCTCCAGCCAAAGAGAGGATATCACAGATAAAGATGCTTTAGGAAGATGCTTTAACAGCCAATCAGGTGCCTATGTAAAATACCCAGAGGAGAAAGCAATTAAAAGAACTGTAGTTGATTCAAAAAAAAAAAAAAAAAAAAAATAGACTTGAAGAAAATAGAGTTAGTCTGAGAATTAACTTAATCACCAAGGTGCCCTTGAAGTTTATCAGACCACCTAGAGGTGCAATATCCTAGACAAGCAACAAGTTTTGAGAAATACCCTTCATCTAATCTTTTATTATTATTATTATTATTTTCCCTACCCTAGAAAGATTGAAGTGTTTTGGTTTGGTTGGAAAACTGAACTAGCTTGCCAGAGGGAAAGCAGAGGAAACCAGAACATTTTCCCAAAGAGAAGGTAAGGCCCAGCCACACCTTGCAACATCAAATCTTTAATCATGTACCTGCCTGTATGGCAGCAGCAATGTTCAGTGTTTCTGTAACATCATTCATGCAAGAATTTCAAAGCACTTCATAAGCACTAATTAATCAAACCTCACAAACACTCAGCAAGCAGCAACTTTGCCCACCAATGAAGCGTAATCACTTCTAAAATGGAATACGATGGCAGTTTGATATCACATAACATGACGCAACAGGTCAAGGCAAGTAGAGCAGGAGCAATTGAGGGCACTTGGGAAGTACCCATCCTTAAACAATTTTGCAGATACAGTGCTTCTGTTACATTGGATATGCTTTGTTGGAGGTATTAGGTAAAAATATTTTTTGTTAAAAAGTTTTTGTATTGCACCCAAAAGAACAATTTGAAAAGTGTTTTTAAATTCCTGGTAGAGTTCCTAATGCTTAAGGCAAATACCTGCGCTTTGCAGGTAAAATCCATCAGACTACTTTCCTGTCATTGTAGGGCCTGTTGTTTCCATCTCACTAGCAAGTGGCACTTTCAGTCCTAGACATCAAGAAATAAAATACTCCTGTGTGGCTCTTGACCCCCAGGCTCTGCCAACTGAGGCTCCTTGGAGGAGGAAGAAGGCTCTGTCAGATACTGCAGGCTCTAGCTTCAGTTCTGCTAAATTTTGAGGGATCACCTGGCACTGTTGCTTTTAGTGCTTTACCCCCTGGGTGTCTCTCAAAGCTGTGATCCCCAGCCACAAACCCTGCTCCAGCGCAGAAGCCATAGGATCTAAATTAGGATCTTCTCTTAGCTCAGTTAAACCTGTCAAGCATTTCAGTTGACTCCAATGGGAGAAAGATTGGGCCAGCCTAGTTTCTTTATATTTCTGCCAATCCAATTTTGAGGGGTGGACTAATTCAAATGTGTATATGTTGCTAATATTCCTAGTGCGTGTCTTCCCAATTAAACATATGTTGAGCAACATTGGGCTTTTCCTATCTATAGGCAAAACCTCCCTGTAGTTTAGGTCTCCTGTCCCATCGCTTCTCATCTCCTCTGGAAGCAAATGGGACACGGATTTTTTTTTTGACATCACACAATAAAATTATATTCTCCTTGTGTAAAACAATGTGCAAACCATTAAGTAGAATAATGAAATGCTGGAAGTTAAAACAATAAGCTTGGATGATTTAAACCTTGCTACATTTTAAATGCACAATATGTTTGCAAGAATGAATTGGTCTTTGGGGCTGAATAAATAGTACAGATATCCAACCCACTTTGGAAAGAACAAGTAATACCTAGGAACATAATTTAAACCAGTGTTGTAATTAGCTGGTCATTTCACATTACTAGAGTTTCGGTCTTGTTGTTTGGCTTTACAAATGACCCATATAGTCGTCTTCTAATTACACATGATATGTTAAAAAAAAAAAAAAAAAACACACACAAAAACACGTTTGGATGAGAATCTTTCCTTTGGCAGAATAGTTAAGAGTAAATTATTTAGATGGATTATGTGGTACATTCTCCATTAATAAGTCTTTGCAAACTTATTTAAAAACCCAAGGTCTAGAGACTCCTTTAACCATACCTTTAGGATATCATAATTCTCCCTGACTTCACTTCCTGAACATGAAGCAACACTGTATTTTAAGTCAAAACTCATTGCACCATACATCTAACTGATAAATAATGGGCATTACTGTGAATTGAAAAAGATGGCTTTGTTCCTGCTTGTGGTAGAAACTGTAGAAGTAGAAACTCTGTAATAGAAATTCATTCAAATTCTTGCAGGACTTCATTCAGAAGCTAAGAGGACTAGAGTTTTCCCTAGCAATTTTCTTCAGCCTGTAGCATAGAGTATGAAAATCTTCCTGACTTTTGCACTGGGTCAGCCACATACCATGCCAATATTAAGATGGAAATCAGAGCTGTCTTAAGGCTGCTCCTGGTTACCATCACCTTCTTAAAGTCCCCAGGAAATCATTTCAGTTCCCTGGGATGAGGGAGGGAGATGTTCCTAACCACAGTTCCCTCATAAGTTCACCTGTGGTGGATTAGTAAGTAATACATTGTAGAGGAAGGCATTGTAAAGCTACCACATAGCTTTTTTTGTTTTTCCAGATCCAGCATTTCCTGAGAGAGCATGAAGGTACAAGTACTTGGTTAAAATGTCTTTTTTCCCCATTTCATTTTAGCTGAGTGCTGTAAAGCAGCTACAGCAGGAGGTCAGTATCTGGCCCCAAATTTGAGTTGTATGCAATAGAGTGAGGATTCTTTAGTTTTAATACTAATTAATATCAGCTTAATATCAGCATGTCTTCAAATGCAACACCTCAGTGAAGTCACTTCTAGGGATATTCTGGATCATGATGCTGTATTCTTAATCATGATACTGTATGGTGAAATTTTGGCTAAAGTTGCTGTTGTGTGAGAGGCTTTCTGAACGCATAGATTTTGGCCCTCTAACAAGCCCCTTTCCACCAACCTGAAAATTAAGAAAGTCCTTTTTCATATATGGACCTCTTTTTTATTCTCCTGGCTTTACAACGTGAATGAAAATCTACACTAGATATAGATTTGCTGTAATAAAAAATCAACCGAACAACCAAGCAAAAAAGCCACTGTCATCTATATTCACACACATACACTAGAAATTAGAAGTTGGGGGTGAGAACTGAAAAATTCAGTCTTGGATGTTGAAAAAGAGTCAGACCTGCTGTCTCCCCTTGAAGTCACCTAGACCTAGACAAGAGGCTTTTTGACATAATGGAAGCATCAATGAACTGTTCTTGATTAAATGTTTGACAGGTTGACACTATCCCCCTGAACAGGAAGACTGGGGTTGAAAGAAAATTTTAATACAAACAGAATTTCATTAATACCACAGTTTGCTGTAATGGGGGTCTTTTTTTTCCCCCACCGTTATTTTTGCTTAGATGGTGTCATTACCTTTTAAAGGGGAAAGACACTATGGTTATGCTTTGTCTTGGAAACAATGTCACATTAATGGAATGGAAGCTTTCAAGTAAAATCTGAAACAAGCATGGAAGAGTTCTGATTCTCCAGGCACAAACAAAACAAGTTTTAATAGGGTGGTTCCTTTAAATGCAGGCTCTATTCATTGAGCCAACATTTATTTTGTAGAGAGAGTACAGAAATTCATTAAACAATATAAAATAATCAATATAAACAGAGTATCAGAATGGTCTTACATCTCCCCAGATCCAAAAATATAGCCTCACTTCACTTTATTTACCTTCTGAGAGCTTTTTTTCTAATGTGGTAACTGTTATACTCTATCTGCTCTGTTCAGTGTTAGGGCTGTCATGATGAAAGTGCATAAACAATATAAATAATAGTTGTTGGCACATGAAAGGAACTCCGAGTGGATTGTTCTTTTGGAATCTAACTGTCAGGGCTTTTGTTTGACTCTCTGGGAATTTTTTTATTATTTTTCATGTTTAATCCAAAAATTCTTAGAATCTTAAATTGATTATTTGAAAAACCATCATTCTTTTAATATTTACATTGGAATTCAATATTTATAGCTTGAAGCCAGACAATTCTTATACAATTTAGTAAATATTTATTAAATCAGACTTGTTTTTTAAGACTAACAGTTTTGTAACTACTCTCTAGAGCTAATACCCTTTGAAGCAGAATGTCAGCCTGCGCAAGTCAGTTTCTATATTGCCTTTCCATTCCTTGTCTGCAGTGATCCTTCTTGACTTCTTTTCACTGCTGAATAGTTAAATAGTTTAATCTCTTTCTGATCCTTGATATTATCAGGTTATATAACCTCCCACTCCATTCCCACTCATCATCTCTGAGATGTAATATTTGCACGTGGATTTTTGACTTCTCATTTGCGATTTGGAGCAGTCTTTAAAACATTGTTTGAACCCACAACGTCTATCCTCATTATGCATTTTTAATTTCTCATTTGCAAGCAAGTAAGCTGACTTACTGAGAGCTTACAGTCAATATTTTCCTGATACCATTTAATTGCAATTGTTCGGTTTTTAGATGCACAGCTTGAGATGTTTACCACCTTACTTGCAGACTCATTCTAACTCTTTTTTTGAAGATAATAAGTGTGGAAGTACTGACTCACAGTGGAAAGCAGACCATGTACATCTTCTCAGTTTGGAAACCTAAAACTGAGCCATCTAACGCAATGAACATGATACAATGCTATAAAGAGCTTACCCAGTCACCAGCAGAGTCAGTAATAGAACTTGGGCATCTGCTTCACATTTTCTTGTTCTCCTGCTATGCCATACCTCCCTCCTTAAATCTGTCTGTGAGTGATAAATTAAGTACTAGTGGATGTTTGAGGGATATGGAGAAGAGAATGTTAAAAACAAAGCAATTCAGAGGGTTTTATCCTTTCTACCCAAGTCAATGATAGGTGTTCTACATCCTATCACAGCTCTGGTAGTAAGTTGCATTGCATAATTTCAGCACACTTGCTTTCAGACTGGATGACTAAGCGTCAGTTCAGATAGCACATACCCAGTCCAAATGATCCACAGTTGGATAACAGCAGGTGAGGAGAGGAGTGTCCAGTGCAGGAGCCTACCCTAGCACTCCATACATAGAAGGCTGCAGGTATTCCAGGTCTTGGTGACAGACAGAAGCAGAAGTAAACTAGGAAATATTTTCCTGTGATTTTACAGTTCTTTCATGATTGATTATGAGCCTATACATGATGGAGAAGAGAGCTTTTCAGAATAAATATGAACGGTTCTGATTATCCATCTTCCCACTTATTGACACAAATGGGCAATAGACAACGTGCTATAAGCAAAAAAAATGTTTCACTACATTAGGAACCATTTCTTTGCTAAAACACCCATGAAATCAGCCTCTTGACATATTCCCCAGCAAGTTAATCTGATTGTGATTGGCTCTGAGTGAAATGGAAATGAGAAAATTCCAATAAGCATATGAACATACAAACTGATTTTCAACCCATTTTAAGCACAGGTTGGCTGAAGACATAACTTGTATAGACGAGTAAGTGAAAGGATGAAGTGCATCTGAATGTAAAAGCCAAAATCAATTTGATTTTAAATGATTTTCAACTGATTTTAAAAAGCAATGGTGTGGAACTTATGTGTAAGGTTAAAAGGCTTCAATTTTATTCCCTTCAGACTAAAACAAGCTTATTTTTTCTCCTTTATTCAATTTATTATTTTTTTATTCCACTACTATTTTCAAGGGCCTGTATATCACTTTACCAGTTTCAGTCAGAATTATTGGACCAACAATGCGAAGTATTTTTATACACAGAACTGAACAGCAGATGGGACTCTGTGAATATTATATTATTCATGGCCATTGAATTAGAGATGGCCTAAAAACAATATATCCACTCTGCTGTGGTAGTGCCTCAGTTATAACCTTTATTCTAGCTGCAGGTTTCTTTCAGCTAAATTCATTGAGAAACCCAGCAACTGATCAAAATCCCTCATGAAAATAGCAAGAGCTCTTCCTGTTGAATTCAGTAGGCTGCTGGTCAGGCTGTGGTTACCATTCACTGAGCAAAATGATTTTGTGATACAAGTTCCATAATGTGTCTGAAGAAATTTGGATTCAATTTTGGTCCTTATTTTACCCAATCTTGGCAATCTTGGGCACAACATTTGTTCTGTCTCAGCTTTTGTTTCCTAAAGTGATAGTATTTTTTTTTTTCCTTTTTTCATATTTTGTTACCTGTCAATTTAGACTTTAATATTTTTGGCTGGGAGATTGATTTTTACTGCATGTGGACCCTGCAGTAACTCCTGCTATCCAATTTGAAAAGCGAGTTATAGTTTCCTATGGGACTTGGAATATTTTGGTGCTAAAGCAACCTGGAATTCCAGGAGTATTTTGATCAATCAGTGATGAGGGAATGCGAAGTGCTACAGTTCCTCAGATTGGATGGACAGCCTCTAACCAGTGAATTCAAACTCTTCTAAGCATTTGCTGTTTATGCTTTGGAAGATGCTTCTTGGTACGGGTGTGATAATGACCCAGACTTGTAGTCAAACACAGGCTTAAATTCTGGGGAGACTTAATTCCACAACAGAGCTGTGCAGGAGTTAAATGAGTTTAAATTAGAGTAGCATAGAGCTTGCTGAAATCTTTGCACAAATATCTGTGATTAAGGATGGTGACAAATGTGTCTGTGCTATTAATTGTAGAATCCCATATCATAAAGGATTCAAAAAACATAATCCATTTGTCTGGCAGTATTTTAAATGAGGAGTAAACAAGCTAATTTCTGAGCTCCTTTACATCAGTGTAAATTGAAGTAGAATTTTATCCAGAAATTAAACTCTGTAAGTGCCATGAGATCATTTCTATCCTCTCTCTCTCTCTTTCAATCTCTCTCTGTGCATTCCAGTCCGTATGGCTTCCCACCATGATTTAGTTTTCTGTTTGTATTTATAAGGGGGGGGGGG
>VXAA01001494.1:648165-666838 GCA_013399115.1 Anseranas semipalmata | reverse complement strand
GGGGGGGGGTATTGCTGATGTTTTTGCACAGTGTAATTAAAAAGCAGCTTCCTTACTGAATGCAAGAACTCTGAGTCAGTTCCCTATATTTGATACATCCCTTATAAAGCAATATGATAAATCATATATATGAAAAGAGATTAAGGATAAAGCCTTCAAAAAGGAGAAACATTTAAATGTTAGACTTATTTTCATATTTACATATTATTTCAGTGGAAGCGCTTAAGTTCTCAGCAGTTTGAACCAACCTAGGTACCTGAGGGTCTGAAATCTCAGTCAATGCATTTATTCCTTCACTTCTATTTAAAGATTCTTCATGGTACAACATGTCAGTTTTCCAATCTGCATATTTACTCACTGTGTACGTTTTAGTACTCTTTTAAACTACTCAATACTTTTAAAGCTTCTGTCTGTGCAGCCGTAAAAACTTACTGATGTAAACAGTCAACTAAAATGGCCATTCTGCTAATCCAGCTTCCTTAGTGTAATAGTTACATTAGTACTTTCATAATTTCCTTTTTGAAAACATTCAAACTAATCTGAAAAAATACTTGCCAAGGTGAATTTTCTCAAGAAGTTGGTGCAAAATCTTCAGTTCCTGGAAATGTTCTGAAGATTGTGTGCATGTATATTTTTGTGTGTCAAAATACAGATATTAAGTTGGTGAGCAGCTATAGTTTTTTAACTTCTATATATCTTTCCAGATTCACAATTGCAAAAAACACTCTGGGACAATACTAACTGTGAAGTGTATGATAGAAATCTATGACATGTTCACATCTTGAAAATGATATGTGTCTCTTGTCCTCACCTCAAAAAGACCCTACAAAATTTAGAAAAGGTAAGGAAATGCCAATAGCAGTGAGCCAATTTCTGGAATGGTTTCCATATGAGAAGAGGCTAAAAAAGCTTAAAGCTTAGAAAAGAGGTCTGAGAGGTCTGCATAATTCCTGATGGTAGAATCTTAAATTGTATGAAGTAATAGGAAATGATTATTCTCTATTTCTAATAGTAACAGTGCTTAAATGTAAGTGCTTTTACACATAACAAGCATTAGTAAACTGTGGAACTCATTGCCACAGGATGCCACAAAAGCCAAAGTACAATGAGATTTAAAAAGCCATTATCTAGGCTCATGAAGGGTAAGCTTGTCCTTGTAATTAAAGAACAGAATCCTTACTACTGGAAACAAAGTTCTTGATACAGTCTAACCTCAGGAAGTCTCAAAGAGCTGAATTATAGGATATATACCAAAAAAAACAAAAAAAAAAACAAAAAAACAACAAACCCTCTGTTATATAATGCTGAAGCATTGCTTTTGCAGAAGTTTTTGGTTTTGTGTTTTGCATTTTACAATAAGAATTTCATGGAATGTAGGAAAATCTACAGTGGTGTAAAGCCATTGCAATTTTTTTTTTTTTTTTTTTTTTTTACTAATTTAAACCTATCACATAGGCACACTGCACCAACATCAAATACAGCTTCTTTCATCTCTGAGTATGCTGATAATGTACTCTCTCTCTCTCTGGTACACAGCAATTTTATTTCCTGTTCACACTTCATACTCCAGATAGTACTTGTGTATTCTATAATAATATAGCAAGTACTAACAGAAATGGAGCAAAACCTGAGCAAATGAGGAAGGTTTTGAACTTGACTACCAGTAGCATGTGCATGCACCTACATGCAAATGTGAAATAAGGCAAGAATGCCTAACCTGAGGCCTACATATTCACTCCAAAAATACCAGAGTTCAGCCCTGGACTGTGTTCATCTTAATAAGGGACTGAAATCCATGGGAAGACCTAAAGTCCCAGAATTCAAGTCATCCATCTTATGTTGAGAAGCATGTTGGGACCAGTGATGATTTTTTCCCCAAGAGCTAAGCTGGCATATAAAGGATGAGAACATTAGACATTTGCTTCTTTTTATTGCAAAGTAGTAGCTGTTCTTCAACAAGACAAAAGTTGAGTCACTCTCAGAAGGATTGTGCTACCAACATATTTTGCATAAGGCTATATGGTATTGTCTCAACAAAGAGAGCCTCCTGTCATCCATTACTTTCTCTTCTCACAGAGCTGGTCTGGATTAGCCAGGCAAGTCACTCGCCTCTTAGCATTTTGCACACTACCAGCAGTAATATAGTCCTTGTGCGCAACTCACCTTGACAGAGGTGGCTGCATATTTTTTGCAAACTACTGTTTATATTAGAAAGAGTTTGACTGTTCATCCACTGAAAGTGCTGACTGAGCCTGTGGCTGGAACTCCCAATGGTTTGGCAGTGCATTATTTCAAGAAAGGAGAAGAGCTCATTTTTTTTATTATTATCCGTGCATAAAATTGTATTATCAGAGCCTGGACGTGCTTCGTGAACCAGCAGACTTCCATTGTGCCAGGTGGCCGTGAATGGAGTTGCTGCATGGCAGGGAATGCGAATGAAGCCATTAAATTGGCATTTTTTGTGTCAGATCTTCTAAAGTAAAAAACCTCAGCCTTTCCAGGCTGACCCCCCCCTTGCCCAATCACAGAACACACGACCATTCCAGTTAGCCCAGCCACGCTACTGAAATATTGCTTTCTACTAGCAACAGCAGCAATAACACCTGAGTTGTCTTTGAGCTCACAAGTCTTCATGGAGAGGAGTGCTCACCCACCAGAAGCTTTCTTGCTTCACCTTCAAGTGCCCCTTTACAGTATGCGAGCACCTGTAGAGCCTAATGTCGTCTGCAGGCGCCTGGATAACCAGCGGTGGTGAGTTTGGGGGCTTTGGAAGGTGGAGGAGGGGAAAGTTTGGGTGCATAAATAAGCTGAAGAAATTCTCACTGTCAAATGAAATGTTCCTCTGTTTTATCACCATTATTTTTAGCGAGATTTTGCATTATGGTACCTTGAGTTTTAAATTAAATGTCAAATATAATTTGGCACTACAAAGAATGAATTATGTGACTGCCCTTAGAGAAAATCAGAAGGCTTAGCTCTGTGAGTTAAATTGGTATCTGCCTTATACTGAACTGATGTGGGCTAATTGATTAGGATCTGACAGGATACCATATTGCAAATTCAGCACAATCTCTCCCATTAAAAAAAAATAGACCTAAGGTACCTTTAGGGAAAAGCAAAAAAATCTTCTGTGAAACAGAATAAGGAGAGCAAAAGAGTATCTTCAAGGACTGTCTTTTGCACTGATGGCTTAGATTCCCCAGAAGCCCACATTGCTTAAGGGCGCAAGATGGATGTTAATGTGCCCCAGGTCACTTTGAAAGCAGATTTGCAATCAGATTTCAGGTTCTTCTGGCCTAATTTTAAAGAAAAGCAAAATATTTTCTCAGGTAGCTGACTAAATCTATCTCCATGAGAACTAAGATGACAAAGTGCCACTTTAGATCATTAAAGGAGGGTAATACATTTTAATCAGCAATTATACAAGGAAGGACAAACTAAATGCTGCAGCACGGGGTCATTTTATAAATTCAGTACTTGTGGCCCTCTCCCTTTCAAAACGTATGATGCTATTTCCTGGAAACATTAGTCTTAAAAAACTATTGTCAAGTAAACAAGCCTTGTGTTTCTCACAGCCTTCATGTCTGTGTAGTCTGGGTTTAATTTTCTGTTAAGTACGGGTAGTGTTTGGGGGGGAGGACTAAGTTTGAAGTTCTAATGTAGTCAGGCTGGAATCTGTCACTCAGCTTATTGCATGTTGATGACTCAGTGCAGTTTCAGCTGTAAGCAGACCATGATTTATGGACACCAAGTGAACTCCTGCGGCAAAAACCAGCCATGAGATCAGAGCAGCAATAGGGCCCTTTTTTGGCAGGAGACAGCGCCTGCATTTTTCTCATTCATGCCAAACTGCTTTGCACGGCAATTAGCTCTGTCCTCATTTAGTCTCCAGTCCCAAAGGGTAATGAAAGTCATATATCATCTTCAAGGCTGCTAATTATCCAGCTCAGTTACAGGTAGGCTTTGTAACTCTGAGAAGGGCCTGTCTGCTTGATATTTATTGCTCTTCCAATAAGCAAGTAAAGGAGAAGGGGGGAAAAACTTTCTTGAAAGCTTGCCCATACCCCTTGCCTCAGATCCTTGACATACCTTCTGCAAATGTGCTAGTCAAAGGGGAAATGTCTTCATTCCACATATCCATTTTTCATGCTGTAACTAAACATTCAGCAAGAACAGAGAGCAAGTGCTTGAAGCATGAGAGAACATACATTTGGGGTGAGCTTGTCTCCGGTTGTTTGCTCGTGGAAAGGCAATCCTCTGCATACACAGTCATGAAAACGGGAAGAGCAGTAAGAAAGAATGAGGAAATTCTTTCTTCTCCTCCACTCCTCTCTCCTCCCAGCCCTTCAGCACACACCAGAGCAGCATCTAGGGAAAGCACTGGGGTTAGGGAGCCATGACAGTTTTACTGAAGATATCTCAGGGGAAACCTAGAATGTGAACCCTCTCACCATCAGCCTGAAATACAGTAAAATTCAACTCTCTAACTACAGTTTAGGACCTGCCTGACTTTCTGTAACAGGCTGGCAATTTCATTTGTTTTGGATGCTGGTATTAACAGAGCCAGGTCTTGCCACTTGGAGCCATCTTATGCTGTTGTTAATATACCGGCTAAGCCAGCAGTCTAGCTATCTGAGACCTTACTATGCTAAGGATTGAACTTCTTCCCATCCTTGGATGAAATCCTGCTGCATTTTGAAAAGGCTTGGTTTGCTTTTGACCTGTTTGTTTCATTTGTATTTACCTCTTTATTTGGTACTTATTTTGATCAGTAGGCCTGAAGACAGTACGGTCCAAGACTAAGCAGTCTGTTGCAGTGCCAGTGTGGAGGCACCTCCAAATCCCATCAGACAGTGAGGGCGTGGCTGGATGTCCCCTGTAACTACCCGGTAAAATCCCACACTTCATATGAAAAGCTCCCAGAAGAGCTTTCTCCGTTATTTCACATCAGCTGGGTGTTTTGTTTTTTTTTTTAATGTTGGTAGCAGTGGCTGCTAAGAAAAAAGCTGTGCAGGTTCAGGAAAGTCATTTTGCTAGCTCCAGCATGGGGCACGTCAGTGCATGCGTGCAGCTGATTTGCAGGTGCACGGTGGACTTGCTCCACATGCGTGGAGCGACACCGCATCTCACGGCATGAAGTCCGATCTCCCTGGCATTATCAAGGTCCCCATTTACCACTGGGCCCATTGTCTCAAAAATCCTTAAGACAGCCTTGTTGTATAGAAAGGCAGCCACCAGGGTAAGCATGTGGAAAGGGGCAGCTGGGGCAGAAGTAGTCAGAAGCTCAGCAAACAGAGCTTTGGCTGACACCTGCATCTGGAGGTACACTGGGTAGGAGGAGCAGAGATGCTCATCGTGTGCGCACTAGAAGAGCAGTATGTGACTATGCTGGTTGAAGGCAGAGAAGATCTGAACTTATTGTCGTAGCAGAGACATGCTGAGGAGAGTACGCTGCCAGGTATATGGCTCTTTGGGTGGGGAGCTGAGCTGCAGCACGGTGGGAGTTCTGCTGTCTTTCACAGCTTTGAACTGCAGTGTGGTATTGGGAGGGGCCCAGTACTGCTCTGGTGCCTCTGGGTATCTGCACTCGGTTCATCCCGGCCTGATTTTCATTTCTGTCAGCAGTAGGAAAGCACTCAGAGCGCAGACGTGTGAAAGAAGGGGAAGAAGTTCCTTATTCTTACAACTTCTCTTCCTGTCTTCAGTGTTGTATGAAAATGGAGGGTCAGCTTTCATGATCAAATATGATTTTATTTTTTTTGCGTTGTGAATGTCAGAGTGTTTTGCAGACACTGTTTTCACCTTCTTCCTGGCCTGGAGGAAGCACTAGGAAGCTGGTGGAGATCCAAGTGGTTCAGATATCAAGATTCAGAGGAATATTGCAAATGAGTGGGCGTTCATCTGTTGTGTATTGGCAGGTTCCCTTGAGCTGAGTGGTGCTCATCTGATTTATACCAGTCCCAGAGCTGCCATGCAAACCTTGGGTTATTTGTCTGCAATGTCTTTGCCAAATTTCCAAACCTGTTGACTTAAACTTTCTGTAGTTGCATTCGAAGTGCTCTCACCCTACCCTTCCTGGAAATAGGTACCCATGCAGTTCCTCCTGGCAGCGGTGGGAACTGCTTCCGTATGTTCTGTTGCAGAACAGAGCACTGTGTTCCTGCTTTCCTGCAGGATCGAGACTTTCTTGCTGAAGCATCGTTCCACCAATGATGATGGGCAGGGCAACGAGTTAGACAGAAGTCGCTATTCAGAATCAGAGTGGTCATCAATCTAACCCGATATCTTGGCACTGATAATGGATAGTGCTATCTGCTGTAGAAGAAGCTGTCCCTTTTCCTCCTATTATTTCTTTCTCTGGAAAGGATTTTAATTACTCTTTCCCACAATAATAAGAATTTCTGTTTCAAAAAAAAAAAGTTCATTTGGCACTTTTCATTCTGCAGTTCTGTAGATTTTTCTTTTTACACCTCCTGGAGTTTTTCTGCAGTCTTCCCTCCGGAGTTAGCAGAGAGTGAGAGATGCATAACAGGAAGAAACAAATGTAAAAGGCTTAATCCAAATCCTGCTAAAGCTAGTGTATTGCCTTTCCACCATTTGGTTTAGATCTGTCTCCTAAGCCAGCTTTTCATGTAGTACTAATTAACATGACACCAATATTAAATATTGTTTTGGAAGTAGTATTCTCTGAGATAAAGATGAGAAAGTAATGAAAAATGAATGTTCAAGCCTTACAGTTCTCTGTCCGCAAAACCTGGTCTTAGAATTTTGTTTCACTTGGTTTAATTTTCCCATTTATTGTCCCATCTCTTCAAACAAACATTTGTCTGACTTCTATTCATTGCCATTTGTATTAAGAATGACCATGTTATCATAAAGGCAGGTATCCCAAATTCTCGCTCTTCATCTATACTTTCTGTTTAGGCCTCAGTTTGTTAGGTGGCTTTTTCAGAAGGTGAAAATAAAATAAAATAAAATTGTATAGATATGCATGACAGGCATGGAAACAGGCAACATAAAAAAGACACTTTTTTTTTTAACCCCATCCATTTAAACAGTTATAGTCTTCCATGCAAATATTGTTGCTGTTTTACATTCCCAATAAACCACACTGATGATGCTGCAAACAGAAATTACAAGACTCTTATAGGCATTGTGTGCTTTGGATCCATAATATACAGGGATGTTCTGAAAAGATACACTGAAGGAGTATTTCTAAGCAAGTTTCATTAGGAAATAGGTGTGGCTGAAAGGCAACATCAACGGAGTCTAAGAAAGATAAAAATCAAAAGTCTTAGATCAAGTTCTACCTCAAAGCCTTGTTGCGTGGACCCTACACAAGATTCAGTTACTGAGTACCTAACTACAGCAAAAAATAAAAATAAAAAATGAAAGAAAAGTGCTTTTAAAATCCGTCACTCATGAGGTAGTTTTACTCTTCCCTTTCAAATGAAGCTGAAAAAAATTATATAGGGAAAACTCTATTTGTGGCAGTTGAATTATCGATCTTCAAAACAATTCCTGAGCATGAGTTGGTTACACTGCCACAGGAACCTTGTTCTGTTCGTTCCTTGTGGGAAGCAGTTTTGGTAAGCCTCTGTGTTCAACAGTTTGGACTGCGGGGCAACTCCAAACAGCTCCTGGGGCTGTTCAGCATTGTACAAAATTTGGTCAGATCTTCAGAAACTTTAAAGTAAAATTTCTCTGTGTATAAAATTGGCAGGAAGGATACATGTGATAAGGAAAAATTAAGCAAAACAGAGGTCTGATGTGTGAGGTGCAGGATGGAGGCAGACTTGATAGGATTGTTTCCTTCCTATGACCAAGAGGAGTTTTTCTTTTCTAACTTACTTTTCTATGTTCAGCAGTAAATGCATTGCTTCTCTTCCTTTTGTGACAGAGAACCAACACAAATTTGGCTAGCTCCAACAGGGAAGGCACCAAACAGATCTTGTGTGGTAAAGGTTAAGCTCATTGTCAGGAACCACCAAATCTTTGGCATATATGTGTGGGGAAGGGGTGGGAGGAATGTTTTATTCAATCTCTTCTTATATATTATATATGTTCTTGTACTATGGTCATCTCTCTAATTAGTCATCTACATGTCATTCCATTTTATGTCAGAGCAAGCAAGGTCAAGGATGTGCACAGAGCAAAAGAGGCTAAGGCTTGCAGTGTTATTTAGCTCTTTTGGATGTTTGTTCTTCATTTCATCATAGTGTCATGAACAGCCCTCAGGAGATCCCACCTCTTGTGCAGATGACCTCTAGCCTTTTTTTGGAGAGCCCTGTTGGGACAGAGGGCCATAACTGATGATTGTGATCTTCATCCTCTCTATATATGTAAGCATGCTGGACAAAGAAAAAAAAATTCTGAACTCAATCTGAAATTTTGTGAAAAGTCATTGTAGGCAGCACAGAACGAAGGTACCTTGCTGCCAGTACTACTGAGGAAGTGCACAGATGTGCTCTTTCGTGGGAACCAGCCAGCCACTTTGTCAACTTCTATGAGACTCCAACAAGCAATACACAGTAGCTGGCTAGAATCAGTGAATTAAACATAGATTTCTTCGATGTTGTTTCCTTACTAGTGAGTCTTTAAGGGAATAATGGAAGGTTATTTCTCAGGTTAAATATTGTGCATCTCAGCCATGGTACAGTACCTGCTGTTCATGATTCTCTTTCTTAATCCAAAAGGAGTCAGAGTTACCATCCCTGGGCTCCTCTGCTGCAACACAGAGAGCGTCCTGGTGCCTCCATGTCTTTCCTGCTTTGTGAACACTGGCAGACTGATGATGGTGAGTAAAGGCCAAATGTGTTTGTGCTGTTTGAGAAAGCTTCCTGAATATGTAAGATGCAGGAGATTATTTCACATGATTGCTTTTCTGTTCTGCTCAGACTGTTTGAGGCTATTCCTATCAAGAGTCATAGTGATTCTGTAGCTGGTAACACCACAAAAGTAAGTGTGGCCATGTGTAATTTTTACCTAATTGTGTCTCTAGGATATATCTCCACATGATTAACTAACCTGTTTATCAAGCAACAAGGAAAAGGTTTTATTTACTAATATAGTAAACAAATTACCAACATACCTATGTTTTGTGAAACATCAGTTATAGTGTTTGTTTTCACATTCAGAAATTATCATATTGAGTAAGTATATTCAGAAGCAATCATTTTATTCCTATCTTGCTTCATATAGCTGAACTCATATTTATATGGCTTTCAGTCTCCAAGCCAAGGCAACCATGCAATTGTCCTCACTCGAACCAAAACACAATTTTCTTTTAAGAAGTCTATTGCAGTATTTGTTCAATCTAGGATATTTCAATATCTTGTTAAGAAACAGACAAGCAAGGGAACGCCTCTAGTTTGTTCTACAAGCAGTGCCATAAAATCATATCATATAGCTGTGGCCTGGCTGCAAGGACCAGAGATGGGAGAATTCACTAGTCTGTGTGTCTCTGCAGTAGAAAAATTAGCACCTGATTTGGGGCAGGGCTCGATTATGGCTTGTGGTAGGTGGCTGTCCAAAAAGTACTTGCATGACTTCCTCAGTGCACTCCTACCAAAATGATTTCTGCTTTTGTTGCTCCAGACACCTCGTATATGTCTGTGCCACAACTGAGACTTGCTGGCAGAGGAATGCAATTAGAGCTGGCCTTCAGCTTTCCACGTGGTTCCCAGAGGCCTCCATGCCTTGCAGGTAAAATACTTTATGGGTATATCAACACTGTCAGTGCTGAGGCACCCAAGTGGGCTCAGCATGAACAGTCTGGAACCAGGAAAGGCGAGGAAGGACAGCAGATGTATCCATGCTCACTTTGTAGAACATTGCTCAGTCCGAGAAGCAGCTTGGTTGTGCAAACACCTCCAAACGACTTCTAGATGTTAGCTCTTACCTCTGCACATCATCACATGGACTAACCATTCAACCTGCATCCTGGAGTCAGATCCTCAAGTGCTTAGGGAGGCAAAATTTTCACTGAAGCCTGGCCGAAGGAGCATATCATTTTGTCCATAGACACTGAATATGCAGTAGCAGTTGAGGATTGTCAAATCCAGCATAGGATTATACCCCACATCATATGCTTCAGCACTTTATACAGACTATGTTTAAATTAATTTTTAATTAGCTCATTATATAGATAGAAGATCTGCTCATCTCAGATTTCATAACCACAACTTTGCCTGCAGGTCTCTTTATCAGACGGTTGGATGATGCCAGCACCAAACTGGAGCTGGAAGTGCTCAGACCCTGCAGCGATGAGACTAATATTAAAAGCCCTGATAGTATCAGGCCCCACCCTCCATTATATCACAATTGCATTTCCATCTTCATGCCCAACCTTCTTGTATACTATAAAGAGCTTGTGGAGGGTGGGGGTTCGTGACTGCTGCAAAACCTACAAGCCATGGAGAGCCAAAGCTATCTGACTGTGCATAATGGTGCTACCCATAACCTCTGCATAGGTTTTGATGATTGAATGCAAGTTCAGCCCACCCAAAGTGATTCATAATGAATTGTTGGTCCAGAGGGTTGCACACCACAGATATCTCCCTCTTCTGGTTGGAGAAGATTTTGTAGACATACTTGTATAATGAGGTGTGACAGTGCCAGTTGCTTGTAATAGTATTACCTGCTTTGGAAATCCTTTCTCCTCTGTTCAAAATCTGTCTCTATTGTGAGATGCACTGTCTACATACATAGCTTCCCGCGTGAATAGACATAGCTGAGAAAGTACTAGTCTTACAGACCTGGGATTAAGGTACATATAAAGCGATTTCTTGGGTTTGTACAGGAAGTACGTGGCACAGTTAGGGACAGACCAACTCACTTAAAGTCCAAGTATTGGTCTTAACCAGCGACCATCCTTATCCCTGTGCTACCTACATGTCAACAGTCTCTTCATTAGATGCTTTCAGTCCCATTGAGAAATTCTCCCTGCAGTTTCCAACCTACTCTGGTGTGACAAGATGACAAAGGTTATAATGAGATTATTAAGAGGTTTTTTTCCTTTTTGTTTCCTTTCATTTGCTATCAGAAATACCATCAGAAAGCTAATTTCCATGAGACCAGGAGGGAATGGACACTTCAACATGTGTCAGTATGACTTTTTAAGGATAGCTGTCCCACAGGAGACTACCTGCTTCAGACTGATCAGATGGAAGAAAAGGCTGTGTCAACTTAGCTTGACACAAACTGTAAACTTGACGAAAAAAATCTTGTGAAAAAGTGTATGGTTTGTTGTTTAAGGTACAGCAAATCTTTTTGGAAAGATATTCAATCCCATTTTAATTTCTATGAAATCCTGTTCTTGGTCTGTGTGGAACTATACCACAGCCTCAGTGACAGGAGGTAATCCAACTGCAAAGGCTTCTTAAGCTATCGTCCAGCCATTCGCACCTCTGGAATTTCATAATAAATTGAATCAAATGAACACGTTGATGAGGGTGGGGGTTAGACAATGAACAGATCTGAGTGCATGGTGAAACCAATGACTCATCTCAGTGTCTAATTTCATTCCTGTTCAGATTGTTTATCTAGGAAGAAAAGGGCAGGGAATGTGTAAGGATATATGTGCTGTTTATTTAAATGTGTAGTAGGAAGCTAATTCCTAGGTGGAAGCTCTGCTGTGAAGCAGTGAGAGAAAGAGAGAGAGACTGATTTGCTATAGGGATATCATTTATTTATTTTAATGACATTTCTTGTCTTTTGTTTTATGTGTAACAAAAAACAACAGTGACTTTTTTCCAAAGTCCATCTGTCTGAGATCCTTCATTGTTATTGATTTCCATTCAACTTGTTCCAGCTTCTCTATGAGTTGATGGCATTCAAGGGCCAAAGCTTTGTGATATATTTGCGGTGGTTTTATCAATGCTGTACAAAGCCTCATCTCTTCTCTAGTTCCTGATTGTGGTGAGTCTGAGGATGGAAAACCAAGCTGCAGTGAAGCATTTCAATATCCTATTTCACTGCAAACTTGCATTAAATTTGCTATTCTCTTTGAAGTCAGCAGAAAAACCCTGACTGACATCAACTGAGTATCTGGTTCTGTGTTTCTGACAACATTACTGCTTGTCTGTTACGGCAGTCCCTGTGGCCGCTGAGAGTGAAACGTAGCTCAGGCAGTTTCTCAGAGGTCGGGAATACTAAAAGCCCTGATAATTCGCCCTCTAACCAGCCTGGCGTCCCCGTCCCCTATTCTCATCACCTTGTTCTAACCGCGAGTGCCACTGCCACCATGTCACTGCGCAGCCTGACTGTGCTAAGTTGTCAGTAAGCATAAGAGCAGGCAGATGAAGGTAACTGTTGGGTGTGAAAAGGGAAGCAGGCAAATATTTTGCTTGCCCAAGAGTGGGAATGTGCCCTCAGTGCACCTGGCTATTCCCTGAATATAGATGTTGCAGAGGATTTTCTCTAAGAGACAGGCCTCCTGTTCAGCATCCTGCCTCCAAAAATAACTTGTGCCTGATCTTTCAAAACCCTTCGTAATGTACCTTGCCAGTTATATACTGCTGAGCAGGAGGGTTGAGAGGATTATTTCAGCTGTGGCAATCAGTTTACACCTTGAACCACAAGATCGGATTACTTTTGGTATTTAATTTTGAAATATTTCCCCCAGATGTACTGTACCTTTGCGTGTTTCCCGGATGAATTTCATTTTGTTATTTCCTGCTCTTATTTCTAAGCTTTCTTAGGTCCTCTGTGTTATTTCTCTGTCTTCACTTATGTTTGCAACACTTTCTGATTTAGTATCATCTGCAAATTTAATTATTGTCTCGACTCTTTGTATCACCTGATCAGTGGTTTTAAAACATTAATGAAATATTAAAAACCTGAGTTTAACACAGTCCCTACAAATTTCCCAAGGGGGAGCTCCCTAAAACCATTTATTCTGGGGGTGAGGTGGTCGTGTGTTTAGTGTATATGACACTATGGAAGTATATAAGACCACTCGATAGAAATTGCTGACATCAATTAATGCTTTCTTTTCTCTGAAAAACTTAGTCTACAGACGTCTGAAATGGAAACAGCATAAATAGGGAGTGGGGGCATGGTTGTACAACTGAATATATGAGTTTTTGAGTTTTCTGTGGGAAGCCTCTAGCAAAAGTGAATTCAAAGCTGTCATAAACGTACATCATGACATAGACGAAAAATAAAGACTATGGTAGGAAAAGAAGACTCAGATAGTCCAAACAAGCCTGATATTTCTTTTAAGGAGTGGGACTAACGAGAAAAGTAGTAAAGAAAGAAGTCCAAGGGCAGGGTTTTGCAGTGCTTTAAAATGGTGTTTTGAATGTGATTTATAATAACTGGAAATCAAGGAGCTGAGAAGGAAGAGCATGAAAAGAGCAAAATAATCAAAATGGCCATTGAAACAAAGGGAGTAAGAAAGCTGTGAGTCAAAATAATAAAAAAAAAAAAGATATGTTGATATAGCTGAGGCAGCAGATGACTAATGTATGAACTCTGAGAAACAGAATAAAGAAAAAGCTGAATTTTTAAAGTTTTTAGACCCACTTTTCCCATAGCATCTGAATAAGCATAGTTGAATATTTCAGTTGACTTTCCATTAAATGATTTACTAACATGTAAATAGCATGCATCAATTCAATTTTTATAAATTTAGCTTTTCCACAGTTTAGTAAGAAAAGAGTTTTTCTTGCAAGTTCCTTATGTAACCTGTTTGTTACTGCTTCTTGCAACTTCACAGTTCGTGCAGGTTACTTTAGCCTGTACTTGACTTCAGTGGAGCTTCCTTGCTGGCCCGGCACGTCTTTATGCATTGCTTGCTCTTCCTCACGTCTGTGATTGCCTACATTCTTATTACGTAAGAAAGAACAGAACGAGACACTTTGCTTACTGCTTTTCTTTTGACACAACACAAGTTGTGTCTTGCATTCTGAGAGGAATTTTTGCTCAGTGGCTTTTAGAGAATTTTTCCAATTATGTACGGGCTATATCCCCAGTATAAAGGATCATATTTTTCCATTACTACCATTTTGTATTTTAGATACTTTATTAGGCCTAATCATGAAGCAGGTGCTAGGTGCTGAGCAAACATGAAGTGAAAGCTCGGGCTTTGTCCCAGTGAATTTGCAGCTTATTGAGTGTTCTCACGTTCAGCCATTCTGGCCTGTAGAACTGTTAACGTTGTATTTTAAGCATTGTTAGTGTTCTAAAACAGTCTTCCCCAAACTGGAGTTTTTAATGAATATGCTTTGGCAGACTGAAACTGGAGAGGTTGCTTGGGTTCCCTGATTGTGTTTATAAACCAAAGTCTAATTTCCAAGTGATGGAAAAGAGGAAAGTCATTCTTAGACAGTATCAGTATCAGCTCAGATAGTCTGTATGAGAGCTTTTCTTGAAGCCCCCAGCTTTTTGTGTAGAGTATTCAGCATCTACATAGTCAAACTTTAGGCATCTAACTTGCATGTATAAGTGAGGTGTCTAGGTTCTTCATATACTCAACAAAGAGAGAGCGGTACCTTTCTTCTTCGTTCTCTGGAAGTACCACTTCCACATAAAGCCTCGTAACCCAGGGACCTAAGGGAAAGACTGTGTCACTGTCCCACTTTGCAGCTGCATTGCTGTGCCTAAGCATGGGTATGGATATGCAGGGTCTCAGTAGTGAACAGTTTGATTTTTTTTTTTTTTTTCAAAGCATCTCACTGAATCAGGAGGGATTACCCACAGCTGTAACCACAGCTATGCTTAGGAATCATGTTTATTGGAGAGGAGGACAGCAGGGAAAGGAGATTGGTTTGTAGTTCACATGGAAAAAGAGTCCGCGTTGGAGAGGGACAGAACAGGACCCCAAGTAAATGAAAGCCCTGCCCTCACTAGGCTACAGTCCAGTTAAAAAAAAAAAAAAAAAGACTCGGTGCAGTTTGTCTGGGAACCTCACTTATTAGGCAATTTTAATATAGCTGTAACAAGCTCCCTTTAAGCCAGACCTTGGGTAAGGCCTTAGAAATGCTCAGCTGTGCCATGTGGCTTGTAACAAATATCACAAAGTATTGATTTATTCCATAACCACTCCCTGCCATGTGTTATGTAAATAACGAGGTTTGATAGAGTGTGTGGTTCTTCGTGCTGTAACGCATAGGTCTTGGAGAGGTCTCCAGTCAAAAGATGAAAGGCCAAGTGCCTCCAGTTGTCCTCAGGATGTGTGCATGACACTGCAGCTGCACACACGTGCAGCAAGCCCTTCCCTTTTGAGTGCTTTTTATGATGATGATTTTAATGTTTTATCCGGTTCTGATCTGGGCAGGTATAATCTTCTCATTACATAACTTTGAATTTTCTCAGGTTGTCTCCATGTTTAATACTGTTAGTAATCCTCCACTGGAAAAACTAAATTTGTAGTGCTTTCACTGCATATGCTCATATCTATACAGATTTAACCTAGAAAAATACATGCAGTCTGAAAACACGGCTAATTGTTCTCCAGCTTGTAGGTTACAGAGCAGCCTCGTTCTGTTTTCCCACAGCCAAGAGAAGGCCTCAAGGCCAAAATGTCACCTCGGATTTCTTTTGATCTCAACTTATATTTTATTAACCCTTTTAACTTCACTGAGTGTGTGCAAGGAAACATGTATATTCCCTTTCATATAAAACCAGCATTGTCCTTACATCTTGTGTGCAAATGTATGGACAGTTTTTCATACAAAGGATTATTTAGATGTAATCTATATGCCTTGTGAGTTACAGATAAGAAGGGGCGGGCAGCATTTATGCTGCAATGTTTATGATTTATTCCCCTTTTATTTTCTCTCTTTAACTCCATCCAAAATATTTCTGAGAGTCTTAGTGAAATATAATACTAGAAGCCTTTAATGGCACCTTTTCATCTCACAATTGCAGAGTGCTTTTCAGGGCTTAATTAAATTTTACAGCACGCCTCTCAGGTGAGTGTAATTTGAATGCATCCATTCCTGTTTGTGAGGAAACTGAGGCAGGGAGTGGTGATTAACTCAAGGCTATGCACCAAATAATATGTCAGAGTGAGAATTATGGGTTCCAGGAGATTTGATTAGTATCGTGTAAATCCAGCATGATTTGGTTCTCAAAGATTTCATCAAGTAGACAATACAAATGATGGCCTCCTGAGGAGGAGCCAAATAGCTTCTCCAGACTCATCCTTTCCGTAGCCTTTGTGATGACTGACTGGTTTATGCCACAGTCTGCTTTTGGGCCTCTCAGATGTTTGGGCACGCCAGATGTTTGCTCAGTCCTCCAACATGGTCAGAAGAAAACAAGTAGATGGTTGCATTCTACCTCAGTCTTTTCCTCAGCACGTGGCATAAGCCATCGTCCCTTTCCACTGGCAGGCTTGTTAGGGTGGGATCCGAATGCATCCAGCAACTCCCAAAGCCGTGGTATTCTACAATATAAACTCTTTAATATTAGCTGCAAAAAACATGGACTCCTTGCCTGGTCCCTGCCAGTGACAGAGGGGGAGCTTTTCATCCCTCTCATCATTGAGAAGTACTGAAAGCAGTCTGTCCTCTTCTGCAGTTTGGCAGGTGGAAGAAAGCTGCTGGGAGGAAAATGTTCATTCACTCTGCACGTTTATCTTCCCAAGATGCTTTATAGATTCAATCATCAGCACCCAGTAACCAAGTTTTAATGAGTTAAGGAATCCGTCTTTGGGAAATCAGTGGTGCGAATTAACTTATGATTCTCTCAGCAGAGAAGCCAGAGTTTGAGTGATGTCCCTTTGTTGCGAGAAACAGGCCTCAGACCTGGAGGAAAGAGAGAGGAGACTCCAGCTGTTGAATGCAGTCCTTCGCTGCCTAGCTCTGCTGGATCCTCAGCTCGTACCAAGCAAGCATTACGGTGTCTGGGCTTTCCAGAGCCTCAGCAGGATTTAGCAGTCACAATGTCTGACTCCAGTCCCTCCAGGTTGGCTAAGCAATGTGGTAACACAGCACATTACCAGTGTGCTGTAAGAAAGTCAGTCAGTAGCCACTAGGCAAGTATAACAGAAGCAAAGAGAAGTTTTCTATTTCTGGTCTCTGAAAAGTATTTGCTTGAAAGTGAAATGGCTCCTCCCAGTCCTGCAGAGGCCAATCTTCTGTTGCTGTTTTATGAAACCAGCACGGCATAGTTTGACTCTTTATCAGAATAATATAATCAGAGTGTAAATGAGGCCATGCAATTGCTGAGCAGTGTTTGCACTTGCTGTTGATCATCTTCCTGATACCTTTCTTTTCTCCTTCACACTGACCTCTTCTAGTAGTGAAGTCAACAGCTGTGGCCACGTGCACAGGACATACTTTGACAGCAGCAGGACTCAGCTGACAGACTCTGGAATGTATTATTCCAGCAGCGTCATCTGGGTCTATAGCTGGCTCTTCTATAATTGTGTTGAAGGCCTAGGTTTTTGTCTCCTTTTCATCTTCTTCCTACTACACCAGCATTGCAAAGGGACCTTAAAGTATGTGTAGGAAAAGCAGCCTTGGGGACAGGCTTTACCTCAGGGTTAGAAACCCAGCTTTTTTTAATTTACAAGTGCTTGGTTGTGTGTAAATCTGTTTCACTGCCCTGACTTCACATCAAAGTATTTGAGCTGTGCTGTGCTTGAGAGCAAGAGTGCATGTTTGTCATTGCATAAGCAAAGCAGAACTACCTTAGGGAATATGGAGACAAAGACCTGAACACGGCACACCTTAGAGGATTTGCTACTAATTTCAATGACAGAAGGCTTTTTTTAGATTATTAGCATTCCTCCAGATTAAAACCACTGCAATAAACACCATTTTGAACCTCACTTACGATTGAGGCTATTTCACAAGGGTGCTTAAGCTCCTTTGAAATCTGTTTGTCTCCAGGTAATGACTTAGGAGACTCGAGCCTACAGGGAAGGACCACAGAAAGTGCCCAGGAGCCTAATTCACCTCGTACAGAGCACTGACCGCTCTTGTTGACCTGACTGCCTAAAGCCCTCAGCCATCAGGAGAGCCTTGGCAAGAAGTAGTGTGTATCAGGAGAAATTCCTGCCAATCCCATGCTGAGTAAAGCAAGAGAAATTGCCCATGAACAGAGAGAGCATCCTCAACATCAGGATTCATCCCAGCACTTTGGTGAGAATGATTCCAGAGGGGTGTTTAGTATTTAGTTTTCAGGAGGATTAGCTGCACCTTTCATTTGTCCTTTGAAGATTATTTTTGCTCTGTAAAAAGGATTTAAGGAATGGCTAACCAATGCACAGGCACTTACAGAAAGAAGAAAACACAAGGTTATGGAAAGAAGAGAGATTATATCTGTTTTATTGAATGATCCTAGAATACAGTAACAAGGGGACAGTCGCCTGCTTAATCATCTCACTCTTACAAGTGCAAAAGATGCTTGACAACAGAATGTGCTGATATGAATATAAGAGTTGGTGAAGGGGAAAAAAAAACAACTAAGGAACAAAATAAGCATAAAATGTAAACAAAATTCTACTAGGAGTATTTGTAGTGACAGATGCTTTGGTAGATAGGGCAAAAAATATATTCCTTTCTCCTAAAGGGAAATAGGTGGAAGTCCATCAAATAAACTTTGTCCTAGCATATTTTATTTTTGCATGGAGGAAAAGGAAAAGATCTTTTTTGATGTGGGCTTTTTTTTCCTCTTCTGCTGTTTTTTCCCTTTCTGCCATACCAGGAGAAAAGAGAAA
>VXAA01001494.1:631573-648160 GCA_013399115.1 Anseranas semipalmata | reverse complement strand
AAAAAAAAGATTATGGAAGATAAGCCAGGCAAAAGAAGAAAAAAAGAGAAGGGGGGTAGGGAGGAAAGAAAAAAAAAAAAGGTTACTCTGAGTATCAGAGAGGGGGCTAATTGTCAAGGTTATATCTCCAAAGATGATTGATGTGAGGCTGGGTTTTTCTGTCAGCCTGTCACAAAGCAGGAATGTTTAATGTTCTCATTATTGGTTACGCTGTTGTGTATATTTCTCTGTCAGCACTGCGGACCCATCTGAACTGCCAAGGCACTTCAAAGCCCTGCAGGTCATTTATCATCCTCCTGACGCTGCGAATGTTCAGCCTCAGCTGAGTGCCAGGGATTTGTTATGACTTGAGAGCCAGCTGACAGACAGGTCTGCTGCAAAAAGGATTCCTTTTTGTCACACTGCGAAAACATCAATGTTCCTATAATGGCCTACAACTGTCAAAGGGGACTGCCACCTGACAGTTGTGTGGTCTCACTAATTTGCAGCCCGGTGACTTGTTTCCTTGAGTTTAGATTCAGTTACGGTGTCACATGCAAACAGGTCACCATCTGTCGTCCTGTGCCAGGGGGCACATGGTAGGGGGTGGAGAGGGAGGGAGGGAGGGAGAGACGAGGAAAAGATGAAGTGGCAAACTGGGGGGGGAGGGAGATGCAAGGGAAAAATAAAAATGCTATGCAAATCAAAGCCATGTCTTTATTTCAGATTCCTGTTTCCTGAATGTTTCTAGCTTAACACAACATGAATCTCTGAAAGTTGTGATGAAAATCAAGGCAGGGAAAGAAAGGACCTTGCAAACAGCCAGAGTTAGCGAGAGAGAGGGGGAGAGAGAGAAATATCAGGGCTTTGTTTCCTTTCCCAGGCCATGACATGATTAATCGTTTTCTTCTGATCTAATTTTGGAACATGAAAAACAGCACATTTGTCTTGAAGAAAAATGATGTGCCGTACTGTGCAGATGGAAATTTCGAGCAATGAAAAAGATTAAAGTGAAATTCCACTCCTTAGACCTAATCATGAGTTGTAGATTATTCTGTCGTTCTAACCAGATGGTAGGCTTGATTCCACAACCCCCTTCTTATATTAATGAATACTAGACTGTTATATTTGACTTAGGTAAGTGAAATGTCTATCAAGCCTAATGGACTGCCAGCCAGCATAACACATGTTGTACCACTGAGGGTCCTTGCTGCATTTTTCATGTTTTATACTAATGTAGAACATTTTGTTTCCTACTGTTTTCCATCATTGTCACTGTTTGCTAAATATTTTCACATGTAGGGGGAAAAAAGTAAAAAACTTGTGTCCAGAGCTAATTTCCTCACGTTGGTCGCAGCTATAATTCTACAAGTAAAACAGTCACCCGAAGCAATGCATACAAGAACTCAATAGTAACTTGATTAAGTTCCCAGTCAACAAGACTGCACTAGGCTGTATGTTAACAAACCTAATTATAGGCAGCATGGTGATAAATTGTGCAGGGTGCATGTAGCACATCTCTGAGGTCATGTCTAGAAAAGAAGTTTTGCCCCAGGGGACAGGGATGGTGTGTCATTTCTAAATAAAGTAAACACAGGTTCACTGATATTTCCCATTGGGTTACCTTCCGCTCTCTGACAAATGTTATTCTAGCAGGGGTGTCCCAGGAGATCCTCATGGGAACAGCAGAGTGAAGGAACAGAGGAATGAGAGGTTGGGGGATTCTCCTTAACCTTTCCAACCATGCAGTCCCATGACTGTCACGTAATTTCTACCAAGTCTGGGCTCGCCAGGGTCACGGGTATGGATAATCATACGTTAGGGTGGATGCCACCACTTGTGCTCAGAAACCCTGTTATCATTTTAAGCATTTAGCTGAACAAAATAATACTTGTCATGTGTGCTGAATGTGAGAGCAGACTGGGATCTCTTCCCTGCACGTAAAGTAAAAGGTAAAAAGCTCTGGTTTCTCCTTCAAAAAAGCGACAGTTGGGCAGTCGTTGCATCCAGCATGTGCGTGAGTGCCTGCAGCCCATTCCGTCGGGAGAACGCCGCCAGGTAGAGGAAGCATGCGTGCACAGACCTAATTTTAGACATCGAAAGAATCAACAGGATGCGTGGATCAAGTTACTCTTTGCCTAGGAGAGAACAAGCCCAGAAACTTGAGTAAGCAGGCAAGAGTTGTCCAAATCTGGACTTACTAAAGTGCGATAGACACAGTAAAGCTATAAATGTGAGAGCCAGTTGGGCTGAACAAATCCTGATAAAGAAAAGTAAGGCACCAAAGTACACCTCCTAATCAAGTAACTAGGATATTTACATTTGAAGAGGAATATCTTTTTGATAATAGAATGCATTTAAAGCTTACATCACTACTTTAATGACTTTGTTCTCAGTTTATTAAAATTGTTTCTTAAGGTTAAAATCCTGAACTCCCCAGGGCACTCCGTCCTCAGCAGAACTACCATTCATGTTGCTGCTGAATAAGGACTTTTGGATTGCACCATAGAGTAAACTCCGAATAGCCCTCCAGCGTGAGTACCTTGCACTTTGGATCCTCATTGTTGATGATTTTTCCTTTTTCTCAAGCAAACAACATTTTTTGAAAGCGTAAGGTGAGGATGTTCTGAGCAGAATGCCTGTTTTTCTCATTGTGTGTATTGCGCACACTGAAAGCAAACACATTGGAAGGTTCAAATTAATATGCCTCAAAACATTTTTCTTTGTAATTAATGTTAATTACAAAAAGTATTTTTTTTGTATTTTTACTGATTGGATCTGTCTAAGAATACAAGCTAAAATACCAAGACTCTTTCACCACATTTCTATTATGTTTGGATTTAGACTGTTTTAACAATCCTTAAAGCTTGCTCTCGAGGGATTAAAATTTTTCATCGATGAGAATTCCTATGCAAAAAGTTGCATGACAATTTTTTTCAATTCATTTAAACTCCCACTTGCCCTGCGTTTACTGAGAACAGTATAGAGGAGTAAGTTACCCCTTTAAATTATCTGTGCAGATTACCGCTCTGTGTAGTTCATATCCTCTGGGGAAAACTGGCTTCTTGCAGTGTTGCTTCTCCTCTACACAGGGCGTGTGGAGCTGAGCTGGCAGTGAAGGGAAAGTAATTTGTTCCTGACAAGGGCCAGTAGCAGACTATTTCTTCACTGGAAGAAAGTGACAATCAAGCAGGAAATTGTGACTGCAGTTCCTTATTTGAACTGATCCTTCTTAGGAGCTGCTAGACATATCTTAACTTAGCCTTTAGCTTGTTTTCCTCAGTCTCACGGTTTTGCTTTCCGTGAAATGTCAAGGACCTTGAATTCCTGCAGTGTTTATAGTTTGGCCTATGGAATTCATGGGCTGCTCAGTGTTGCAGCTTTACACTTTTATCGTGAAAGTAACACAGGAAAGGCAGACATTGCTCTTTCCCTGTTAGGGTTTCCTGAGCATGATTGCTGGTTTAAGCGAGGACTTCGACCCACTGGGGAAGAGGGTAGCACATCTGAAAGGGAGAGCAAACTGTCTTTTGTTGTTGAATCTTTGCTAAACCGACTTCTTTCCAAATGCAGGGATGGATGGATGACTATGCTGTAGCTATTTGCAACCCTGAGAAAGCACTTGTCTTCCTGAAAGAGTGTATACAGCCTTTCTGTTCTGCGATGGGTTGCTACTCTGCTGTAACTTTGACCAATGGCAAATGATGGGACCAGGAGATAAAGGTCCACTGTCTGCACTCAGTAACACTACCCAGGAGGGCAGGACCTTGACCCCATGGAACATCAGCTCGGGTTTGGAAGACAGTTACCTACAACAGACTCAGCAAGATGTTTATTGGTTTCCACATGTCCGAACTCCACATGAGTTCTGGGGTGCTTGCACTCATGCTTCAAGTCAGCATGCCCAGATAGGCCCCATGGCTCTGAATCAGCCTGATGTTGACTTTCTGAAAACAAGAATCTGTGGCTCCTAGCATTTCTTATGAGAGGATCGCCTACCCGTGTGATGGATGCCCTTCTGAAGTCATCTGTAGAAGGCTCTTGCATACCAGCTTCATGCACCTCCTTGGTTGCCTGCCTTACTTCGGAGAAGAGGACTCCTTTCCCCCCTCTGACCTGAGGCTCAGTGCATCAGACACCACTGCCACCCGCCCGGGCAAAGTGACTGTCACTGGTGGGGCTGGGGGCAAGGGAGGAAGGAAGGAGCATGCTTATCTGAACTGCAAAACCATCGCTTACGATAGTTTTCATGAGAGGGGTGACAAGTCTCTTCTTTTTTCAGAATGTTTATTTCCATTTTGCACATACTCCCAACTTCCCGCCCTCCGTGCACTTTTCTCGCTTTTGTACCCCATAACTTTCATCAGTTTGTTTCTTCCCTTTCAGATGTGCTCAAGGCACAGCAAGAGTTGATACCATCTAATACAAACTTCCCTGTTTGCTGTATCATAAAATGTAGTGCCTGGTGTGTTCATTCCCCTCCTGTCATCAAGTGCCAGCTACAGCAGTGCTTAGTACCTCCAGGTTCTTCCTGCTGTCATTTTCACTTCCCCCCAAGGACTAAACGTTTAAAAACCAAGAAATCCTAACTGAGATCCTAAGTAACACTTGAACCACGCTGATCTTAAGTAAACAGTTCCCAGAGTGTTACCATTCCTGATGTTGAAAGAGCAGATCAGTGAAAGAAAAGAATGTGCATACAAATTCTTGGTAATCAGGCAGCCAGCTAATTTCTCAATATTGAAAGATTCCTTTAGAAGCCATTAATTTTGTTTACATTTAAACTGACACACAAGCTAATGAGGCTACCGTTTACTCATGAAAGACTTTTACCAATTTTTAATAGGAGCTAATGGTTTAAGGCTTAATTTGGTAAGCAACAAAAAATGGTGGGGCTTTTCTTTTTCTTCCCCATTTTGTATATATATTTATATATTTAAAGTTTTTTTCATTAAACTGCTTTTTTCAGTTTAACCAGTAGACAAGTGAGAGGAAAACTACCCTGCACCCACTGGGCAGAACTATTTTTGCCCTAGCATGTGCCTGTGTGGGAAGTGATGTCAGATACTGAAGAAACACCTGATCTCCTTTTGGCTAGAAGCCAGCCTTTCAGCGTAAGAGTAGGTGCATATTTTTACTGAAAGGTGAAACCTAGGTATTCAGTAATCACCAGCATCTCTTGCTTAAATAGGGCTTTAGACTCTCCTCTCCTTCCAAAGTACAGGTTGGGTTGTGTCAGGGTCCTGATTGGCCTTAATGGCCCTGACAAGGCTCACCTGGGACCACCACCCACTGCCCCTGCCTGCAGGTCCAGGGGCCCCATTTCAGCTCAGCCTGGGCACCCTGAGCCAAGTTACTGGTGCTCCTGTGGCATCTATCTGCTGCCCTGGGTTACTGACTGGTTTTTGTGCCCCTTTCCTGGTTAGGCTTCCTGGGTGGATCCTGCACTTTACTATTTATCTCACCTTGTCTCGGAGGGTCAATGGACCCTATCACGACCACCAGCCCAGACCCATTCAGATGATGTGGGGCTGCACATGGGTTACCCTCATTTCCTGGCTTGTTTAGCTTCTGGAAAAGCCCTGCTCTTGCTGCTCCCTGACAGGGGGCCTTTTTTAGGATTCAACATCAATGACCATGCTGTGCAGCAGGAGAGTTCCCAGCCAGCCTTGCTTTTGTCAGGGTCTGGCCCCTCCACGGCCCCCTCAGCCATTCTCTGCTCAAGAAAAACGGGGCAGCTTGAACATCTTGCTGCTATTTGTAGGCAGCACCACCGCACGTGGTACAACTCTGCGCAGGGCTCCTGCAGCAAGGGTGAAGGCTTCTTCTCAGACCCAGGACATGGGCTGCCAAGGGACCGGGGACAAGTCCATTGCTGATTCCACTTGGTTTTGCACCTGTATAAGCAGTTACTGCTGCAGAACGTAATCTTTTAGTTTTACCTAGGCACAGAACTCTTTCACCTGCCGTGTGAACCTGTGCAGATTCAGAAAGGCCTCCCTGTTGCCATTTGTCAGCGGAAGGGGTAGAGTTTCCCCGGTGCAGTGCCAAATTTATATGGAATTTGAAATTTCCTTCTATGCGAGATGCTGCGTTCTGTAATCTTCAAGGACAGCCCAATTTCTTTGGGGGTATATATACATATATATATATAAATAGCCTGGTATCTGAGAAAGCAGTACTTCTAAATGAAACGGTTGAGCGTATAGCCTGTATCCCTGTTTCTGTTGTTGTTTATTATTTTTCAGAAGCATATATTCATGGTAGAAAAAAAAAATCTCAAAATCTGACAGAAGGAGACTTGAAGAAAGGCTTCAGTATTACTGCTAACTAGCTAACATAAGCTGACAATAGCAGGTGACTGGTGAAATACTGACACTTCCTTAGGCCTGCCTCTTCCTCTTTCTGGGGTGTTGGTTCTGAGAACACTTATTAGCCAATGGTTTTGCCACAGTCCTGAAATTAATCTCCAGATTGATGTAAAATTAATCACAGAATTCTACTTTTATAGAGAATAATAGCCACTGGAAATAAGGGAACCTAGCTTGCCTCTATCCTGTGTCATGAATGTTAATAAAAGACTAACTCTAACCTAGGTTGGTGTCAGAGGCAAGGAAATATAGGTCAGAACTGTGATTTATATGATCAACTATTGGATTTAAACACCAACTTCCCGTTAATCTCGATGACAATTATTTAGCTAAATCCTCATATCCTTTCAAAAATATGCTGGTGTTCAACTACTAATTTTTTCATGTTCATACATACTGACAGATTTTTTAAAACTACTTTCATAAATGAACAAAACCCAGAAGTGTCATACTGATGAATGCCAGTAAAATAAATAAATAAATAATAAAAAAAGAAAACCTGATTAGATTTCCTGTGGTAGAAGTATATTATCAAACAAAATACAGTTTTTGAAATGCAACACCCCAAAAGAAATACAGTAGGTTGAAAATTCCCATAATGAGAAATCCATGAGCCTAAATATTTGGTGTTTCTGATTTGCTCACTTCCTCAGGTTAATGTTTCTTCAACATGTTTCCAATTCTGTTTTTCAGCTGAATTGGTAGTTGTACTTTCAAAGGTGATGATTTGCAAATGATGATTTCCAGCCTACTGTATTCTGTGTAAGGCAGAATGTCCATCAAGATGCCTGTAGGTGACATTAGTAGTGCGATCATTCAAAATGCAGCCTGACAGCATTTCAATCAATTCGCTTTTCAACACTAGACATCAAATATACATTGCAAACCCAGCACCTGCTCTACTTACAGCATGACATCAAATAAGTTAGCCCCAGGTCCTAAGACAGAGGCTGTCTCTCTTGAACTGCCAGATTAAGAAGTGACTTTGGCAATGATACTCTTGGAGATTAACACTCTACCAAACCTGGCTCTCAACCTACGATACAATCATCTAATCCCTTTACTCCTTATGTGTTTCGCTCTGAGCACAGACCACAGGAGCTCTGTGTCTGCTAGATGAGTCAGCCAGAGTCCAGACCTTAGCATTGTACTGTAGAGGTTCACACTGACAGCAAAGGTGCGAGCCGAATGGCAGCCTTACACTTACAAAAATTTGCCCCAGGTCTGAGCTCCTTGGGAACCGCTTTGTCCCTTCAGTAACAGCTGCACTGCGGTACCCCAAGAGGCACCTTGGGAGGCCAGATTTTGCAACTGCTCATGCAGTCTGGGTGGGGTATCAAGACTTGCCTTTGTGAAACAGTGGGAGAAGCACTAGGATAGTGTCCACCTCTTGTCGTGCTGCCCTTGAGACAAAGAGGCCTAGCTGCTGCCACCTCAGCGTGTCTCCATGCCGCAGCGGAGCGGCTCTGTACTAGTGTAACCTCACACACACAAGCCTGCCAAAGGCTCCCTCGCGTACAGAGCCAGCCCCACTGCCACACCAGGGTCACCACAGCCTACCTGCAAGGGAGGACACACCTCAGCACCGCAGGGGAATCCCGAATGAGATTTTCACTCAGAAAGATCTTTACTGTGGGCATATCAGAGTCCAGGCCCTTCTTGCTTTGTGAAGTGGTGGCTCCAAGGAATAAGAGGAAGTCATGGGCCCTCCTGAGAGTTGAGGGCTGCCACTTTTCTGCCTGGAATCTGCTGAGTTCATGGGGTTTGGAGCTCACAGACTTCTTTCCTTTTTGGAGGAAGGTTGCCCTGTGATCTTCTATCGCAGCGAGGTACCTGAGTCCTGAGGTCCAGCCTCCAACTGGAGGCAAGCCCAGATCAGAGCAAGACTGCCTTTAGTGTGGTTCTTGACTGCCTAAGGCCAAACCCGGACAAAGGATTGTAAGTAATTCCAGAAGTTTCTGTGAAGGACTGTGACTAGACAGGCTTATTTTGTTTGTTTGTGTTTCATGTCTTTTGTGGAGTTTTCATCATGGAGGCATGACTCCTCAAGAAGCATTCTGTTTCAGAAGATTCCCAAACAACAAAAGATGGAGTTTCTCCCTGTCTGGTGTCATTTACAGCTTCTAATGGTGTTAAAGGAACCAGAAGCTAGTTGTGAAAGCCTGTTCTTTGCTTGTGGCCTGCAAGAGAGGGTTGTTGTTTTTTTTTTTTTTTGGTTGGTTAGTTGGTTGGTTTTTTTTTTTTTTTTTGTCTTTTGCTGGGAATCAAGAATAGGTCAGTTATCAGTGCCCTTCTAAGTTCTCATTTCACGTTTATACTTTGGGCTGAAGTAGGGTCTACCCCTTGACTCACAGCAACCTGTACTGTGTCTGCCGGTTCTTTTGCTTCTGAGTCAGACCTGTAATTCCCTCCTAAATCAGAGGGTGACTAGCCACAAGCAAACACCATGGAAGTGCCTGAGAAAGCAGGCAGGTAATGGATGTGCTAGGATTTCATGTTCAGAGGAATGCAAACGGCATGCCAGCACTCATAAACTTTAGAAGGACAGTGCGAATCAACTTTCTTGCGTTCTGTTTGCTTCAAGACTTTGGTGCTGGTGGCATAAATGAGGAGGATGAGCAGCTGGGAGATGAATCAGGTGAAAGAGTACCAGAAAGGCACTGTCAGCTGCTCGTAACAGTGCTATACCCAAGGACATCCAGTCCACTGTGCAGCACAGGTGCAGTCTGGGCCTTCTGAGGCGACCCTAAGGGACAGGATTTGGGGCCCAGGTGTGACAGGTATGTGAGGAGAAAGTTTGGATGTGGCCTGTTTACCACATGCCTCACTACCTCCACCCGTGCTAGTGCCATAAAAGATGCGATCTTCCATGACTACAAGTATAACACCAGGTTCAGCCCGGATTCAGTCCCAAGCACAGCGCAGAAGGTGATAACCACATCAGCGCACTGACCCTACAGTCAGGGATTGCAGGTTTGTGTTTTTCCATCTTCTTCACAGCACGCTAAGTGAAACAGTTAACAGCTGGTCTCAGTGTTAGCCTTGGGCCCGCCGTGGGCAGGATGTTCGCGTCCCCTCGCCCTGCAGGAACGGCCTGCGACCACATTCCTCGAGCTCCGCCGAGGGCACTGCCGCGGTTATCGCTGCCACTCTTGCCGAGACTCTCCAAAGCAGGAACGCAAGTGCAGCGGGAGTTATGTGTCCCATGTGGCACAAGAGAGGTTAATGCGGGGCCTAGTAACTTTCACAGATGAATCAAACAGCTGAGTAGAAAAAGCTGTCAGAAATATTTGCAGTCCTAGCAGACTTTGTGTGGGAAGAGGAATGCTTAGAAGATGATGCAGTAGAAGCAGTGTATGGACAAAGACTTCAAGAAAGGTAGGAAACTGTATGGGGGTCGGAGAAGTTACTCAGAGCTGCTTCAGTCAGTGCTTTTGGGCTGGAGAGATGCTCTTCTCTCCAGGGAGTGACTGAATCTTCCCCATAGAGAGACGTGAATGCTAGTGAATGCCAGGTTGGGGCAAGGTCCCTGCAGGCTTGCTCGGTCTGCTCTTTGGGATATTAATCTGGCTGGTGCACTGTCAACATGCAGGCTCACAGATTGTAAAAGGACTCACAAGCCAGGCCTGAGTGCTTGCTGTGGACGCAGATGTGCTCTGAAGATTGCTCTGGTATTTATGTGAAACAGCTGCTTTTTATTAAGAAGTGTTGAAACTAATATAAATATTTATAAATGACTTTAGCATATTAAATTGTTGACATAACACAAATACAAATATTTCATAGAAAAGTGAATAAACATATAAAGCTACATTACTTTGTAAATGAATTCATTAGTATTTATTACAGGAAATTACAATCAATTATTAAGCATTACAATGGCTTGCTTGGAGAATGGATATATTATTTTCACTATAATTAATAATTTTAATTACCAACTTTAAGTACTGGTGATTTTCCCCCCACATCCCAGGGCACATTTTTTATAAAGCATCTAAAATATACTAAGTGTTTTTGTTCTGGGTAGCTTTGTAGTACAAAATAAACAATTGAAAACAAAGTTAATTTCCTAGTTGCTAAGTGGAAATAGAAGCTTGGGCTGTCCCTTAATTGGTTATGACCTAGCTTGGGAGAGCTGGTTTATATTGTGCAATAAAAAATTTATTTCTCCAAAGTTTTCTGCATCACAACCAAAAAGGCAAGAAGGTAGGTTTTCCCCTGCTACGGATTTTTATGTCCTTTCTGCCATCAAAAAAGTGTTTGTATGCTCAAAAGCCTCCTGTCCTTCCTTCTGCCCCTACACCTACTGTATTAAATTAGACTAAAAACCCACATTGCTTCAAAGATGTCTGTAGATGAAGGTGGTCTCACTGATATTCCTGATGCTAATCCAGGTGCCCCTACTACCATCTTGTAAACGTCCAATGATGAGACCTATTATGCAATATCCAAACAATCTGTTTTTAGGCATCTTCATTTGTCAAGCAGATGCATAACCTGAATGCATGCGCTTTTTTGGTTTGTTGCCACAGGTCTTCTCTTCCCTTTGCCCCCTACAGCACTTCTGCACTCTAATATCTCTTGGGTTATTGCTTCTGATGTCTTATCTACCCAATTGCTGTGCTGCGCTTGGGACACACAGGCTCTCATGCAGAGATGAGCGTTTTCACTTCTCCGCTACCATGATTAACTCTGCACCCAGTACCTTGGTAGGAAAGGGAGTGCCTGGCCAAACTGTACTTCTATCCACCCCACCCTCTCCTATGGTACCACAGCATCCCCTGAACTCCAGTTGTCCTTACAATCTCCCACAGGACCCTGCTGATGGGAGCAGTAGCAGCTACGAGCAGTTGCTATCCCTTCCATACCCTAGCAATTGACATACAAGCCATGGCCAAAATAGATGAAGGAGTTAATGAGGACACCTGAATTGGTTTGGTGGTGATTTTCAGCTGTTGAACCAATCAACCAGCCTATGAAAACCGTGAGGTGGCTTAGCAATGTATTTTGCTCCATGCTGAAGAGCAAAGATATTGTCTGTGGATGGTAAGGCTGCTTTATGATTCCTCATAAAGTGCTTTATGCCAGAACAAAGCATAGTTATTCTACTTTTACTAGAAGTGGGATTTAAAAAATATATGTAATTAAACTTTTATGTATTCTTCTGTGAGTTGCTAAATAACTTTATTACTACTAAATGGATAGGCTGTGGCTGTTGTGAATAGGTCTTGCTATTGGGGAGTGGGAGAGGAGTATTATAGCAGAGTTCTTCTTTAACTTCTTCAACTTTTTTCCTGTATTTTCAATACAGAGAACAGAACAAATTCTTTGTGAAAGCTGCTGTGTGGACAACTCCTTCACAGGTTCTGGAGACACAGCAGTGGGTTCACTGTCTTGCTTCACATCCTAGTCTGGTCCCTTGTGTCTACCTCATGCGTAAGAAGCAGCTCTGGTTGATCAGTACCCTACTCTTCTGTTGAGACTGTACAAGGTGAGCACGTTATTCACAGGGTTTTCTTCCCCCCTTTTTTCTCTCATTAGGAGTGGTTAGCTATTGAGTAGGTATGCTGATAGGTCAGCATGATACAAAGAAGAGAACAATGATCAGATGTTAATAACTTGTATTAGTAATAAGTGTGCAACTTTACTAATGCTACCTGAATAATTATTTTGCATCAAACCATTTTCTAAGCAGGAATTTAAATAAAGTTGCCTAGAATTTGCTACATAAGGTTACGTGATGAATATGCATTGATTCAGCAGAACTGTTATTTTATAAAATCAATTATTGTCATGCTTTTAGTTTTGATGCATTTACAATAATGTTTTCCCTCCAGCAGAACTTGCTTAAGATGGGATCCTTTGCCTTTCATTGTAATAATTAAATTTTTACTTTGATTTTCTTTTTCACATCTTGAAGAGTAATTACTTGTTGCAAAGCACTTTGATATGCTCTGCTCAGATGGAAGATGTAGAAAAATTCTGTTGTCAGAATTGAGTGAAAGCCACAAAAACATAAGTAATAATTCAAATTTAAAAATTATTTCACTGAAGCTGGATTTGTGCTGTTGTTGCTCAATGCAGTAGTGTTTGAAAGTCTTACAAACTGGAACCCTGCTGTGCTTGAAGCTGTACTGACACTGGACAAAACGATAGCCACTGCACTGAAGTGTATTCAATTTTTCCACAAACATGTAAGCAATCAGGTTGGAGGTTCAATTTGTTTGCTTCTTTTGATGCTTGCTCTGGCTTTTTTTCTTTTTTCCTGAATGATAATGAAAATTTATATTGAATGCACATGTAATAATCATCTAGAATACACTTAGATGCTGTTATCAGAAGGCCTCATCCACTGAAGTTACAGAAAACTCTTCCTTTACTTTTCTGCTCTGTTTTGAAGCAAGCTCTCTGTTCTTTGACCATCTTCTTTCATGTTCTTAAACATGTTCAAAAACCATGGTGAATCTGAACGAGGGCAAGGGCCATTGACCAGTGACTAGAGGAAGTGGATTTTAGAAAGGACATAGAATGTGGCCTTTTCAAATAAGGTAAAAAAGGCTGTGGCTGTTTCATTGCAAGTGCTTAGCTTGTGTGTATAATTGCTCTGTGACGTTGGAGGCAAAATTAAAAAAAAAAAAAGTCATCAGTGGTATTCCAGAAGTGACTGAGCCTGTTGTACTGGTACCATTCAGATTCACAAAAATTCTGTATTCCCAGCATTCATCTGCTAGACATGATCTGAAGGTCATTTAAGTGTCAGGGCTGATAGAGGTTTTTTGATTCACCTTGGGGCAGAATTGGATTTTAAATGATCTAAGGCCTTCCAGAAGTCCCCAGAAAGGGGACTGCATTCCCTGCCCAAATACTTGGTGTGAATTGTATTCAAACTCTGTAGCCAACTAATAAATTTAAAATACTTTAATTTGTTTTTCCTAGCAACACTGCTTTAGTCAAGGCTTTTGGGATTCAGAAAGGGAAACGCGTGAGTGCATGTTTACACATACATGTATGGTGTGTGTGTGCCGCGCACATAGGAGTAAAACCTAAATTGTAACTTTGAATACTGTTGCTATTAATTTGATCAGTGTATAGATACTAATGTAAATAACTCCACAGGATTTTTCCATAGTGCATAAAGGAAAGAAAAGCTTGTTTGCAGATATATGTCATGTAACGAAAAAGATGAAATCTAAACAATTTAAGACTTCCAATTTTTTTCCCACTTTTTGAGAATCTGAATAACAAAGGTTAAAGGTGTTAAAAAGGTACACTTTAGCTTATCTCATTATAGCTTTAAATACTGCCAAAGTAACTGAGTAAATTATTTAAGTATATACTCAGCACTAATTATTCAGTGTTATAGTTCAGTGAATTCAGAAAATGAATTCTACTGAACAGATCTCTACTGGCAAAAAGTATACCTTTCATTGGGTGATGCTGTATTTCCTTTATGACCTGAAAATTACCCAGGGTTAGATACTGTTTCAATCTCCTAATAAGTATTTTGCACTGGCTTATCTACTGGATTTTTTTTTTTTCCTCATTAACATAGCGAAGCTTTTATCTACTCTGTTAGCCACCAAGGTACATCTAGATAGTCGTAAATGCCTCTGCTAGCCCCTCAGTCTTTTGTAATTAAAATGGTTTGGGTTTAGTATCTCGTAAGTAGCTGTAGTGGCTCTAGGCATGCAAAGAAGGCACAGAAAATGAAGCATCAGGGTGGAAGCTTGGAGTGGGAGGGGGGGATAAATAATCTAATGAGTTAGAGAAGATGGTTGAGGAAAACTAATAGTAGTAGTAGTGCTGGTTGTATTACAGTTGTATGTGTAGTTGGTTCCAGTTGATTGAATATCTGATACAGTCAGCATCACATCTGTGCATGGACTCATAGAGGCAAAACAGTATGTGCTCTGCCCTGAGGAACCTGCACTACTAAGATGACAATAAGGGAAGGAAAAGGAGGTAATGTTACTTACTGCTGTTGCTTTATGATCCACTCCTCTATTTTAATTACATATGTGTCTGTGAGAGCAGCTTTGATAAATACTGGGCTGAAAATTAGCAGGGGAGGCTTGAGGGTGCCAACAGACTAGGAAAAAAATGTGACAACTTTGATTTACACTTGCATGAAAAAACAGCACTATCTTTATATAAAGGGCTGTGTGATGCAAAAGGACCAAACTAAGGCAGAAGGGGCAGGTCCACAGCTGGTATAAGCTGGCATGGCTCATTGACTTCAATGAAACAGAGTTGCTTGCTACCAGCTAAGGTCCCAAATGCCACTCAGGTATTAGGACAATGTGCTTGATGTGCCCTCTGGTCATATAAGTCAAGTTGCATGAGTCATTACTCAGAGTTCAGAAGAAAGTTGTGGTTTCCAAAATCATTTGCTTCCCCTTTAAAGCTTATGGAAATCTTTGCCATAAGAGCCCTAAAATTAAGAAACAATAAGAAGTCACAAACATCCCCCTGAATAAATTTATAAGAGGTCAGAGAGAACTGACACACAAAACTGAAATATATTCATGATGTTAAAGTCAATCTCATTCACTTTGTCTTGGCCCAAGCTACGTTTCCACCTGTTGCTTTCTATGCCTGTAAATTCCTCCAAACCATCCTGAATATAAACCAAATTCATTATGGTCTGCAAGCAGTATTTCAGTCTTGTAGGCTTGGGGATACTTGCTCTACTTATTAATTTTGTGCTTTGGGTGCATTCATACAGATGGTGAGATAGAGCAAAAAGATTTATGTTTAGATTTATTGGGGTTGTCTATTTTTCCTCTTCTGGCTGACATCAATAGGGCTGTGTGTTCCATTCACTCTATCCCAAAGTGTGCCCTGAGAAAGTATGGAGAGGGCCCCAGTTGCAGTCCTTCCTTCTAACAGTTCACAACCGCATTGTTCCTGAACAATAAAGGTTTTATAAACAAAGTCTGACTAGAAAGATGGTGAATTGTTATACTACAAAGAGCTTTGGTGAAAGCAAAACAAAGCAAAAAAGAAACAGGGTAAGGTCTAGAAAATGCTTATAAACATAAGTTAAATCCCAGGTCTTGAGTGAGACATTGATCCACTGATGTCAGAGGAACTCTGCCACCTTACAGCAGTGCTGAATTTGGTCTATTAGTGTTTATACCACACAGTATATATGCTTTATAGTTAAAGTGAAAATAAATGTGTAGGCACAGAAGTGCTTAAAAACCTGATTACTACTGACTTCAAAGGGATTGTTTGAATGCTTCAAGATAGGCATATACTTAGACTTCTTGTTGGGAACTTGAAAGAGGCTGTGAATAATGCCCTTCTACTTGCATTGCCTATCATAGGCATCTCACGTTACCTTAAGTTACTATTTCCAATGACCATCTGTTGCCTTTCATCATAAATTTAGCACCACCCCTGGAAACTCTCCCCCTGGTAAGGCCTACTACAGTTACTTGTAGTAATTACCTGTATGGAAGTATTTTTGCAATACTGGACCTTGTTCCTTTGAAGTATGACTGTCTTCTTACTACATAACACACAGTATTTGGTATAACAGGTGCCCTCTAGGTTTAAAGCAATACAGGTGAGTAATTGGCCCCACTGCTGGTTACAGGGACACAAATGGATGATATTCTGGAAATTTCTGGGGTGGTCCTGTATGGAGTTAGGAGTTGGACTCTGATCCTTGTGGGTCCCTTCCAACTTGAGATATTCTATGACTATGATGCTAAATGCAGAGCATGAAAGGAAGCCTCTTGAATTCTGACAGCTGACATGTTGAAGTTATTCAGATATGTACATGTAATTGAAGTGAAAAATAATGCCAGTAAGGTAATCTGGTTAATTTGTCCTTTGTGCACAGATATTTACATGGTCTACTTATATAGTATTATTCAGTAGGGGGAAAATTATCAGCATTTCAATCCCTCCCACCAAAACCAAGAAGCTTCCCCTCTTCAGAGGTGTTCCACAAATGTACATTGTTTTCCTCCCTCTTGGAACTGTAGGTCTCCAAAAAAGCAGACTCGTATTACGTTGTTATATGAGCTGCTAAAGTTTTTCATGTTGGTTGCTGGTGCCCAGAGGACGAGTAATCAGTTATTAAGCTAATCAGCCTTATGCTGCAGTGCATTGGTTTGATGAGGTTAGTGTTAAAAATCTGGCATAAGTATTCACAACCTTCCCGTGTTAGTGGAATGTAATGCTTTCCATGAGAAGATCAACTTAACAAGCAGATTTAATCTGACAC
>VXAA01001494.1:572331-631564 GCA_013399115.1 Anseranas semipalmata | reverse complement strand
AGACCTCTGTCTCCATAACTATGGCAAACAATTCTTATCAAATGAAAATTTCAGTAAAGAAGGTGGTCAAAATGCTAGGTAATAACAATTTAGAAGTTACCACTTCTCTGCTTCTTTTGTGCATCTATGAAGGGCATCTAAGGAGGTTGTGCGCAACTGTTTAGAGACATTATAAATAACTGGCTCTCATTTGTTAATAAGTGGATAACAAAAAATTAAAAGTAACCACTGGGTATTTTGTTTTGCTCTTCAAATAAATTTTAGAAGGGTCTTGAAAAAGACTTGTTAGTATATGATGTCTGTTTACTAAATGTGCCAAGCAAGTTTTTAGATTAAAAAAACAGGAAACTTGGATAGGTCTGAAAAATAATTATCATGTTGTACAGAAAAAAGCTACAGTTCAAGCTTCTAGTTAGGTGAAGCTGAAGTCCAGAGCCGCTTGGGATTACATTCATTCCCAGTAAGAATGTGTTCAGTATTTTTCTCAAGAAACTAGATGCCAGTTTCTGCATCAGGCTTGCTTGGGGCGGGGAGTGGGGGCCATCCAGGTTTATCAAGTTGAATTTTGCATTCTGCAGCCTTAATCAGTCTGAAGCTAATTAGCAGCCTCTACACAATAAGGCCACAAGTCATTAATCACAGGAGATGAGAGCAGTCAGCCCCCCATCCTCGACATTTCAAGAAAAGTTTTCTCTTGCCTTTTTTTTTTTTTTTTGTGATAGGGCTTCAAAAGTCGCAAGATTGCTTTTCATGGTCAATAGTGTGTGAAGTATAAGCCATGTCTTGATGTGACAGACAAGGGACCACTGTTCAAGGACTCCTTGGACTTGCTTTTTCAAATGCTGTCCTCTAACAGAATGGAGTCAACTGATGACTTTATTTGCTTTGAGTTGAAGCATAGTTCAGATTGGAATAAAAAAAGTTTTAACAAGTATGATTTTTGTTAAAGGGAAGTTTGAATTTTTTACAAAGCTGCTTAGTTCTTTTTAAAAGTTACAATCCTTTCTTATGCACAGCTAATGAGGAATGAAAGTCCTTTCACATGCCTAATACAGTTTAGTACAGTGTGTCTTGAAATTTAATGCTAACAGCCACAGGCTAAGCACTGGGAAACTTTTGCAGGGAAAAAATAAAATAAAATTTCTTGAGGCTATTGATCAAACTTCTTCAAAACAATTTGAAGTAGTATATTTAAAAAACAAGTTTGTTCTCTTAAATAGCACTGCGAATTAGATTGTGCATCATATTTCATTCTATTTTGTCTATCCTCAGATATCTGTATTACTCCCACAATAAAGGGATAAGCATATAAGACAGCTAAATATGTTCTTGGAAATACTTTCTGTGAAGGAAATGCTACTTCCTAGGTCTAANCTGAAATCTGTATGTTTGCATGTTTCTAGCAGGTCTTAGTCCATTGTTCATAGCATGTCCCTTCACCTGTTGGTAGCATCACCGTTTCAGGCTGAGAAAATTATTACAGTCTTCAGCCATTTAGAGCTTCTGGCTGGGACAGTCAGGGATAGAAGGTGATTTTCTAAGCAAGATGTTCAAACACTCCTGTTATTAATCGATGAATTTCCAGTATAATCAAAACTGTTTCTTTGTTGGTTTTAGATGTCTTGAAGGCAGAAGTGTATCTGTCAAGGCTTCCTGGTTATCACATTAGCCTGCATAGACATTGTTATCTTACTCCAGGAATTACAGTAAGACTGAGATCAGCTAATGGCCTTTCTCTATTCAATTGTCCAGGAGCTCCTTGTTCTAGCAGACATTATACCAAACCCTACATCCATCCCTGTGCCTGCAGTCATCTGCTGCACGTGGAAGATTGCTTTTAGCTGGTGTTAGCTGGAGCAGCAAAGCTGTGTGGTGACAGAGCACTGTGCAGCACTACCAGCAGCCTAGACGTACAGTGATCTACTGCTCTTCTATAAGCAGTGCCAGTTGTGCTTTGCTTATTTCTCTTGTTTGGAGAGAATTAATATTGAAAGTCTGTTTGCTTCTGGGGGGGTGTTGGCCCCCCCCCCCCCCTTCCTGTAATCAGTCTTTGAGATAAAGACAGTGAAAGTGAGGAAAGAAAAATTATAATTAAAAGGCTAAAACAAATGAAGTCAGTGCTCTGTCTCCAGAAGCTCAGCAGGCAGCCATCTATACTTGTAATGTGGGTGTATGTTGTTGTATTTATTTGTCTGGATCACCAATGGATTTTGTCCTTGGACTATTGTTCTAATTCAGTAAGAATGCTGTCTCCAAGCTCTTTAACATCTTCTGCTTTTTCTAGGATTCAGGAGAGAGTGGGGATCATCAGATAATCGCTTTGGGTCACTGCAGGGAGATTACCCTCATCATAAGAGTATGGTTGAAAGGATAACTCTAGATACAGCTTCAGAGTGAGAAAGCCTGGGGTTTGGTACCTTTGTTTTGGTGCATTGTTTGCTCCTGGGGGAGGTGCTGGGAAGCCCTGCTAAATGCCACCTTTTCACTGCTTTTTTGGTGTGTCCCCACCTCACACACGCTTGCACACTCACTCCTTGCTTTCCAGTTCTCAGTTTTTGGAATGTGCACCCAGCAATGCTCCTGTTCAAGCTTTCTATGCTGGCCTGAGTGGGCCTGGCAATTAGGCAAAATGTGTTCATGCATCTCTTACAAAAAAGGCCCCATGGAGAAACTTCAGCAATACGCTGAAAGAGCCATTACATTCCTCCTGTCTTATCAGTGCAATAGTGCACATTTTGAAAAGCTCCCCTAATATATCTTTAAACCATAGACCATAGCACTGGTTATGGTCTATTGTATCAACTCATTTCAGTGAGAGGGCATTTTCTTTCTTTTCCTCTCTTTGTACTACTGGGGAAAATATGACATGCATCCACACACAAAAAAAAAATTGTAATTAAATGACATCAAGGGTTTGGCTAAGCCCACACAAGCAGAGAGTTAAGACTGATATTCTGTCATTACCTCAGCTCATTACATCTTGTTTGTTTGTTACTTGTACAGTCCCTAAGATCACCATTCTGTCTGGAGAATCCTGTACTACCTGCAGACAAAGGGAAGTGTTATGCTGTAGCTTTATCTCTGAAACTTCCCTGCTTTGCCAACTTTCCTCAGTGTTACCATAAAACAGTTTTTGGTGACTTATGTGTATTAATGGCATTAATTAAACTATCAGCACAGCTGAATGGAAGAAAATGTGTCTTCTGAACTTGTTTCTTGAATAGGAGTAAATGCCTCATTAATCTTAAGCATCAACCCAAGAACACTGTGTTTGTTAGATAGAATAATAAATGACTTTACAGGAAATACACAATAGCAGATGCTGGAATGCATCCATTCATTAGTCACTGTGCATAAATATCCCCTTATTTCCATGAAGAGACATTTAATGGAGGGCCAGTCTGACAAACATGCGCAAGCTTTCACTCACTCACTGAGAAAACGGAAGGGAGAAAATGTCATACAAATTTGCCTGCTGAACACAAAGCATCACATACCTTATCATGTGTGCTTTTTCTGCTCCTTGACTTTCTTTCATCAGATTGAAATGTAGCAAAGGGGAAAACTGTTGGACAGGTTTCAGTAGCCTATAAAGCATTGCAGTTATTTCTGCCTCTTGCTTACAAAGTCTGTTTCATTAGCATGTCATCCTGGAGACAATTGCCAATTTCACTCATATTAATGCATACTCAAAGCCCAGTTCAGTGTCTGGTAAAGTCAAAGAAAAGCTATTTGCTGTAGAAACTTAGAGGAAAAATAGTGTTGGTTTTGATATTTTTTCTTTAAATTGGCACTTCCCAAGACAGCAAGAAACAAGCTTGTTTCAGTCTGTGTGTGTTTGTGCGTGTGTGTATATATAGATATGCGTGTGTGTATGTATGTTTAAAGAAAAGCTTGGTCCCCACCCTCCCATTCCTGTTTTCTGTCAATTTTTTGTGAAATTGTATTTATTCTCTAGTTTTATAACATAACTGAGCCAATGAAATGCCTCTGGCAAACAGGTACAATCTACAATTGTTTAAAAAAAATGGAGCCCATATAGCAACTGTGCAGAGGGAAAAGCAAAACAATTGGTCAGAACTCCTGTTTTTCTTGGACTGTTGATTCAACATACAAGAATGTTAGATGTATTACAGGAGCACCTAAATAATTTGCTTCGTATGCTCTCTTGTTTCTCAGTCCATGCCTTAATGAAACTTGACAAAAGGGTTACATTTTAGCAGGCTAGTTCTTAGAAAATGTTAACAGACTATTTGTATGTCCTTTTGTGTTTGCGATCTATCTGGTTTCTATGGCTAAATTGACCAGAAAGACAAGGCAACCTTGATTTATGAAGCAAATTCTGAAGCAGGCGATTACACTGTGTACCAAAGGTATTGCTGTGCTGTAACAGTACCCATCCCATTTGAGAATACAAAAATCTTCCATCTAAGCATGCAGGTGCCTTATGTCCATGCATTCTTCGCTGGCGTTGTAGTGTTTCGTGCTATAATGTTAACCAAGGTGCTTGGCTTTTAGCCTGCACAGGCTCAGCCACATAATATATGGGAGAAAGAAGTTTAATTTCCTATACTTGGACTTTGAGTAAGTGTAGATTTGAAAATTTGCTAAGAGGCCTCACCACCCACAGGGATGTCAGGAGATGTGCAGGGACTTGATGCATGATTTGGTGGATCTTCCTGTCTGAATTGAGAGCTTGTCAACATCCTATGGTATTGTCAAATCATGCATATTAGGGCAAAAAAATCATGCTGTGTACTGTGGTAACTTGGGAGACCGTGCTTTGCTTTTCTTTTCTACTGGCCTAAAGTTGCATTCTTTGCTCAGTCCTACTTGCACGAACAAGAATCAGTTTGCTTACAGAATTAGAGTCATAGGTCAGCAGTGAGTTATTAACAAAGTCAAGGGAGGAAAAGTGTTTTTTTTTTTTTTTTAAAGGTGATATATAATGATGATAGCAGCCTAAGTTTTCAAAGGTGACCAGTGATATTTTGATGCTCAGTTGAAAATACCAAAGAGTTTGGTGTTCCTGTGCGTCTGTTCTCTGAGAACTAGGCCCACATCCATTGGTACAGAACTACTGCTAGGCTACTTTTTGTACTTTATGAAGTAAGATGCAACCTAAGTTTCTGACCATTTTTTCACCTTTAAGATTCCAGGGGAACCTCTGGAAAACTAAAGAATTTTGCCTTTTGTGATTGTCAGATACCCTTTTAGGGCAGCTCATATTTTTCCTGCGTTGCATTTCTGGGGTGGTTCTATGTGGGTAGGTGTACCAGTGCTGGGATTTCAGGGTTCTGTGTGAAGCTAACTAGACAACTGACATCATTCAAAATCTGTCCCATTGGTGTGCTCTAACTGCATTGCTATCCCAGGTGCAGCTGCATTTCTGTGACTACCTGAAACCCCTTCAATATATACAAATCTAAACCAAATTGCACCAAATGTAACTATCTTAGCATTGCTTAGGCAGCTATGCAGTTAATAAAGCAGCATTACCCTTTTCTCCCAAGAGTTGGGTCATGCTGCACAATGGCAGTGGGTAGTTTCCACTGTTGGTCCCAACAGGTCAGCTGTAGCTGGAGCCAGAAAACTACTTCTGGAAGAGAAGGGCAGAATCATTATTTAAAACTGGAATGCCGGGTGGGAATCCTTTGGCCTCCATCTGGAACAGCTTTGACCAAACAAAGGCCCCAGATCTGCTCACACTACAGTCGGTGGGAATACTGCCACAGAATTCCTTGGGAGCAACATTAGGCTTCGATTATGGTCACAGCAAGAGAGTAGTACATGTACAGCTGCCAAAAAATATTAACAAATAATTCTAGAAATGTTTGTCTCCTCCTTCCTTTCTTTTTATTTTCTTCAAGACAACTAGCAGGAAAAGCTTTTGCCTGTCAGGAATGAGAATTATAAAACTTAATCGAACTTTAAGGCCCAAACTCCCTCTGCTTCCCAAGAGAGACTGGTTAGGAAAGGCATGGCTTGCAAAGTACTCTGAGCCGCTGTCCCCTCTTCCAGATGCAGGGTTGTGCAAGGGGCCTTGATAGCCACTGGTGTTGCCCCCCAGCCCTCCCTGGTTTGCCAGCATTGCCGAGTGCAGCATGCCTTGGCCCCCTAGCACAAGGGTCTATGCTGGGTCTGCTCAAGTTTGTTTCTTTTATAGCCAGATGTACTGCAGAGTGAGCTCAGCAAATTCATAGTGTAAGATGTAAAGGGCAGGGGCCAGAGAGCAGTGGCACCTCTCAGATAGCCCTTTCTCACCAGGGGCATTCTCATCATGCACTTGATGCAGCTGCTCCCCGTTCTCTGCATTAGCTCTGCCTGTGCCTTGTTTAATGAGTATTTCACAGCATGCATGCTCAGAACAGCTTTCCTAAGCTTGATGCACTAGCTTTGCAAATCAGAATACCCTTAACAATGGGGAGAAGAGTATAAAGCAGAGTTTGTGGGTGCTGAATTCTTCCCTGCCTGAAACAATTAAATGTTTGGGTGGAGCCTAGACTTTTTGGATGCTAATTGGAATAGAAATTTTAATATATAGTACAGCAGGAAGAACTAACTACAGAAAAACTTTCCTGAAAACACAGTGTGGACAGATTTAATTCCATGAGATTAATTTAAGAGGGAAAATGGCATCAATTATGTTGTATAACTTCCTACAGTTGTGTTGGTTACAAATGTAAAGTGTTATGCTCCTGAGGTCAGCAGAGTTTTTACCATTAACTTCAATGCAAGTACAATAGGTTTTTTAAAACGCTTTGTCTAGAGACGTCCATAATTATTTCTTTCCTGTGAGGCCTTTTAGGAAAGGACTATACCATAGGTTTTTCTTCTTTCATAAGAATTAATTCAAGACAGTCAGAGTTGCCTCTTTCTTTGTAATTTTTCTAGCTGTATAATCCAGGCTTTAATGCTGACCACAGTGTGAGAACTGAAGTCTCAAGTCTGGAGTGCTTTGTACTTTGTCCCACGATGTTTCTTCCAAAGGCCAAGAGGCCTTTCCCAAGGTAAAAAACTTGAAGTGTGGTCCTGCTAGTCCAAAGGCAGGTCAGAATAGTCAGTAAGGTATGAGGAGAAGAAAGCCAATGGACAAAATGGATGCTGTCTTTTCTTATTTTGACTGAAAATGTTTTGTGTAGTTAGTGGGGAAAACATAAGCATATAAATAGCTGTTGACACCGAAGAATTCTTTGCAATTAGATTAAATTGCTTTCACTTCTAATTCTATAAAGACCATTCAGAAGAATATAGAAATTAGCAATTCTCAACTGCTCAGTATCTTTGCATCATTTCAGCCTAGGGAAAGTGAATGTAAAACCAAATCATTTTGTCTTGCTGGAGTTTAAATCCAGTTTCTTTTCTTTGCAGTTGCAAAAAGTGGCACAAGCTTCTGAGCAAGTCAGAACATAGCTACAGCTCCCCTACAACCAAGATCACTCAGGCCAGCTACTAGGAGCCATTAAGAGATTGCTCTGGATGTAGAAATTAGGGAATTTTGTTTCACAGGTTTTAGAAATGTACTTTTTTCCCATTTTGTGGGGTTTAAAAGGTATATTTACTCACTCCTCATCTGTGCTTACAGAGGCTGTTTCTTAACTGATCTATCACTTCTCTTTGATGCAAGAGTTAGGATGCTATGAAACATAGTGCCACAGAAATATGCCTGTGGGATAAGGAAGGAGCAGATCTACAACTGAGCTATTTGGTCTAGTCTAGTTTGCCAGGATACTGTAGGATGTAAGGACTGTCTATGGTGTTTGAGGACATCAAAGAATGTAGATGTGTAATGCTATTTGTTCAGCTTCATATCAAGTAGATGAGATATTTGTGTGTGTGTATGTATCTAGATGCACTTGCAGAGGACTCCTTCTTTCCACTCATGGTCCTTCAGTGACTCATTGTGTGGCTTAAAAAATTGTATGACACCACGTTTTTAATCTTGCATATATGCAAATTTGCATTCACTCTTGCATCTCTGTTTTGCCTAGGCAATTGGCATGATACTGTAGCTGTTGTATGCTCTTGCAAAGAAATGCACACAGAATTGCTGCAGCCACGCATGTATGATATCAGTTGCAGGCACTACCTATGTCTGCATGCAGAGTGTTGGGACTGTGATCTCGCTTGGTGCTACGCTTTGCACCTTGAGCCAACCTCTGCTTTTAACTGTGCACCTGTTAGTCCAGCTCTGCCAGTCATGGTCTTGCTGTGTCTGCTCTTTCTCCAGAGCTGAATCCTCCCAGTTTTCCTTTGGGAGTCAGACTGACATGATGCACATCCCTAATAGGGTGTCTTGAAAGACGGTGTGCTTTGGTTCCACATCCTTTTACCCTGCTAGCACAGATGCGCAAACTAAGCTTGTGACTAAGAGTCATTTTGACTTGAATTCAGCAAAGCGCTCATTCAGATTTAATCTTAAGCTTATGGGTAATCCGTTGCTATTGAGTAACTTAAATACACCATCTTTAGGGGGGCTAAGTATGTGCTTGGATGCTGAAATAAAATCCTTTTTTGCCTCCAAATAAATTCATGCCTAGCTATAAGTACAAACAAATGCTAACGTACATGGTTAATGATGCTCTAGCCAGAATTGCTCATCCTTGCAGCTGTACATCAGAGTGTAATTTTAATTAGTTTAATTATCTTTTCATTTATTTTCTTCAGCAAGTAAATTTATACCTCACTGTAAGTTTTCCTGTGAGTATAAATTAAGGCAACATTAATAACATTATATTTGTCCTAATTTGTGTATCTGCACTTGTTTATCTGTTTTTTATTAGTCATAATTAAGTATGTTTGGAGAAATCAGGCAACTAATCTATGTATAGAAGAAAATAAAGCTAGGCAGTATCATTATAATAATAAGACACTTTCTGGTTTACTGAATAGGAATAAAAATATCATAAATTTGTGATTAGGGTTCTTAAATATTGGAAAATATTAATTTGAGGAAAAGCTGTCCAAATAACAAGGATTTAAATGGGGGGAAAAAAACTGTATTTGACATTAGAAATTGTTCAAAAATGAACTTGAGAGTTTTGTTGTTGTTCAAAAGTCAGCCATTATTGGAACTTAATGCCAACTTAATTTACAATTATTTAATACTTCATTATGGAAATTTCTCTCTTCTGGAAAATATTTGTGGGAAGAAGTGATTCAAGCATTTTTACCAACTTAGGGAAGTTCAAATTCTGCAGTTTTCTATTAGAATGAGTTATTTCTTAGATGTATTGCCACACGCTAAATAATTTAAGAATTTGTATTTCTGCTGACACATCTCCTTCAGTCAAAGTGCCTTAAAATTATTCATCAATGTATGGAGAAAAGTGGAAAACTATTATGAGCCTCGTATACAGCAAAAACCACAGGCATCAGAAAAACAAGGTACAATGGGTTTAGAAAAAGTGACCAATAATTTGATCAAATTTTTACATGCTTTACTTAAAACATCTTAAGAAGTAGCTTTTCTGTACTGGAAATGTATAAACTTTCTGCATCTTTTGTCTTTCCACAGTTGTGGATCACTTCAAAGCATTGCTTAGCCAGCATCCAGATTAGGGATGGGCGGCTCTATTGTGTTACTTCTGTCTTGTAGTTCTGAGTTGCTTCTCTTTGCATGCCTGACTCAGCTGGCCTCACTTCTCTGAGGCATCAAAAAGTTCACAAGGCATTTTCTTTTTTTTTTTTTTTTCTTCAAATTTTATAGATTTTGGATGGCTGAGGAGGAGGGCTGAGAGTCTTCTCAGATGCACAACATCTAGAGAACAATAAATATAACTCTGCCCCCCCCCCTTAGTTTCCATATTATGAAACAGTCACTAATTGTACCCTTTCCCCTTTTAACACTAGCCTCTCTCAGGTAGCAAGACTTGCTGTGGAGCTAGCACCCTTACTTCCCATATGGCAAAATGCCTTGGACTGGGACATGGCATATAGTCAGAGATTGCTTCTGCAGAAGGCCCAGGATTCTTGTTGTGGATTCTTGGTTTGGAGGTGTCTAATGGTAGGCAAGGTACTGAGGGACTGGAGGGGCCAAGTGGTACAAAGGACAGTTGTTACAACTGTGTTTCTGCAGGCTGTTCTAAGACTAGAGGATGTCGCTGAGCAATGTGGCTAGGAATAGTGAAAATAATTTTTTATGAAGGTTAAGACCAACCCAGTATGATGCATAGTTGATATTTACCAGGATTGTCTGCTTTGCATGGCCAGAAAGTGATAGTAAGATGTGTGTTAAAGCTCTGCTTTATAACTTCAGAACTCTAACAGAGTACCTCTTTGACTAAATTTGACTATAATTCTCCAGGCAGTCATGAAGTTGACTATGAAATAAATGTATTGCAATGATAACCCTAGAGTTAACAACAGCCTGTGTCTCCTATATGTGACAGGGTATGCTTTCTACTCCCCAGTTTGATGGAGCTTTGAGTCTCTTCAGAATGGCGTAGCACAGAAAGCAGAAACTGGGCAAACCAGGTTTACGGAACTTTTGCAAATGTTTTAAACATTTTCCTTTCTAAGCCACACAAGTCTTGCCTGAGGCACCATTCCTAAAATAAAATTAGGCTTCTGAAAGATTTATTGACTGCTTTTGGAATTCAGTGTAGTCGTCTTTTTGCTCATTCACATAATAAGGCAGTTGTGAAACCCTGACTCAGGGGCGAACTAAGCCCTCTTCAAAATGGGGACAAATGGGAATGTGTGGTCACACACATGCTCCTTCATCATACAACTACGGGGCTCTGTACGCCACTCAGACTGTGCTAGAGAAGGGCTACATACAGCACCCCTTGCTCCCTGCTGTACCCACTCCTGTCACACACACTGTGAGGACTGCTGTAGTCCACAGGTGGTGCTATGTATGGAACAAGGAGCTGTAAAGGCATGCAAAAGCAGATCTGTGTGGTCCCTAGTGACTACCCTGTCCCCTAACCAGCTTGTACTTGCCTATAGTGACATTCTGATCTTTCTCATTTAATTGCCTCTGTGTTGGCTCTGGCTCATAGTAGGGGGTGATTAGAGAACCATGTTCCCCTGCTGTGTTAAACAGTCTTGTCTTAAGTGAAGTGTACCAAGCGCGTTACATCTACTGTTGTGTACTTCACATAGGAAAAGACTGCAACAGCATTTGAAGCTGTTTCAGTTGATTGGAGCTAAAAGACCAGAACTTCCTGCTGCTACTGCCACTCCCTACCCCAGGCCATTTCAATGGCCTGTTTTGCTGAAATCGGCCCCCCCTCTGGGTTGTTTATCGCAAAACCAGTTTTGATGAGTAGAGAGGACATCTAATGCATTTCAAAACGTGGAATAATCTTCAAACCAGATCCAACAAAGGGTGTGTATTTGTGCACACAGTTTCTGTACCTAAGATGCTTTTTCACTGAAATTTTTCAATATACAATCTGAAAAGTGTTGTTGTTTTTTCCAGCACTGCCTGCCATAAGATTGATTAGATTCAGGTGGCTTGAAGGAAGTAAAACTGTTTCTACTCTGCACCTAATTCTTTCCCTTTTGTCTTCCTGTGCAAATACAAATAACTAATGCAGGCGAACAGTAAATTGCAGTGAGCAGTGGAAGTGCTAAATGGTAGCAACACTTAAAACATTGCTGAAATTCAAAAGAGCAGCTGTTAGACATTTAAACCTATCATTCTCTTCTGAACATACATCAAATTTACTTCATAGCACTGTCATAAAAATGTATGAGAATGTAAATGCTTGAGTGACCCATTAATCTTTTGAGTAGTAAACATAAAATCTTCTTAACCCCAGTGATGATATAACCATACTTTATTTTGAATGAAGGCTTTATCATAGAAGTGAAGATGTTCTCTGTCTTTCCATGGTGTATAAATAAGAACAAATTAATATTAAAGTCTGATGTCTATGAAAAGTGTACTATTATATTGATTGCAATATGAAGATATATGTAGTGAACATAGCTACACTCAATTTCTGATGAGCACAGAAAATCTAATAATAAATACACAAAGAGCATCAGCTCATTATTCATTGACAGCAATCACCAGTCTGCTGTTATCATTATTATTTACTAACTAACTCAATAATGAGTGTTTGTTTTTACAGAATTGTCCATAAAACCTTCCTTTTTATGTGTCAAATGATAAACCTGTCTTTTTAAGCTGTGTTTTTGTGGTGAAGAGACACCCTTAAATATTGGAACTGTTGATTGTTCAACTTCATACATAGGCCACAGTCAGCTTGTTTTTAAATAGGCAAAACTCGTAAGTACATCAAAGTTAATTTTCCTTCTATAAGGACTAGAAAATACATCTTTTTGCTCCAATTATTAGAGTGACTTTTGGAACATTGCTATTCTTTCATTTACTTCTGTCACCTCACCCTCTTTCATATACCTTCCAATGACTCTTGAAACATTGCTTGAGAGACATCACGACATCTTGACTAGGCTTTAAAGGTGAAAGGCATTGCTTGTGAACAACAGACTACTTTCGTCTTGCAGAGCTAGATTTCGTCTTGATATAAATAGGAGAAATTCCATTAAACTTCTGAAGTTGTCCAGTTCAAAGCATTGTGCCCACAGGGTAAAGAACTGGCGTAGTTGGAAAACTTCTGTTAAATAATCAGTTTCATACACTGAGATTTCTTAAGCAATAGGACTTCATGTGTGGGGAATTTATTCATAAAACACTTGAAACATGTAACAAAATAGTATAACAAATTGAGATGAACTGTGTTAATTTAACTGTAGATGCACACTAGCAACCAGACTATATACTCCATGGTAGGCAAGTGTCTCCAAAAAAATAATAATAATAATAAAAAATCCCTATGTATGACATCTTGCTCTTTCTGTTGTTCCTTGAAACTGTCTTAGAAGGACATCATGTTATATTAACTCTCCTTTTGAGGAAAAAGTATATCTTGGTGAACTACAAACTGCAAGGTGTATGTGCCTTGATGATAAGTCAAAAAGACTGTCCGAATCTGAGAATTTTACTTTAACTTGAAAGGCAGGTTGCAAAAGTCAAGCCATGGAACAGAAGCAATACATTAGAAAGCAGAGTCAGCCCAGACTTTCATGTGTTTCGAGTGCTTCCTCTGAAAGTGGCATGGGAGTCTAACCAAAATATTGACATGATAAATGTACATGGTAGTCTGTTTCATCCTCTTTCTTTGGTATTTGTATTAATAGTACCGTGTTACTGCTGCATAGCTTTGGAACCAAGGGCTGGCTTTAGCCAGCATGCTAGAATGAAGGGGAATCTTTGAGGAGAGTTGGGGTTGAGGGCAGTAGACTAGAGGAGCAAACTTAGATACCCTTTATCAGTCAGCCCAGAGCCATCAGAGCCCAGACTGTACTTATACTGTAGCATGAAGTCCTACAAAACCAGGTCCTGGCAAATTAAATTAGGTGGTGTGGCTAAAAGGCTATTTAGGGAAGTGGTGGAAGGGAGAGGTAAGGGAAGAAGGGAGTTTTTCTGCTATGTTCCCCAAATCTTTGCACCACCTAGTCTTCCACTTGCACTTCAGTCTGAGAGGAAGGGGGGGGGGGGAAATCTTCCCCCACAACTTGCTCTTTCTTTGCTGCAGCATGAATTTGTTACTCCCAGCAACAAGGTCAAAATAAAAAATATTGTTCTTTATCTGTGGGCAGAAGAATCAGTTTTGCCAACAGAACAGTAACAAAACAAAATTTCATTCTTCAATATTATATTTACTACTTCCATAAAGTCTGAGTTAAGATATTTTTGAGTTTACTCACGCTTTCCCAAGTGGTCTTCCTCTTATTCCACTGCTTTGTCACCACATGGTCAGTCTGGGAAAGAAATGAAGGAAAAAATGGTAACGTTATGCTGTGCATACATATGAAAGTATATAGAGTGTTGGACAGATGGCACTGCGGTAAGAAATGTATTAAAAAAAATAACTACTCATTTTTACTTGCTCCTTCAAAAAAGTGTTCAAGCGTATTTGATGGTATTCAGTGTTCACAGTGGGTCTGCCTGCATTCTACATTCCTGGAGAAATTCCTACAGACCTCTCACTTTTTGAATAAGCTCATACGACTCATACCACCTGCAGGATACGGCTGAGAGATGTTAGAATGCCTGCCAGTGAGGTTAGTGACAATTTGAACATATTTGATGAGGTCCTGGGAGGTCTAAGCCAGAATTCTGAATAGGATATCTCTGAGATTAAGACCACAGTACACAAAGGAAACGCCTTATAGCAGGATGGGGTCTGGAGGTAGCAACACTGATTTCTCACTCTGGCTGGGAGTGCTTTTGCAGTCCTTGAGAGCTCAAATAAAAGTATCGCTCCTACTGGAAACATACTCGTGAGTTCAACAGAATACACATTAACCAAAAGTAAAGAACTGCAGATAACAGAATAGATCTGAGTCAACAAGCCCTTAGTAAGATCATGTTAATAAATGACACAGCTGTCTGATTTTGATATCAATCTTTCACACACTGTAATTGAGACTGAGGTTTTATATCCAATGTATTCATGAGCCTCCACCTGGGCATGCCTGAGCTTGCATGATCTTTCTTGTAGATCTCTGTGATGTGTATTTATTGAAGGCATGCACACCTTTTGTTGCCCATCAAAACAAGAACTCTAATTTAAAAATGAGAAACAACACTTAAAAATGTGCAGCTCTTAATGCTTTTAGTAGACTATTGTGTCATGCTGGAAAGAGTGCCCTCTCAGTGGCGTTGCATATAAGCAGAGAGATGTATGCCTGACGCTTATAGCTGGAGCCAGGCTAATGTCATTGCACGTTATTTCCTCAAGCAGTGCCTAGAAAATGGCTCTGTGGCTCTTCCCCCTCAGCCCACTTCACAAAGGAAGAATTCCCTTCAACAGCTGAAAATTGCCTCCTCTTTCCATTGTAAAATCAAACAATTCTCCCACACTTACAAGTATGTGAATGCATATTTGCATGCACATATATGAATGCAGCATCAGTTGGAGTTCTGAAGTCTGAATATATGCATCCAAAGCTGTCAAACAGCATTGCAGTTGTGCACAAGATTATCCTTCTCTCAGATTCTTCCCCAAAGTGCCACAGGCTGAGGATACATAGACATGGTAACCTGTTCCTTGCAGAAGCTTCAGAGTTAGCACTGCAAAGAGGTGTCTAGGGTGCTGCGCATATCTAAAGTGGTCACTCTAATCCTGCCTTGAAGTCTGTGAGTGAATAAGGAAAGTGAATAGGGCAGAGCTTTTCATAGATTCATAGAATGGTGTGGGTTGGAAGGGACCTTAAAGATCATCTAGTTCTAACTCTCCTTCCACTAGACCAGGTTGCCCAAAGCCCCATCCAACCTGGCCTTGAACACCTCCAGGGATGGGGCATCCACAGCTTCTCTGGGCAGCCTGTTCCAGTGCCTCTCTACCCTGATTGTGAAGAATTTCTTCCTTATATCTGATTTCTTTTTATCAAAATGGAGTTTGTATTAGTCCTCAAAAGACTGGACCTCCTTCACATTAAGATACCTGCTTTGACCATCAAATATTCATAGAAATTCAGGTGTTTCTCTTAGCTGTGCATTTCCAGTATAGTTCTGATTTTTTTTTTTTTTTTTTGGATTACCCCAGGTAGGCCACGTTAGTGCAGAAAGGTCCACAATAGTGGAAAGAAGAATATAAAAGCAAACCTATACACTTGTACATATATTTTTTCACTCGCACGTAGAAGGAAGGACTGGTCTTTTTTTGTCCATCTTTTTTTACTAGCTAATGTAGTAAATTATTGAATGTATTGACTCTAGTCTGTCTTGAAGTTCTGATAGATGCCACTCCATTAGATACTTTACTTAAAGGCTACTGTGACTCACTGAGTATCAATTTCATTTTTTTTTCAGACAGTTCATTTTGCTTTTTTTTTTTTGGTGCTATTTTTCTAGTCATCTTCTAGAGTTACTCAAGGCAATGAGTTTTGTAGAAGGACAGTTTGTAAGAGCAGAGTATTTTGATTAGGTATTGGAAACGTTCCCTGAAAGTAAAGCAGAAATCCATAAATGTAAGAATTTAGATCAGAAAACTGAATTTTAAGAGTTACACCTGTCTAATGAGGGGACAAAAGCTTATCTAAGGTCCAATCAAAATTGCTCAAATGCAACTTTTATCTTTTACTGTGGAATACTTTGCAACAAACTATCAGAGACCAATAACTCTTTGCAGAAAGTACTTAGTTGGAAAATGTGAATTACAAGTAAATTAGAGAAAATCACTATCTGCTGGTGTGCAATTTGCTAGAATAAAAAAAGAGATGAAACGTATTGAATATGTTACTTGTTATGAATTATTTGCACATTACAAATTGATGACCTGCTCTTCTCATGGATCTGAGCCATATAGTATTTCTCATTTTCTCTTCCTGTGCAGTTTATTAATATTCATTTTTTCCAGTTTCTCCTTACTTGTAAATCTTTCTTTTGCAAATGCAACAACATCTGCAGCTAGCTATAAATATTTATCATTTGAGAACAGTCATGACATAAAGACATCTGAAGAGTGAGATTGGAGGACAATTGGTGCCTGTGGGTCAATGATGCTGCAAAATTTAGAAATGCTAAATCTAAAGTATAAGTTTACAAGAACCTATAATGTAAGGCAAACAATAGCTGACCAAAATAGTAAAGCTTCCCAGATCTATCCCTCACCTGAAGAAATAAGTTCCTATTTGTGATTGGGAACCCATTTTTAAATTAACCTTTCCACCTCTCATCTGTAAGCAATGTGGTGGGCTGCTGTGGCATGTACAGATAACTATATCCTTCTTTGCAATTCATGTTTTCTCTGGAGGAGAAAATACTTTTGCATGGACTACAGAACATTTTCAGAGCAAATATGGCATTGATTTGTTTCTGAACATAAGTTTAGTCTGATCACAAAACAGCTATAAAGTGGGACAGTGACCTTCACCCAGATATATCCTTCAGTGTTTAAGGATTCAAGCTGAGCCTTTCAAAAGTCCCTTTTAAAATAAGCAGATATAGCTAATTTGACCAGTCACTCCAAACCGAAACTCACTACAAAAAAGAATGACGACGAACATACACTGGAAAAAAATAAAATGAGAGAGGACAATGCTACCCAAATTTTTCTAACTACATGGCCTTCCTTTGCAGAGCCATTGCATTGGAGTTACAGCTGGCCAGGTTGTTTCCAGATTCTCCTAATCCGCATTTCTTGAAGAAACAGGATCCTTTGTAATGAGAATTTAAAATCTGCCCATATGAAGGATCCTTCACTTATTGAATAGACTTAGACACCTTTTATAAAGTGGGTTTAATCCTTGTTCAGAAGGTCAAAAGAAAGTCTATGTGCTGCTGGTCCTGAGCTCAGAAGTTAATCTAGTTCTGTATATGGAAGTGGGGTTTTCCAGAAAGTCAGGGTCCAGCTTAAGAGTGCTGTCAGGGACAGTGCTCTTGGGACCACAGTGTGAGAAAGAACAGGGATTCAGACTGGCAATTCAGATACAGCTGTGGGTAAAGTCTGCAAGTCTGAAAGCATCCTAGAGGATGCTGAGGCACCAATTTCTACGGCAATTGCATGCTAAGATTAAACTGTTGTTACGCTAGTAAAAATACTTTGTTCTTTTTACTCCCTGTGAGAATTAATAGAAAGCAGATGTTGGAATCAGTCTGTAAAACAAAGATACACTGGCAACAACATTTTCAAACCATCAGGACTCTCCTCTTGTTGTTGTCCTCTGAGTGTTTGGAGACTCTGCTCCTGTGAAGTCACTACACAGTATTGCTGGATTCAGGGAGAATGAGAAAAGTACAGAAGGCCTATTTTATCTGTTCTATACCCAGTGTATTCTGGAAATACTGGAAAATCATTTGCAAGGTAGGACCTGAGCCATCAGCTGACTCCACTGAGACGTTACTCCTTAACTCTTGGATGTATGCACAGATAGAAGTCCTTCAATGAACAATTGTTTGAGGGAATAAAGGTGTATGAGTGAATCATTTCTCCCAGTAATGACAAAATGCAGTCCTTAGTGAGATAGCTAGCCCTTAAATACTCACTATATAAAGCGTCATTTTTTTCAGCTGAAAATTAAAGGGGAATTTGGGGTACATGCAAAGTAATTCCTCAGGCTGGAATTTGCTCAGGACTTCTCGCAGAAGCACAATGGAATTTGCACTGGTCATGTTTGTCGAAATGTCAGCTGTACAGACAGCATCTCTCTAACAGGTAATAGTTCATTTAGTAGGCACACTTATTACTGGTTTATTTGTGAATCAGAAGGTAAAAATGATGCTAAATTAATGGCTTTGATCACTTCTTGCTACAGCATGAACTTTCCTTACAAACTCCCCAGTCAAACATTTTTACCCAATTCCCTTTAGGTACAACTTCTCCATGTCCAAGGAAATAGCTCAGAGAGCACTATTGCTTGAGATTTGGCTCCTGGTTGAGATTTGACCTGTATTTGTCAGTGCAGTGTCTCAGTGCTCTGCAGCTAGAAATGAAATGAATGAATGCAAATATTTTGGTACCATGAAGAAGCCTGTCTGTGTTGCTCATTCATTGAAGATGAATATATCATTATGAGGAGATGTGATGGAAGGTTATAGAATTTCTCTCTTGTATGTGGTCAAGTCACAGCCATAGAATTCCAATGACTAAAATTGTTGAAAAATTTGAAAACTACTAGCTGAAAGCACACGCTTCTTCTGGAGGGAATGGCAACAAAAATGAGGGCTGTTTTGGGTTTTGGTGTTTTTTTGTTGTCGTTTTTTGCTTGTTTTTTTGTGTTTTTGTTCTTTTATTTTATTTTTTATTTCTATAGAGAAATATGCACCAAAATGTGTATTTTCTTAGACTGTGTGAAATTTAAGAGAACTAAACTCTTACTTGGAAGTAGTGTTGAATCTATACCAAAAGTAAATTTGGACTAGCTTGTTCTTTGGTGATTTCGTTAGTTTTTGCTGAACAGTCATCCACGAAAAAGTTCTCAAGTCCTTATGGTTCTGAAAGAGTCCTCAATAGGACTAATTGTCCTGAGTTTATAACAGAAAATACATAATACATGGACTTTCATGTTGAAATGCGATCTGAGGATGTTAACTTCAAAATAATCGGCTGCATTTATGCCCACTGTATCCAGCTACCTTAGGACTGTGTGTAAAGGCAGTTTCAGAAATATGGTTTGGCCTGGGAAAAGTTCATTATGTTTTTCCTCCAATCAGTTCTCTTCTGTCTTAACCCAAGCATCACTGCATCAAAAAACTGGATGGAAATCAATTTAAACAGAATGCTGGGTGCAAATGAGTTGAGTGTGGAATAACCTGAAATCCACTCTGCAGCCTCATATACAATCCCTACTAGGAGAACTTCCTCCTACCCTTCTCCTTCAGGTAGTAATATGACTCTGGAAAAGGACTTTTCTCCACCCCATCCCCACCCACCCATATTGCACAGAACTAAATGAGGCTCCTTTAGACTAAAGTGCTTGGGACTGGAAATCTGGAATAAATTCAAAAACATTATACAATTATGAAACTGAGTTCACACCTTGTGATCTGGTGGCTGATGCTCTCAGTCAAATAAGTGAGTGAGTGTAGGAACATCTGGAACATCTCTGGTAGCATTTGTAGCCAAATGGTGACTTACCTCTCAATCTCAAAATGGTTTCTTTTTTTTGCCCATCCGCACCATATTGTTGATGACTTACTGTAATCATAGACTTGTACCATACGCGAGGAAATTGATGCTATTGATAACAAAATTAATCTCTGTTCTCCTACAGTCCCATTTCCCTCGTCTCTTTGTTTGTATCTCTGTTAAATACCTAAGTCTGATTATTCAGTTGTTGCTTAAATATGCAGGGGCAGCTTTTTCCTGGGATGGTACAGAGAAATGAATTGGCTTGAAAAATGGGTCTTTACCTTCTTACTTGCAGTGATAAAAGTGACAGCTGAGTTACCACTGTCTACATCACACTGTTCTGCCAGCTAGATTTTAAATTGTGACTGTAATTTCAGCTTTAGTCTTTTCCTGAGTAGATGAATATGATGATAAAACAAAATTTTCAAGAAAATATCCTAAGGCTGTAAGCAAGTCAAAAAAATAAAAAAAAAAAAAAAAAATCCAACAACAAATACACATTCCTAACCTGCCAAGAGAAAGATGGAAAGAGATCTTCTGGCAAAACAAAAGCGTTTAAAATGTCTGGGACCACTTGAACTTCTCTATCTTATATACAGAGTGAAGCAGCATACAGGAATGTGCTGAATCACTCACTGTCCCTTAATATACCACTATGTAAAAGGCCTTTGCCCAGACTCAGTGGTGTCTTCATTTTACAGGCAAGCAATTAGCTGAAAGGAAAACTGTAAAGCACGTCTTTCCCATTCCACCTTTGTACATTTCTATATATTCAGGTTGATAGAGAGAACCTGACTCGGAATAAATCATTAACATTTTAAGGGTTATACAGCATACTCATACTGTTTACAGTTGAAGAAATCAATGCATGGACAAATTCTACACAGTGTGGTCTTTTTTTATATTGTGATTTGGCAGAATGTTCTTATACATCTCTTTTTATTCTAAGATCCCAACTCCAATAAACTCTGCCATGTTACACTAATTCACTGCGAATATAAGTTACTTTTTCCTTCATAAACCCATTAAAAAAAAAAAAACTGCACCCTACTGATTTGCCTTTAGTAATAGTGTCCTTCCTTTGTAGGGTGTCATTTCACCCTTCTGCCTTCACGTTACCACCTCAACACCTGTGTTGGCTCTCCTAGTTTTGCTTGGAGGAGTGTGGGGAAAATGGAGTGGTGCAGCACATCAAAGGACACTGTTGATCATTATTCCCTCTAGCTTCAACAGCTATACTCGCATGAATAAATGCTGTGATCCTAATAAACTGCGAATTGTTTGTGGTGGTAAATGAGGGAAGGTGCAATTCAGCTAAGTTGATATCCCCTTGTCTGAATGAATTGGGTGGGGGGACTGGTACCAGAGTTTTATTCCAAACCACAAGAGTAAGAGGATGTCACTATCTATTTCACTGGGAATTGGTTCAAAATTACAGTAAGTACCTGTGATTTTAATAATTAATTAATGGTTTTGGATGGCTAACAGGAGATATCTTAAAGGAGAAACTACTGAACTGTTTTTCTCCCACCCAAGCTCACAGCTGATTTTTCAGACCTTTGAAAGCTGTTTTTTTTCAAGACCTTTCGGTCTTAGAGTAACACAAATGTGTGCATGTAGACTAATTTCATAAACTGTTACAGTAAATGTGTTGTAGGTTATTCATAACTATCTTGCCTTTTTTCTAAAATCTATACTACCAGTAAAAGAAAACAATCTAAAGTCAAACCGGAAATGTTTGTACTAATGATGTATAGAAGTTAATTAACCTTTATGGGTTTTAAGCATAAAACGGAATAAACCTCTTGTCATCTTGAAAAATGCATAAACTTCTGTGCATTTTCATTTTACCTCTTAAGCTGTTTAATATCTGCTTAAGAATTAACTATTAACTTAAACAAGTTCTTCTTAATCATTCATAAGGAAGTAGAAAATGGAAGAGCTCTCATTCCTAGAATGAAGGGGGAGGATGGACCAATAAGTGAACTACGTTTCAGTTTTGACAATTAAAAAACTGCAAGTTTAGAATGTTACTTAGCAGAGGTTAATGTTAACTGTCATTGGAATGAGCTGATGAAGTAATGATTAATATAGTTAATGTCCGCAAGTGAAATTCACTGGTAAAATACAAATAAACCAAAGGACTTCTTGAGATGGTTACATTTGAATTTCTAAGTAGGTAAAACCCAGGAAACACTGGGAGGGGAGTTCTTGTTATTTTTTAGCATTGCCCAAGCTTCCACTTTTTTTGTTCCTTTTTGTGGCAAGGCCAAAAGATTTGGGCAATAGAATTTATCTCAATCTGCTTCAGATTTTTTTAAGCAAAACAGTCTGTTCAAAAGATTAAATAAAAATTGACTTTTTCATTGATATACCAATGAGATTCCACCACTTAGTTAATTTATATGGTAGACAGGTTTATAACTGCTAAGTTAGCATCATGTTTTACAATAATTATTAAAAAAAATCTTACAAAAGTGGGCAGTAAATTTAAATGCTTTCTAACAGCTGTCTTCAAAGGCCATCACCCCGTATCAGATATTCAATAAATCCTCTGTTGCAATAGTGAGTGCTATCATCACGCCAAAGACTATTTTAATTGTTCAATTTGGATATTAAATGTCAGGTGAACATTGATTTTTATTTTTTTTTTATAACAGCTTTTAGCCTCCTTGCTACTAAAGTTATTGAATTTACCAGCCAAAACTCAGATTACTAATACTTACAAACTATGTCTAAGCCTGGTGGTTTTGGTCCTGTTCTCAGAAAAAGTAAAGTCAAAGTTGCTGCTCAGTTGCATGAAGTACAGCATCTATAGTAGTATTTGCAGACTCAGAATATTAAGCAGCTGCTCTGTATAATCTTGTGATTCTTCTGAATAGGTCTAATAAGTAAAGTATAAAGTGGAATTAAAGTCACGCCAAGTCATAGAGGACACTGCAGCTAAAAACTTCCAGTAGCCCCTGGTGCTCCGTGGAAGTTCCATGATGCGGTGCTGTAAGAACCAACGTGTTGCTTTGAATCCCAGCCTGCAAGAGGGCCTCCAAATCCTAAAAGAGCAGTGAGCAGGCTGCAGCTCACAGCTGTCAGGTATTCCAGGTAATCTCATAGCTCATCAACCCCAAGCTTTTGCCTAGGAGATAGGACACAGATGTAGTTTAGGAGGGCTTCCGTGTTTCCTAACCTCATAAAGAAACATCGAAGTAATACTGGGCTATTTCAGAGGCTGCTATCATAGTTGGCAACTAGTGGGTCCAGTATATTATATCTTTGTGAGAAGAAATCTCTTCTTTCCTTCTTGAACTTCCTGAAGTTAAGTACAACTGCATGTCTTTTTTCTGGGGCATATTTATCACAATTAGGTAAGAGAGATGTACTGCAGTGTGTGCCTTTTCTTCCTCATTTTGGCTTCCTTCTCTACTGCAAAGCAATAGGTCTGAATGCCTAGTGTGCTAAAAGAGTCATATTTCAGCAACACCCCAGGCTGTGTGTCTGAACAGCAGGTTTTTCCTCTGTTGTTCTATTGAAATTAAGTGCAATGGTTTGCTTGGTTCAGAATATTTTCTGTCTGGTTTTGCCTGTCTTTGTTTTCATCACCCCATGCTAGAACTTCTGGGCCATAAAGCCTAAATAAGGGCACTACCACCTCTGTGAGATCCTGCCAACTGCAGAGGAAACCATAGTGTAGCAACTAATTGTGCTTTCTCAGTCAGAACCAGTGTTACTCAAGGATCCCTTTACACTGATGTTCTTTTTCTTTCCCTTTGGCAGAAGAAGTTTCCCCTCACCTGGAAATACTCACCACAAAAATAGTGTTTGCATGCCCTAACCATCAGGAGCACTGAAACATAAAGCAACTGCTCCCATGCACAGAACGAGGCTCCCAGATGCCAGATCTAGTTACGGGCAGCTCCACTGATGTTAGGGATGAACTTGTCCCAGAGAGTTATTCTATTCTGAACTTACACGCAAGGATAGAAAACACAAGTAGGGTTATATTAAATACTGTATTTCTACAAAAGACCTAATACAAAGACCAGTGGGGTTGGTGGGAAACTTTCCCATTGCTCCTGTATGCTTTGGATCGGACTATAAATGTGACTCGGAACTGGGTACTGCAAATAGTGGCTTCAAGGTCGTTGACACAACGTGATCCAGTGAAAAATGATGTGAGGGGCTAGAAGACAGTGATGTCCTTGTCATTAACTTTTACACTGCATAGATAAACCTTTGCCTTATGAATGATATGGGAAAGGTGTGGCCCTGGGGAAAAAGGCTTGAGAGAAGAGATTCAAGCGGTTTTGTTTTCCTGCGATAGGTTACTGTATTGTTCTGGCTGTGTAAGATCCAGACAGGCCTTGGTGTGCAGAAGTCACTGAGAAACTTTCCCTATCCACTTGCCTTAGTTAGTTATGAGTGGTTTTATAGTCTTCAAACTTACTTATCAGTCCTGAGTGTGTACTTGGGCTATACTCTGTAATACAATTTAGTCTCTCAGTTACTGTATTTCTATCTGAGAAACACAGCAATGAATGAACATGAAACTGTCTATTAGGTGGGATCAAAAGCACTGTGCATCATTGGGAAATAAGGTAAGAATGAAATGAAAACATTTCTTAGGGGCAGATAAAATGGCTTACAGAGGTTTCACTCACTAATCTAGTCAACCAGCACTGTGATTACAGGAACCTTTACAGTGGAGTTTGACAGGTTAAAGTAGCAAGAACAGTGACAAGTATTTATATTATTATTTAGGTTACTTAAACTGCTGTACTTGAGGAATAATTCCTAATCTATCAGATTCTGAATACAATGTAATAAAGCATAACTTAAGTTCTGCTGGGAAAATGCCTTCCGTGATACCTATTTAAAATCTCGCACATTAATGCTCTCATATATTTCTAAGACAAATATAAGCAAAATAATCCATTAGTATTCAAAGAGAGAAATGTAATTAGAAATAAAAATGTAAGATAACCACATCCACTTCCCCCAAAAAAGATTTACATTAAAGAATAAGATGAAAGTGTTTGCTCTTAAAGCTTTTTTTTACTGGGTAATTTCTAACAGAATAGACCTCTTATTCCTCTTGTTTCACATGGCTGTCCCAAAACAAGTGAGGGCTATATTTATCTTCAATTCTGAATTTCTGAACTTGTGCTGTCGTTCAGCAGCTCTTCTTGGATAAAATACATCATCATTTACTCTATTAGAAAATAGATGTATGGATGTATTATGGAATTTGCATTCCATTACCTTGGTTTGCATGCCATAAAACATTTATTACACCCTTGGGCTACAGTCTTAATAATGACTGGGTGAAATGCACTAATGTGGTCTTGGCCTTGCTATAGAACAAAAGATTAATGCTCTTTGATGTCACCCAGCTAATAGTTGTGCTCGCCAATTTGTCCCTTCAAAAGACATTACAGTCACACAGACAATCCCTGTAAGACTAAAGTGAACAAAAAAAATCTTTAAACCAAACCACAAGCTGAAGCCCAGTTAACCAAGTAAGCATTACATTAGATTCATCTCTAAAAATAAAGGTATGCAAGTTCCCTTCAACAAGGGAAGAAAGATCTTCCATGTTTTATTCTCTCCTCTCCTTTTCTGATTATACCCCACTGACATCAAGTTTAAAAAACACCATCAATATTTTCTTATACTTTATGGCAGATACAAAATAACATTTTAGTTAAGCTCCTGGAAGACATATATCAATACAGTCTACAGTCCCAAGTCTCTCAGGTCCTTCTCATGTAATAAATTTCACTTGCCTCTGATAAAGCTATTGAACTTTTTTTTATCTGCCTGCTTCTCTTTAGAGAGAGGAAGTCATCCCTTTATCCTTAAGAGGTAACTTTGAGTTTTGTAAACTTACATGGAAAATGCATAGTTAAAGTTGGTGGAGCTTATAAAAAACATTGCAATTAAACTGTCCTGCCATACCAGCAAAAGTTGCAATTCTATCAGACTTCAAGAACTGAGCAGTGGATCAATATTTGGATGACAGACAACAGGAAAAAAACTGTAAGGTGGAGCCTTGTGGTGCAGGAGGCAGGCATCTCCCCCAGCCAATGTCCCAGCAGTACAAAAGGGGGTGTCTGTGCTGCTGCATGTGCCAACTTTCTAATGATCCTAAATTAAGAAAGAGGGCCCAGCTCATCATACAAGGTAAATCAGCATTGCTATTTTGAAAATAGTGCAGTAACAGTGACTTACACCAGCTGAGTATTTTGACAAGACTGTGTTATTTGTCACACTGCGCTGTGTTCCAGTCTGGCTATATGGCATTATGCCCATTTGAATTTTCCAAGTAGTTTCAACAGAGGATTTTCCTGCTGCTGCAACATCATATTTTGACCAAAATGGTTTTGCAATGTTCTTTCCAATTGAAAACTAGCTGCTGGTATTTCCAACTAGAGGTGGTTGTGCTTCTGGGATGAAGGAAGTCTGCATCTGTTTGAAGTGAAGCTGTTTGTAATTATGTAATGGAAAGCACCATACATATAATCAGCATGTACTAGATTAAAATACTTTCAAAGCTCTAATGCGTTGACTGACAGGCTATCCAAAAGCATGCTTGTATAGCACAAAGAAATTCATAATGCTTTCAAAAATACTAAAATAATGGTCATAAGACAATCCTTTGCAGGCAGTTGTGATTAATATAGCAGATGGGCCAAAGTGAGCATCTCTTTTTCTTTTTCTTTTTTTTCTTTCATATTGCAAGAGAAAGCACAGTCTGTTATAAAAGTCCCAGTGTACAGGGAATGTGGGAACACAAAGGAAACTAAGATACTATGATATCTTTTGATAAAGAGATTATAAAAATAAGTGAGAAATTGATGTTTGTTGACCAGCAGATTGAAATTGTCTTTTTAGAAGTAAAGCAGCCCCTCAAAAAGTACCAAATACAGTATGCCTAACACTGGTCTGCAAATGAGATGTCAAAGAGATAATCCAGATTCTGTTCTTTTTTTCAAGACTGACTTTGGAAATGTTTTTAATGCTTCTTTAACTACATGGCAGACCTTATGTTGCTGTTTGTGTACGTCATACATATCAGACACATGATGTGTAAAACACAAACATTAACAGTGAGGATAGATATCAGTAAACTTATTTAGATTAGCAGTTTTAAAGAGAAGTCTTTACAAACCTCCAAAAGCCTGTATAGAATTTTAGTCGTTGTGCATGCATAAGAACGTTTCTGTTCTTAACATACATGTTTTACATTACCAAAGCAGTATTTTTACTTCAAATCCAAAGCCTGAAGTAAAATGTACCAGGACGAGACATGCCATATTTGGGGACCTAATATGGGCAATAATACAATATTTAATTAAACAGCAGGGAAATTAACTAACTAAATGCAAGGGCTTTTTAATAGGCTGTGTAGAATCACTTTTGTTAGTTCTTTTCAAAGAGCCAGATTATCTGTAATGATCACAAGACAACGGGACTTCAGCCTCAAGAACCTCTGTCAACACTGGTGCCTTGAGCAGCGTTAGTCTGCACGGTGCCGTAAGGCATTTTGTTCAAAACCAATTTCAAATGAGTTACAAGTGCCATGTCTTCTGCCTGGTCAGATTTGTGACTTAAGTCTCATCCAAGCCCTAGCTAAACCTGCCTTTCCACAACTTGAGTTCTGGTGAACGCACAGTCTTGGTATCTTTGGGTTTGGAAGCTGCTAAAGTGTCTGTGTCTGCCAGATAACTGTTGTAGGGAAGAATAAAGATATTCAACTTCCAGCTGCAAAGTTGGCCAATCTCTTCATATTTCTCCTCCCATATGAGCAGCACATCTCTATTGGCAAGAGTACTTATGCTGGCTTCTACCTGTGTTTCTGTTTTCCCTTCTGCTGTCTGGTGGGTCAGAAATTCTGCTGGTTTGCAGTTATACTAGCCATACCTCATTGCAGAGCTCCGAAGAGAGCCCAGGCCTGTTCTGCTCCTCTCCACAAACCCCTCCTAGCATGGCAGCCAGATGTGACTACTGCTTGTGCGAGTTTCCTATATCGCAGTGTGACGCTGCAGCTCAGAATCACAAAATATCTGCCCCACAAGAAGCTGATCGTTGTTCTTATCCCATAGTTTGGTGGGTAACACACGTTATCACTGTCAGCCTTGATTCCTCTCTCTCCTTACACACAGCTACCTTCCTCATACAGTGAAATATCTTTGCAAGGCATGTTTAACCGTTAATTGAGTACTACTATTAGTCTTGGACCAAAAAGTGCCATGACTGGATACAAAAGGTTACTTGGTGGGGAGCTCCTTAGGACTTCTGTATACTTCTCCTCTAGAGGTGTTCTCCCTAGGAGTTGTTTCTCTAATTCAACTACTTCTCAGGCAACAAAACACCTAAAATGCTCTTCTTTCCTCCCCCAACTACCCAAAACTGTGTGTTAAGTCCTTAATGTGTTCCTATGTTATTTCCATCATACTGCTGCCTCATTCAGTAAGAAAAACATTTGTTTACCTTTCATAATTGTACATTCACTGTATGGTGACAGTCTTGATCTCAAAAGTTTTGCTGAATTATCATTTTCACCTTTTCTCACATGTTTTCCTGTTTTACATGCATACAATTCTGACACAGTCCAAAAGAAAGTCAGACTTGTCTAAGGTATCCATGTTGAGACACCTACAGCTTTGATTTTTTTTTTCCCCTATTTGGCTTTTTACAAAAATAATACAAAGTCCAATGTGAAGCTCCAGTCAATACCAAGTAGAGTGTGAATTGACCAGTGCATCTGGCCTCAGTATTTCACGTTGATAACTTGATGCTTAAGGAATACATAGCTAGTAACTCCCTCTAAAACCTTGAAGTGGTTTGTTCAGCATCATATAAAAATTCTTTGGAAGAAAGAAGAAAGATAAGCTCCAATTCTTTACATTGGCATTCAGTAGTTTTAACCATAACTGCTTTTTTCATGTGTGTTAGCCAGTGGAACAGATGATGCAAGAATCCTCCACACACCGCCTTCATTGACTGCACTGTCCTGGGCACATCCAGAGCAGCATCCACCATGTGCTCTGAATAAGGCAGTAGTTTTATGGAATAAATAGAATGCTTCATGGTGCATATGCAAAAGGAACCAAAATAAGGCTGTGTGGCCAGTTTGGTCCTCATCACCTAAATCTTGATTGGCAGACTTGGAAAGACTAAAAAGATGACTTGTTCTGCTGTTCCACATTTAAAACAAACAATGCTTACAGCATAACTGCTAGTTTGTCTTCAAGGGATTTTAGATTATTAGATCAATGCACGGACTTCCCGCATTTAAATTAACAAGTAAGTAGCTGGCAAAGGAGGGCTATTGTCCTCTGTGTATATTAGTCTTTAGAAAGGAATTAGACTTTATCAGAGAATTTCACAGGGGAAGAAATGAGACCAAATACTAGGCTCAATTTCCAGGACACGAACTGCAGCTATAATCTGCTCTGCCCCAGTGAAACTAGCCTCTTGGCTAAACTTTTGTACCCTTGCTCCTCCCACAATCCTATCTCCTCCATCTTCTATCTGCCATTCTGAGTAGAGGAAACATTGCCTAATGTTTGTACTCTGGTCAGAAACACACGTCAGCGTTGCGTAGCCTACGTAGCTCTTATGGCACAAAAGGTGCCATGGGATGTGGGAGGTAGGTTATGCACTGCATAGTGAGCAGAAACTAGAGTGGCTGTTCTTGAAGCATGCACTGGATGAAGGGGGAAAAAACAGTATGTCCCCTGTAACTGTAGGGCCTAATAGGATGTGCAAGAATGGCACAGTAAAGCTTTCAAAATTAAATTCTTACTTATGTCTTGTGTATAGAGCCTACTTCTATTTCTCAGTCAGCTGTGAAGTGCCTGGTCTGAAAACCCACTCCTCTCCCTCTTGCCCACCCATGTGCTGCCACCAAACTGTAACATTTTAAATCTCTTCCTTCAGCCTTACCAACTACAATGACTTTGGTAAGTAAGGGTTTTAAAACTTGAATTTCATGAAAAAGCATTCTACTTCACTTACTGCCATGATTAGTAGTCTCATATATTCGTTGTGCTGTTGATGTTGTGTTAGTTCCCTTTTCTGTCATGTATTATAATGCTTTTCAGGTCACCAACATAAATCAGTTACTCAAATTCGAAGAAATCATATTCCTATTATAGAATGTGTTGTATCCTAAAATGGAGTCTTGCTTCATGTGAGAAAACATCTGTCTAACATGCATTCATAGCTTGAAAACAGGAAATTCTAAAAGAAGGATGGCTTACTGAACTTTTTCTGCTTAGGCTATCTCAAGCAAAGTACTTCAGCCCTTATGGCATAACTCAATCTAAGAATAGTAACCTATTATCTATTCATAGCCAGTAACGATCATCTGTGAGCACTAACCTTGCCTTTCAGTACAATGAGGACTGACTTGGCCACAGCCTGGTATGTTAATGGTAGCATCACTTTTTAAACTGGGGCGGGGGGGGGAATCTGTTCATGGAGTGTCTGTGTTTGACACAGCCTTTGGTTTAGTAACCACTGAGTTCAAGGAGCTCCTGCTCATTGAAAAAGTTGGAAAATGGTAAATTAAACCACTTGTTATATGGGTGTCTTCTACTAATAAGTTCCTGGATACTGGAATCACTGCTGGTAGGTCAGTGAGCATCTTGCTTGCAGACACACAGTTCACTTTTCCATGTGGTGGGTAATTTTCAGTGTACTTCACAGATGACAATATTCAAATTTAACAGGCAGATTCTGAGAGAGTGCTTTTAGAGGAGACATAGAAAAGTTTTGGGTGTTGTTTTTTTTTTTTCCTTGTATACAGAATGTAGAGATACCTCTCAGTTACTTTGTTCTACAGACAGATAGTTGCTCGCTCACTGTGACTGAAAAAAAGGCAATGGTTCACTGACTGAGTTTTCAGTACTTTTCTATAGATGGTTAAGAAATTGGTTACCTCTAGCAGGTCATCAGGACACATTTCAAAAATCTGTCTCCTGCAACGGGTAACAAACAGCTGGTGCAGCTGCCTCGTATCAATCTTGTGCTTAACCTGACAGAGATCAAACTCGGAAATTGAGGAAGAAGAGCTTTGGCTGCAAGATGCAAGTGCATGCAGTTCATTTAATTATTTCAGGAAGTCATGTATACTTTGCTCAGTTCAGACCAAAATGCATACAGGTTGTATCTTTCAATTGCATTTCGTACAATTAATTACAAGATGTTCTTGGCTGCCTGGGTATCTGGTAGGAAAGGTATGGTTGGTCTTTGCTGAGTCAATTCTTTTCCTTTCAATAAATCTTAAAGAATGTTACGGGATGATTCTTTTAGTTGGCTCTTTGTTATGGGAAACTCTACAGGATGCCATTCTGGGCAGATCTTTTATTTGATATGCATGTGAGAACATTTGAGACCATAAGTGGACTTATTAATGTGCAGATGGCACTCAGCTGTCTCTCTCTCCTGTCACACCGGAAGGTTTAATCTCTTTGCTCTTGTAGAACCAGATCACTTGAGAGGCTAAAAGGCAAGTTGGACCAACCTCAATTCAAATAAAATGGAATTTGGATGGATGGGGGGAAGTTCCTGAAGATGGTTGCTGACAGGGCAAATGTTCTCTTTGTTCTAAAGAAGCATGACTACTTTACTGAAATTTTTATTTTCCTCTGGCAAAACCAATATGCTGCTGTGACATTCTGTACCTTTTTCAGTACTACCAACTTCCTTGCCCAGGCTACTGAAAGAAAAACAGAATACTGCTGCCTCAAACTACAAGCTGCAATGGCTAACTCAGGGCTGGAATAAATACCATATCCCCAGCTTCTCATTGTATTCCAAATTATGTGCAGAGGAGAGCATCTAGAGAAACCCAAAAGTTGTCACAGTGGCAATGATTTTCTTAATCTGTCCCAAAGGGCCAGCAGCACCTAAGGGAAAAGTGAAATAATTGAACATAAAAGGCCTTAGTAAGTCACATCTGTATTGCAGTGAAGAAGGCTGAAACTGCTGGAAGCATGGCAAATCGTTGTTAAACATACCTCATTTCTCAGTCTGACTCTCATTCAGAATATCTAGTCATTTTGGAACAAGTAAAGCTTAGACTTAACCTTCAGCTATATGAATCAGAGTAACTCCATTGTGGTCTGTGAAGGATCAGTGATTTAGAAAAGCTGGTTTGCCTCTCTGCTTTTACTGATGCAAACATACATACAGCCATAAGCAATGTGTTTATATATATATATAAAATCCAGAAAGGAATGAACAGAGTTCAAGGAAAAGCATGATAGAACAGGAGACACTTTTCCTACCTGGCACATTCCTCCATTGCAGGTAAACAGTTGATAATACGTGCAATGAAGAAAGAATCACTGCATGAAAAACTGCAGCCTCCCACAGTTATTGCTTTCCTCACGCTTCCTGCCAGAACAAGGGAATAGAAGGCTTTCAATTTGATGTTGACGTTATTTCCTTGAATGGTTTTGTTAAAGTGCTGAACATACAGTTTGTTTGCTAGCAACCTTTGGATTTACGAGTTGCCAGTCCTGGAGACATTACTGTTTGTCATGCATTTTTCTCCTGATTTCCCTTCTTTATCCTCCCGTCTTCAAACCTTTTTAAAGCCTTTCCATTGCTGATACTCGCTCTGATGCTAACTGGTAGTAATAGAACGCTGTGCAGTTGTGGCACTGCAGCTTCCCTCTGGATAATGCTGACCGCAGACTCAGCAGCATGTGCCAGCTCAGCACATCTTGATAACTCATAATCCCTGCCATAGGTTTTTATAGTTTGTCTGGTCTACTGTAAATCTCTAACTCAACGTCATCGACAGCTCTTGACCTGATTCATAGGCACCAGGAATTAAGCTCCTGTCACACTCTCTTAAAAGACAACACCATTTATGGTGTGATATACAAACAAAAATAGATGCTCCTGAATATAGTGAATTATAGAACAGCATCAAAGGTCATGTTATTACTGTGAATCTCGTTAATTAAGCCAAGCAACTAAAAAAAAGGGAGAAACACACACAAACTAAACCCAGGCACTAGCCAGCACTTGGAAATACAGGCAGGTTATCTTATCTTTACTACTACCACATCTGTTAATTTGGGGCAATCTACTGTGCAATAAGAAAAACATGTACATTACAAAAAAGAAATAGTTCGGCAATTTTTTTCCCTCTGTGTCTTGCTGTGAATGTGTAAATTGTGTTCTAGCAATAGATAGAGCTCAGTCCTATTGCAGTTTGCGTCGGTTCTCAGCTATAGACAGATTCTGTCTCTCTAAGGAAAAAAAAAAAAAGAAGGACCCTGAAAGTATTGAAAGAAAATAAAGAAAAAAGATAATAAAGCATTGTTGGTGTTTCCATAAAGCAGAAATTAGGTAGGTTGTGCTCTAAAAAGGAGCCTAGTCCAAATCTGTCTAGTTTCTCATTAAAGATCAATTTGTCCAGTAATGACGAGACTGGATAGGGTATCAAGACACCAGAATTTCATTCTGGATCAGACCCTGGCTTTTCACGGGTCTTCTATACTGAAACTTCACTTTGCTGTGCTTTTATTTTTTACTGTATCGTTTGTCAGTCTTGCCCACTCCTAGTGTAAGGTCCCAACAGACTGCAGCTGGCCTGGTGGAAGCTCTGATTGCAGGTGGAGGAGCGGGATGCTGTAATAAAATAAACTTGATCTTCGGGGGCCCTAATATAAGACAGAAACATTGAGTTGCTTTGAGTAAATCATATTTAAAAAATGTATGAGCTAACTTTATTCAATCATTCCAAACATTTTGTCTTTGTTACATGAACAAATATAGACATTTTCAGCTGAGAAGGTAAAAGTGTTTTAGATAGATACAGGATGTAATAAAAAGTTGATCTTTATGGAAGTCTTTCTGTATTTTTAGTTATTGTATTTGCCAGCATGAAATCATTTAACAATTAGTAGATTCCTTGACTTCATAAGGCTAATGAAACATTCTCATTATACAAACATGATTCAATAACAGAGGCCTTGTTTAAGGGAGTGCAAGTTTCTTTTTGAGAATTACCCAGGTTTCTATTTTGCATTGTTTGGTAAATGGTGATGAAACTATAACTGCTCCTCCCGGTGCATTTTCCTGAAAAAATATGGCTTGACTTACCCACCTATCATACGAATATGTTAGTGCTCAGAAAAGTATTGCTATTATTTCAGACAGTTCCTAGTCCCCCTAACTCAGTCATCTTCACGATCAAATTCCCCAAATGTAAAAATCTGATAAGTAAAAATACATGAAATTGCCAAGTAATCACAGAGAGGTGGAATAACGTAGTGTTTGTAAGAGAGGAAACTACGCAAGGACCAAACTGCCCAACCTCTCTGCTGTTTGACCATATCAGTAGTTATCATCTGAAAAATGTTTTGTGAATCAGGTTATTTATTTTAGTTCATGTGCAGAGGAGATGGCAGAGAAGGGGGGGACAAGTACCTCACGATACTACCTGAGCTCCTTCAGGCAAATTCAGTGCAGTTAGTAAGGACTGAATGGGTACACACCAGCTCCTCAGAATAATTTTTCCCTTTTGGCTACAATGGAAGCACAGTGGCACACAGAACAGCGAGTACTCTGTCTTCTCCAGTCTATTGTGTTGTCAGTCTAGGATTTCTGTTTCTGCAGATGGTGATTTAGCTTCTTTCATTCACATTAAGTTCACCTGAGAACGTTTGTTTTGCACTTTGAATTGCAGAGGTATATTTTGTCATTAAAATAACTTTATTGAAAATTTGAACCCATTTAACCTCACAGACATATTTTGTCTCTAGTGGTGTCAAGATTAGATGATGTAGCATTTTAATTTGTCATAGATATGGCCTGACAGTATCTACAAAATCGAAACACTTAACGGCATAATTCAGTATTCTAAATTCAGTGACCTATCAGTGGTGTGATACATATGATCTATAGCACTTCTGTCTATATCTGTAAGGCACGCTGGTGCCAATTGATCCTAGCGAAGGAGACACAGAAGGAAAGGCAGCCGTTCTGGTATGTATTTCTTCTAGCCCTAGGATACAGCAAACCTCTGTGTGAACTCTCGAATGCTCTGACGGCACCGATCAGCAAGGAGAAGATCCAGCAGTTCCTCACCCTCAAGCTGTGCGGAATGGGTATGGGTTAACTCGTGTAAGGGCAGGCAGGGGTAGGGTAACTGCTGCAAGGCCAGCATTGCCCAGAGGCTTGGGTGGCCATAGGTAGTTTCATGTCTTGGTAGCAAAATCCCTCCATTTGGATGCCTCTAGCACCGACAAAGGCAGGACTTCCAACATGTCTTCACGGAGGGGTAAATCTTGGGTTCTTTCGAAATCTACCGATAAGGACTGTCTCTCAACTTGGCTCTTTTGAGTCCCCTGCAGGAATAACCAACCCACTGGGACAGGACAAGACAAAAATGTAGATAATTTGTAGCCTGTTACATTGTCTCCATAACCCTAAACCATTTTAGCCATAACAGGACAACTGTTAGAACTGATAGATATTAATCTCTCCAGGAGAAAAAGAGGACGGACTGTTTGTTAGCCCGATGCATGTCAGCTGGCTAAGTGCTAAAGCTCTGTCACTGCCTCGGCAACATCACTGCATGTCTTATCTTCCTGATAGAAAGAAAATTAATGAAAATTATATAGATTAAGGCAGGTAATATTCAGATCTGTTTCTCTTTTGTATTAGAGAAGTTATCTAACAGTGATAATTTCCAAATTCCAGTGTTTTTCTGTAATTTCTGATTTGATATTTCAGTGTGCTGTCACTTGAAATTAATTGTAACTAATTAAAAATGATCCAGTTAGGACAATTGGACAATAGTGCTCTGGAGATTGCTTCATTCCCAGCGGTTTTAGTGGCTTGCTGCTGCACTGGTTCAAGTCTTCAGAAGGGTGCTATACATCATAATGTCATTTTACATTGTTATTTCTCTGAAAGCAGCAATTTAAAAGAGTCTCCAGTGAACCTTGAGCAACTTTGCACTAAAAAGAAAAATGTTACTGTTCAAGATCTGTAAAATATAAAATATAGATTCAAAGAAATCACTTGACATGAACAGTAGCATTAAATTTGTGCCATTATTTGCATGTAATATATAATGTTGTAGTAAAAGGCTAACAAAGCATTTAGGCTGCTCTGGGGCTCATTGATTTTCTGCACCTTTGTTCAAACTAGGTCAAAAACAATGTTGGTCTTATTTTATCACATACGTTTTTCTCATGTTTGAGACTTATGTCTTAAAGTGATATAATGCAGTTTAAGCCCATAACATACTGTGGCCTACAGCACCTATTTAGAGAGAAGCAATAGGCTCGTTTTGGTTTAAATTACCCTAACCAAGTAGCTGGCTAATGTGAACTAAACTTCAGAATATACAGAGGGCCCATTTTTTAGTAACTTGGGTGAACTGAGGGCTTAATGGAATAAGGCTTGCTTTCATGTTAGGGTGAAGGCCAGGCATTTAAAGAATTATGAAAATGAACCTTGTAACCAGTGCAAACATGTGGCTCCAACACCACTAAACAGCTCATTTGATATTCTGCCTCACCACTATAAGCAGAAGCATAGAGCCTACTAAAATTAGATTTTGTCCCAAGTCCCAGAGCAACAAATCTTACTGGCTGTGCAACCCATACTTAGCAAACTTTATTCTGTGAAGAAATAGAGATGTAGAATTGAAGATCAGCATAGTTCTCAAAGAGGAAAAACACAAAAGCTAGAGGCTATTTTTAGACAATGGTGAGGCTTTTAAACAAATCGTATATAGTCCTGACATTTCACATCATTTCTCCAATGTGAAACACGTGTTTTATCATTGGAACCAGCTTGTTATATTGTGCGATCCTTCCTCCCACTACAGCACAACTGGAACATCACCTCCTCTCAAAGTATTTTGCTTTTCTTAATTCATCTGATTTCTGAACAGGCCATCAGTCAGTCTTTGAATAGGTTTGATTCAACACTGTGTTATTTCATTTTTACACTGCCATAATAGCACAAAAATCAATGGAGATGCACTGACATACCAATGGAGTAACACATTGGCGGATCAGACCTATTGAATCTATTTTGCTCTTAGGACCATTAAAAATGGTTTTAAAAACACTTCAGCAATGAGATAAACAGTAGTTTTGTACATATAATCCATCCTGTGTTTTAATACTTGTGTTCATATTAACAGAGAATGAGTGGGTTTTTGACTTTGTTGTCAGGAAACTTTTGAGGAAAGTTATACTAAGAAATGTGTGCATTTCTTTGTACAACAGTAATCTCCATGTCCCTCATATGGATAGAGAACTGATCACATACAGATATGCTACCATTAGCAAATTACAGAACCAAAAAAAAAAAAAAACTGACAAAATGCTGGTCCTACTGAAGTCAGTTGCAGTTTTACCTCTGACTTTGCTGGCATTAGGAATTTATCCTAGGGATCTCCTTTCTTTATTTATCCTAACTTAGCCACTCTAAGAAACATATAAAAGTACATGCTTCCACATATGCATGGCATTATCATCTTCTTCATTAGATCAACACAAATTTCTTAGCATTTTTCTGGGACTATCCCAATATCCTCTTGCTAAATGCAAAGTGAGATTAAGCAGACTTTACTTGCTGTATGTTCTATGCACGCAGAAACTCAGGCTTTGGCAGACTTCAAGAGGGAGAGAGAGAGAGTTCCAGAGAGAGTCGGTAGGAATGTTTTGTCCATCAAGATGTTTGAACCAGACAATAAAAGCACTCCAGGCAGTTGTAAGTTATAACCACTAGAAGATACAGAGAAAAAGACAGTCTCAGAGATAACTGAATCCTAGACAATGCACTTTGGTTGGAAGATAACTCATGTCACCACTGCTGCAGTTGGTTTTTAAAAAGTAATCTTTTTCTATTCAAGGCAGACAAGAAAATCACTAAAACAAATAAATGACTGGGTGAAACTTAAAGAAGCCTCACATGCATTAGCCTTTATTTTGTTGGTAGACAGATATGTTTTGCTCTGAGGGCTGGTAACAGATCATAGAGCTAGAGGGGAACAGTGCTCTCTCTCTGTCTCTCTCTCTCTGTTTCTGCCCTCTCTCCTTCCCCTTGTCTCCCTGCCCCCGTACCTTCTCTCCCTCTCTTTCTCTTCCCCCCATCTCTCTCTGCCAGTTTTGAACCTGATTCAGGCTGTGGTCTGACGCTCACTGCAGAAAGTGCTTTACTAGCTTAAGACAAAACTCCTGCTGTTTTTACCTCTTCCACTGCCAAAGGTTATTGCCCCATAGCAGCGCAAAGTTAAGTGGATTACTTCAAACAGGCCTCTATGGTAGGTCCCATGGCCTTGGCTGACTTTGCAACGAAGTGGGTGAGGATCACTCATCTGACCCATTCTGCTGGCTCTGCAGGGAGCTGTGGAGAGCAGCACAAACAGCTGGTGGCCAGTACATAGCTGGTGGCCCAGCCACCTCTGCAATGAATGTCTGAGCATGTTCTCAGTCTGGTCATAAGTAAAAATTCACATTTTTAGGTATCATTTGTGCTAGATCCTCTTTACTAAGGTCCCTCTGAGGCACTGGAGTTGTGTACTTCCACACCCATTCTAAAAGAACAGCTCGGGATTTCCCTGGCTTTAACCCACCGGCCGCAGCCATCTCTGTTGGAAGAGGTGGCTGCGGGAAGAACCTTGACAGAGTAGGTCTCTCAGACCCACGTCTTGTTTACTGGAAGTTTAGTTGAATAAAGATAGCATGGTTTAACTTGTATTGAAGAATCATCTTATGGTATTTCAGAATCACTAGGCTAATCATTAAAATAGTTTGATATAATTATGTATACTGTAGATTCCCTCACAGAGGCAGGCGCACAGGGACTGGGTTGTCACTGTTAGTACATCTGTGATATTGCTGTTACTTTAATTAATAAAAATGATAGGAAAATAGTAGCACAGAGTCCCATTCTTTAAACTTTGCAGTGTAAATCTTCTGGCTTTGTATTCCAGCAAACCAGTAAACAGAAATCTGACTTTTGCAAACACTTTAAGGGCTCTACTCCACGGTCTACAACACCTGGTGTATCTCAGCTCTTGGCATAATTTAAACAAACAGGCCATGTAACACATCTCTCTCTCAGTCAAATAAAGCAGACTTGGTGTTCTGCCAATTCTGCTCTCATTTATTTGCTAACCCCGGGTTTTATTTATTCCCTGAATCATCAAACACATTGCAGAGAGTGACAGGAGCAGACAATATTACATCTAATAGCTATATAACAATGTAAATAAAATATGGTAAATCATCAGATACAGTACTTGCCTGTTTTTAACTACCCCACTTCATTTTGTGTACTTGAACCAAAAGTGTAGTAAATGAAAAAGCTTTTTGCACAGAGCAGAGTTACAAAGAATATACCCATTGGATACTGAAGCCCTGTCATTTACATTAAGTGAAAAATACCTTTTACATAAAAATACACCTGGACGTAATACAAAATTTGCTGCATGGTCCTCATCCGATGTTCATTATAGTCTGTGGCGAAATCTTTTCTGACTTCAATGACTGGGGCATCAGCCCGGTACTGCCTAACTGTGGGCTGCGGGCCCGTAAACAGTAACTGATGTGAGGATCTGTGATACACTGAAACACGGGAACGCTTTCCAGTGTCGAGTAAGAGTTACTGAGAGAATTCCTATGATCAGAGGGAGAGCGGAATTAAGGGAAAAAGAGGGGAGGAAAGGAATGTTTTGAAGTTAAGAAGTGTGAAGGAGATTGCTCATGGTTCCCACAGGGGAGAAGAGTTCATGGTCAACAGACCATTGTGTGGATTAGATAGGCAGAACAAGTGTGTAGGTGACAATGAAGCCTTACGTTTGTTTAAGGTTTGTGCTTTAATGAGATTTGTCTAGCTGAGGTCTAGCTCAACTTTACACCAGATTGTTTTCCACTAGAGAGCTGATTTAAGCCCTCACCAGATGAAGGATCGGAGCTGACAGGTCAGTTACACGTCACTTCGAACTTTAACTATTGAAGAAAGAAATTCTAATTCTTATATCTGTAGTACTGCTATTGAAATGCATTTCTGAAAGCTGACTCCGTGAAGATTCTTCAAAAGCAGAATGCAAATAATGAAGGGAAATTGACTGCCTGAAGACTTTTGTGTACAGTTTCTGACTATAATATTCACCAAACACTTACTTTCTTCTGTTTATTAGTTGGCCATTCCTGCTAGGTTAATATGGGAAGAGAAGACTCTGCAGTACTTGGGGTTGTGCCTTGACCACGTAATTGGAAAAGTAAATGGTTTCCCTATGATCAGAGTTGGAATCTGTGCCAAAATGACTGAGCTCCATTCAAAAACCCCTTCTCATGAGTCATTTTGTGGCAATGCATGCTAAAAGAGATGGCAAAATACCAGGAGTAAAATAATCAGCACACCTCAGGCTGCTAATAATAACAAAATAAGCTTTTCCTACTGGGAAGCTTACTCCTCTGTAAAGTCTTCAGACTTGCATGAGCTTCCTATGCAAGAGTCTATCTGAATCAGGCCACATTCTTTTTTTTTTTCTCTTTGAAACCGTACATCAAGAGCCCACTTTATCTCCTGCTCTAAAATGTAAAGAAGCAGTAGTTAAATTTCCCATTTGTTAGCTAGTCACGGTGCCTTTTAGCATGTGCCCCTTAGAGAAAGAGTGTCTGCAATATTTTGCATCTGAAAAAGAATGAATGGCAAGGCACAGTTGCAAGGCTGGAATTCAAGAATCATTGGCCTCACTACTGAAAGCCATGAATCACTGACTTGACTGTTCCAGGTCCAGCTCTGGACCCCTCTGTCCCCTAAACCCATCACAATATATTAATTTGTACTGAAGCTACTCATGCATTGTGCAATACATTCATTTCTATGCTCTTCTACTCACACATTGTGCTCAAAAGTCACAGCAGATTTTTTCCCGCTTTTCTAAAAAGCAGCAGAGGGCCCCGAGTTCTCACAGATTGTAATGGAGTACATGCTAGAGAAAACAACCATTTCTCAATTTCAGCTTATCAGTTGGTTCTCGAGGATTTCAATAGCCATACTGAGAAGGAGAGTGTACCCCTTTTACTTCTGAGGATTTAGCTCCTTCCTCTATTATGTGGGCTGGGCAAAGAGCATGGCCCTAAGTATTCTTCATGTGATTTATTCTACATTGACAACCACTTAAGTGGAGGCAAAGTTAGACCCAAAAGGCACAAAGTGATGAAAGCTGGAACTGAAAAATAGCATGACAGTCAAAATTGCTGAGTTTCACACAGTCCCTGCTCTGACAGTGTTAGAAAACTCTTGGTCTAAAAGAATCCCAAAGAGCCCTCTGGAAACCCAATCCCATGACTCATACGCTCTCCTTGAAGGCTTTTTTTCTTTCCCTCCACCAAATGACACTGAAAAAGGCCTTGAGGACTTCACTACTTGTTTTAGACAAAATGTTTTCCATTTACAGGGGAAGGACTTCTCCATTTGCCAACCCAGGAGAAATGCACTAGCATCTGCAAGTCAAACTGGACTGTTTCTGGTTGGTCCACAGGCCGGACGGTCCCACAGAGATGCAGTGCCTCCCTGGCAGGGGATGAGACAAGACACAGAGGCGTTGTGCTACCTTGGGAACTTCATGAAGTATAAAGCTTGGTGGCTCATTGTCATGGTTTTGGCTGGGATGGAGTTAATTTTCTTTGCAGAGCCTCGTATGGTGCTGTGTTTGGGATTTTTGATGAGGATAGCGGTGATAACCCACCATGTTTTCAGTTGTTGTGGAGCAGCGCTTACACAGAGCCAAGGACTTGTGTGCTCCTCGTGCTGCCCTGCCAGCGAGGAGGCTGGGGGAGCACCAGGAGCTCGGAGGGGACACAGCCAGGACAGGTGACCCGGGCTGACCAAAGAGATATCCCATGCCATGTGGCATCAGCTGGGGTAAAGAAGGAGGAAGGGGGGGACGTTTGGAGTGGTGGCGTTTGTCTTCCCAAGGAACCGCTACGTGCGATGAGCCCTGCTCTCCTGGGAGTGGCTGAGCGCCTGCCTGCCCATGGGAAGCAGCGAATGGATTCCTTGTTTTGCTTTGCTCGTGTGCGCGGCTTTAGCTTTACCTGGCAAAGTGTCCTTACCTCAACCCATGAGTTCTGGCACTTTCACCTTTCCGATTCTCTCCCCCGTCCCACCTGGGGCGAGCGAGCAAGGGGCTGGGTGGTGCTGAGCTGCCTGCCGGGGCTAACCCACAGCACTCAGGCACTGGCCCAAGCACTCCCAAGAGCTCAGGTGTCACTCACTGAATTAACACGTTTGTGTTTGCCTTGCTTGCTAGACTGGTTGAAGGACTGAGAAGCTGCATTACCTGCTGCAGGTGAAGCTAGGAGGAAGTGTTTCTGGTCACTAGATAGATTATGATTGTTCCCATGCAAAAGTAAATGGGAACAAAGGATTATCCTTCCCTTCCCAGAACCACTCGGTGTTGATTCATAAAGGCCAGATGCTATCTGATCTTGCCACTGGAATTCAGTTAAGAATGCAGTCATGTTCTCAGAGCCTGAATGCTAAAGCTCCCTCTGAGTATTACACATAACCAAAAGTTAACTGAGCTACTAAAAGGAGCGTGCATTACGCACATAAATAAAATGTATTTGAGGACAGAGCTGTTGCTTTGATGATTGCTTTCAGAGTAGAACTTCACATTACAGTGGAGACCTAAGGAATTGCCTATATGATCACTGAAGTGTTTTTAAGACAGCTGTGGCTCATCCATTGAAGCTAATCAGTCCTTCCAGGTTAAGTGTGTTCTTTTATAATCCAAACTGTATTAAAAAAAAAAAAAAAGTGTTTCCAACTCCACTCTCAATAGCTAAGAAATGGTACAGCACACATGTGCTTTGGTCATCTTCTGTACGTATAAAGATGCAAGCTGATTTTTCTTCTCTGGGACCAGAAGTGGCATTTGGAGGGAAGGAAAAAAAAAGGAAGAAAACAAAAGAGGGTAGGTAGGCCTTTTCTACATGATTTTTCTAAAATAAAAATTCAAAATTAACTAACGCATCTTATGGTAAAGATTGGCTAAGCTACAAAAAACATGAGCTTTGTTCCAGCTTGTGTTTCTTCAGTGTGCCTTAAATTAACTGCAATGATCCCTGTGATTGCATGGTGGATCTCCTGTAACTTGTAGGAGAAAGGAAACTTTGAAAGGAAACTTTCAAGCCAAGAGTGCAATAACTTTTGTGTAGCAGCATATGTTGTTGTAATACAGGTTTAACAGAGGATGTGTTTCCTGTTCAGTCTTGATTTCCCTCTTTGTCAACGTGAAAAAAAAAAAAAAAAAAGCTGAAAGACTGTGTATGGAAATCTATGCTTATGTTGTTGTTAAGTTTGTAGAAGAGAAAATGGGAGAGGCTAATTTTGCTCAGTGATGAGCTATGTATATTTTGTGTGTTTAGGAGATCCTCAGTGTTTTCTCATTTCCTTAGGTTTGAGTTTGTATATCTGTTACTGCTCCCCTTGCTACTATGCATAACAACTTTTGTTTCCCTAAATTAGAGGCTCCAGAGTCAGCTGAGATGAAAATGAAGGTGTCAGCTCCAACATTAAGCTTTTCTTGTACGTGACCCAAACAGTAGCAATGTAGATTACTCATCAGGAAAAGCTGGTTCAAAGAAGTGATACAGATCACAAAGCAGGCACCGTTTTGTCACTGCATAGGTGCAAAAACCTACTGTGCATGCCAAATGGCAAAATGGAAAATCAGCTATCAGGAGCTTTTAGCTATGTTCACAAGACCTCTGCTGCATTGGTACCTTTATTGAACTCACATTGCTGCACCACTAAATACATGTTTGAGGCATGTTCCCCTGCTTTTTTCACTCTATTATTGATGTAACAGAATGAACTCTATATATCTAGCTTATGTTAATTCCCATCACTTCTGAGTGCTTTTTTGTAGTAACATAAACTCTTCATGTAGTCTAATTATTGCTTCACGCTGTATCCTTTACATTGACCTTTAAAGGCATTCTAGATTTCAGATACCACCTTGCAGCTACAATGCAATAACCCACAACTTATTCCACGCTGACTAACAAGTGAGAATATAATGATTTTTTTCACTAGTCATTGCAAACCTGAGCCAAATCCAAACTGACAACGTACTGGTGAGAAATACAAGGCCTGAATTTCCAGCACTGCCTGTTCCACCATCATTTGCACCAGCACACAATGGTAGTAAAATAATAGTGCTATGACTCTGTTGTATGTTGCTTTGAGTATCCTTCAGCGTAAATTTACACACAGGAGAATCCAGCCTTGTATATCAGTGTTGGGTACCCGGCTTCTTCTAGTTGCCTTTATTATTCTCAACTATTTAGCGGTCATTTCCTCAGTAATCACTTTCTGATAATAAAGTGAAAATAATTTAGATAATATTACTAACATGTAACTAGCAATGTTACTAGCATTAAAACTTTGTTTCGCAGTATCTTGCTTAGTAGATTGACATATAAAGTTGCAAAAAATATAAAATTGCAAAAAATATAAAATAACAAAAAATATATGCATAAAAAGTAAGATGCTTTCTATTCTTAAATATTTTTAATGTTTTTAAAGCTTGTTTTCAGCTTGTCTCCTTTCAAGTAGCTCCTAAAGAGTATAGTTTATTTTGGATGATTGATTATAGGAATCTTGTGCATGGAACCAAAGTACAATATTTTAAATCACATTGTCTTTTCATTTTTAAGGAATGAAATGATCTTCATAACTTGACATGTTTTATCATTTTAAGAATGAACCAGTTATTTGTATGAGTTCAACACGTAGCTCTTTAAACTGATAGAATGTTCTCATAACTTATTAAAAACAAACAGGACTTCCTATTACAGCTGTATGTCAGAAGGGAAACAAATGGATTAACGAGTTCTCTATAGTGTTACCATTAGTTAATTGTATTTTTAATAAGTCTTCTGCTAAAAAAAAGTTAGATGATGTGGTATTTTAGTGCAATAGTGGCTTTTATGTGAGTTCTACTGCCAAATACCTTATACAAGAATCTTAAAGAGGTTTTTTATCATTTATTGATTAAAACTTGTTCTCTGGGAGGAACAAATAAATAAGAATAAGAATAAAAGTAATATGTCATTTTACTCTTAAATATCGGTTAATCCCATGGGACTGTCTTTATCCTTTTTATGGTCTTCTTTCTCCTAATCCATATCCCTAACCGGCATAAGAGTAAAAGTGAGCTATTAGAGGCACTCCTGCTGTGTTTTGCCCATGATATGAAATCTAACCTACTACTTCTGATATTTTTAGTCATCTCCACGAGAAAAAAAGATCTGCCCATGTAATTTCCCTTTGAAATGCACATGCAGATGACAATATTTGTAGTACTGTATGTTACTGGAGCAAGAGACTGACCAACAGCCTGGGTATAAGCAGTGTGCTGACCTGGGTAAGACCCAGGGACTGTTCTGAGCCATAGGATGGCCAAGGGACTTAGGTGAGCGTGAAAATAGCACATCAGTGATCTGTGAGCTCGCAGATAGGCAGCTATGTTAATGTGTGACCATATCTTCAGTGATGGGATTTTCATAAAATTTTCTCTAATAATTCATACAGAAAGTAATATTTAGATGTGAAAAAGGTATCAGGTGTTATCTATTATCAAAATTTTAAACGTAAATTAAGTATACCAGTAAAATGACACATTATCATGCCTTAGATTTCATGTGTATGTTTGGACAGATAATAACATGGTTTTGTTTCTTTGCAGATAAGATGTGAGACAAACCATCCTTTGTCTTCTCTTTTTAGATCATAGTTATTTTTGCCCAAGTGCTGTTTCTTACTAAGACTTGGTCTACATAGGAAAATTTTGGTGGCACAGCTATAGGAGAGAGTATTTCTTTCCTGCATTCAATTCCACCACACCTGTGCAGGCAAAACTTGTGCTATTTAAGCACTTATACCACCAAGAAGTCTCTTTGTCAGTTTTGCCTGTTTTGCTTTTGTTTTCTTGAGAAACAGGCTTTTTCCTTTTGCCTACCTAAACCATACCCTTTCATAGACAGATTACTTTCACCTTGGCTTTACCAGTACAACTCTGTAGAAGCAGACACCTCTAGGAGGCACTAGGACATGGGTTTGGAGGAGGACTTGCTCAGTGACACCATGATCCCACTAAGACATTATGCAATAGCACAACACCCTGTGAGAAAGATGATTTTTTTGTTGTTCCTCATCAGTAACTCTTTTAGCCCTCTGATGGCCATTACTGATGAGCTCCACTGATGCCTTCAACCTATCACAGCTTAAGAAACTTGTTATACAGGGCCTCAGGTATTGGAGTACTGAGAGTAAAAAGGACAAGGACAGAACAGGGAAAATCTTCACAACCCCAACGTCACGAACACAGCACAGATAAAAACAACAGATTCTTAAGGTTTCTTGGTAAGTAATGTGACAATCTAAGTCATAAAAGCTTTAAAAGCTTTTCAGAGGTCAGTGGATTCCAGTAAATTTGATATTAGTACTTTGTGGTTTTGTAATTAATGCACTTACTGAAACATTTCATTAACATTTTTTACTCTAGTCAATAGATGTGATTTTACAAAAAGTCAATCTTTGTGGTCTACTTCTTTAAGCTGCCATTATGTCAATCAAAAAGAAGTCCAGCTAATAAATTATTTTGGCAAATAAATGAAATGTTTTTGTGGTTAGCTTAGTGTTTTCCTAAAGTCCCAGCACAGCCCAGGAAGCATTCTGCCTTCTCTCTTAACCAAACTTACTGATTGCCGTGCGTCAGCCACAGGCACTCTAATATTGTTTTTGCCTTGCCCTTACAATTGTACTCAGATGCGTCTTAACCCACACTGCCTTCAAAACAAATGCAGGAGGCAGTGGTTACTTTTAAAATTATTACCCCAAACATTTCCCTGGTGAAACATAAACACGTATTAAATAACATGACATTAATAATTGCATAAAATGAATGTTAAAAAAACAGTTTCGGGAGAGAGAATAAACCATTAATGAATTACTACATTAGTGAAGTAGTTTGGGTAATAGTTGAGATGTTTGTACTAAGTTGATAAATGCTGCGCTAGTAAATCACTTGCATATATCTTCTTTTCTAGCCTTAGTTCAGGCTCCTTTAGATCTACAAAGGTTGTAGATAATTTTTGCACCCACTCAGTCAATGACTGGCAATGCGGCATGGAGCCGCAGTCATTCATTCTGTCAGTCAGCAGCCCTTGATAATGTGCCTGTCAATATAATTCAGTGCCTGTTCAAGGAAAGTGACACTTTGAATAGTGGACACTTTTCAAAAGCATTCATACAGGGTCAGTCTCATGATAAATAAATATATTTTGTGTTTGGAACAAATAGGCATACCCAGGAGCTGGAGTCTGAGCAGAAACACACAACCATTCTGTAGGACACAATAAACTGCAATGAAGAGTGAATATCATAAATGCACCTTGTTTTTCATGTTGTATTAATTACAAGATAATGGATAATGAAGTCTTCGGGATCCTGCTTAGCTCAGTGGAGCCCTGATCCATGACCAGGGGCACTATGCACTGCTACACTACAAATGAGATACTAGAATAATACTATCAATAGTTCTTTAAACCCTATAAAAAAGGACACATATTTTCATTGCTGAATGAAAAACACAGGCAGAAATCTTTAATTACCACTAACAGCATGCTAAAGAAAGCATTTATATGGCATACAGTGTGTAGTTTCTAGTTTCTATTAATACAGGCTGAGAATGTGAGGAAGAAATATGTGATAGTGACAGGATTTTTAATGGTACCTCACCTTAAATGCATTTTAAAATATGTAAATCAATAAAAAAATTATTTGTAATAGCAGACTAAGAGTGCTGGTTAGCCTTACCGCTGAATGAAATGTATGCTACAAGCCCTATTACCATACATCGTGGGAGCTGTAGTTAGGATTAATCTGTCAAAAGGGATGGTTTAGTGTTGATGAATATGACATGTGACCATTAATGATGTTGATTTTATCTCCTGAGATTAGCATGATTTACTTCGGATGGATAATAATGTCATTTGCTTGATGCAGTAGATCTGTTTACGAGCTGATTAAATTGTAAGGCCTTGCTTCATTTCATGCTATTTGGTTTACAGCTTCATTACTGCAATCACAAAAGCTGTGGAAATGTCCCACATCCCATGTCACAATAAATCATTGTTTAAGATTGCAGCTATGTATTTTAGCATTTCAGTTTTGCATGGACCATGCATTCCTTAACAAATATGTGATTGGGAATACATTAACAAGATATTCTAGAACATACTGCTGCAGAAATGTAGAAAATCAGTCTGAATCTTTTAATTGAGATTAAGGAAGCACTTGAGTAATTAGCTGTAACAAATTACCTTATTATTTAGACAGTGAAGTAAACGTTTTTGTTGCAAGAATGATTATCATAAATCTGCAGAAAAGTGACAGTCAAACAACCATAAAGGAAACTTGTAAACAAACTACATTTTCTGCTTATTACCTTTTACATTTAAATAAAATTTATCAGAGACATACTCTAAAAAGAATGTATTATTTCTTTAGGGATAGTATATGCTACAAGATATACCATCTGTAACTACTGCACTGGGAAGAGTATATGCATGTAAATCACAAAGGAAAAAAAAAAGAATCTGTTAATTATAATGGCAAATGCTAATGTTGCCATAGTTAAGGCTGTGTCAACGTTTTCTTTATAAGCCCAGTTATAAAGGAAGAAGGAGAGAGGGAGGATGGTAATCAGCCATCAGAGATTGCCGTATGCTAAAATTTTGTATACAAAAGGGCACGCTGAGCTCTCTCACCATGTAAATTAGAGGTATCTGTGAAACCATACTCGCAGTTCCAGTGAGAGAAGGATCAGGGCCCAGCTCTCAGCCTAGGAGTGAGGGTGACTTTTTGTTGCAATAATTTTTTAACATTTCACATAAAATGATATTACTACTTTCATTGTAGATTTTTTTTTTTAATTACATTTATCAGTTAAATGGGGCCTTTCAGAGCTTGTGGTTTACCACTGGCCGAATCTGATAATTACAGTTGATTAAGTCTTGGTTGATGTGCTTAATTTTAATGTAAGTATTTATAAGTTTGAAGAGCATGCTTAAATAATTAGCTTAACATGCATGTCTTATTGTAATAGAATGGAATAGGAATTTCTTTTACTTCTTCCTCTTTCCTTTTTTTTTAAAACCCCCAAGTTGGTTCCCAATGGATTTCATGGAAATATCTCAAGTCAGTCTATATGTGAGTTCAGCTGGGTTAGAATATGTTCAAATGTGGACTTGTTTGTAGTGGATTTGTGAACTTTTTTTTTTACCTTAGCTTTTACCTAGTGAAACTCCAGTCTCCATCTCAAAACCTTTCAGCTGACAGATGAAGAACTGGGAACCCCAAGAGGAACTATACCTGTGTATAGTCATATACGTGCTTCTAGGTCAATCCTAGAGTATTTCCAAATACATTGCAGCAATGACCATGGTCATGGTTTTTACAAATGATTCATGACTTGGCTGTTCTTGGCATCCAACCTGAGACATTTTGAAAAGCCTGTTTTTTCACTTGCTTGCTTGCTTGTTTTTAATGGCTGATGCATGATACCTTCTGAAAAGCAGGTTCTTTCAGGAGAATTCATGCTGTGGATATAGAAAGAGGGGACAACTCTAATGCTTGCAACTCAGTTCTTTCTGGTGGTTTGGGGATAGATTTACTGAGATGGTGTAGTTTTCCAATATATTGTGGCTCCTGGACAGAGATCTACCACCTTTGACTTTTTGCAGAGCCAGTCCCTGTTAACATTGGTAAAGCTAATGAAAATGTTTCACATGTTGATATTTCCAGCAACATTGCAACTGACCAAAAGAAAGCAGTGATAAACATTTTCTCCAGTTTTCCAAATAGCTCTAGACCTGAGTTAAGGAAAACCCTTGAAAATAACTGGATGAGTAGTTGTTTTTCCCACAAAAAGTTATAACTGCTGGGGCAAAAAGAGGAAACCACACTTTGAATCTTCATTGCTTCAGGAAACATTTGGCAATATATTACAACCCTGCTTAAGTTGGCTGAACTCTTATTACCACAGTTTCACAGTTTTATGCTTTATAACTTTGAAATTAAACAAAACAAAGGCTTCCTCTCTTGATGAGCAGCACCTTTTGACAGCAATTTGGTTTCTAGCCAGACAGAAAATGCAAAGGCAGGATTTATCAGGGTGCACATTCTTTCACTGATGTTCCTCTTGAAACTAAATAAGAATGCCCTTGAAAATCCCGACTGCTGGCTTCACTAGAAATACATAATTTCACCACCCACCTGCCAATGATGGTTAATTTAATGTAATTTATGCACAGAAGAAAACCCCTTCCTAGAACTATGAGGTGAAGAGGCTATCAGCCAGGTTGATAGAGTAATGGTAGTTTTGTGGAAAGAGAGACCTTTAACCTGAATAGCTGAAGCCATCTCCACAAACTTCATTAACCACTACTCATATTAACAAGGACAAGATGACTAACAAGATACAATTTGTTAGTTCACTTACAAGCAGTCCCCTCTCTGTCCTCTGCCATTCCTAAGACCCCGTGATGTCTGGGGAATCTATTTAAGTACAACTGAAGAACTCTGGCTGATGTTTTGAAGTTGCTTTTCTAAAGATCACGGCAATGTGTAATGTGTGTTTGTCCACCTTACTGATAAAGCTGCTACCAGGATAGAAGTGAAGAGACTATTTGATCTTGATGACTGAACCTTAAATAAACAATTTATACATTCAGGAAATAGACAGTTGCTAGAAGAAGCTTCATCAACCTTTTCTGCAGGTGCCTTCCAGTATGACAATTACTGAAACAGGACAGAAAGAAGTAACAAAGGTTTAAAATGATTTGGACAGATGCAATTAAAGGACAGAAGCTGAAACTCTGAGCAGAATATGGGAAAACATACACATTTTTTTGCAACAGGAGAGTTGTTTTAGGTCTGTTCACTGGTAAAGGAAGAAGGCTAATCTAAAAAAAAAAAAAAAAGATTAAAAAAAAAAAAAGTTGTGGTCTACAGTAGAAGGATCCTGGGCAGCTTTAGGCCAAAGTATTTTCCAGACTGCTGTTGAAACTCAGGCAGGAGAATATACTTCTTGTCTGGCTTTGGATCTTATGCTTCTAAATAGAATATTCTTTAAACCCAAGGCAAGATTAGATGTTACACCCACTGCATGCACTTGAAGATCTAAATTACATATCCTAAGTGTATTTCCTACACATAGCTGTGTAGGAAACTGTGGTATTGCGGAAGACAACACTGTTCATGGGAACTGATTAAAACTGGATTGCAGAATTCCAGACAGGAAGCTGAGTCCAGCAATGCAGTAGCACAGTTTTCTATTTGAAAACTAATCCTGAATAGGGATATTTTCCCAAATTTAGGCTACTAAAAGAAAGCACTATATTTGCTTCCGGAAATCAATTTCTGTTCTTTCTAAAACTTGCGGATGTAAACATAGTTGGGTAGACATGTACTGGGGCCAAGTTTTCTTTAAGAGATTCTCAAGGAATCAGCCCATCCTACATCCTTGACTCGTGCCACTAAGTGCATCCAAACGGCTGTTGTGGAGGGTCAAATTTGTAAGCAAGCAAAATCTACAAGACAGTGTGTGCATTGGACATTATGTCCAATGGGAGACTCATTATATTTAGAGGCTGCTTGATGGCACCTAAACAGTGAATCTGAGCAGCTTTAGGAATCACAACTATGTCTCTTTTGAAGAAAGAAAGATTCCCAAGAGATATCTTGTTGGATTTGGGGATGAGAAAAATCTCAGTGATGGTGCAGTCTGATTTGCTGTATTACCAGGGTCAAAGAATTTCATCAAGGAACTTCTGCATTAAGTGCAGCTATGTTTAATTGAGCTAGCTAAAGAATATGCAGAGAAATTGGGGCAGACAATTTGTTATTTACTCCCTTCATGGAGTTCAAAAATAGGTTTCGCAAAAAAAAAAAGCCATTGTGCCTCCTTCAATTATTGCATTACCTCTAACGCAGAGACTGCTGTAGTCAAGCTTTTTAATGAACGAATTTTGTAGAATTTAAGGTCTCTGAAGTGCAAAGCCACAACAGAGTGTGGCTCTTAATGTGCCATATGAGCATTATGTTGCTTGCTTTCTCTGTCAAAGCTGGCATGGATCAGAATGCAATAAAAGAAAAACTATTTCATTCAAAATTAAATGGAGACATCCAATTAAAGAAAAGACCTCAAGTCTGAAACAGTAAAATCTATTGAAACTTTCTTTCTGTTTTAGAGGAAATGTTCCAATTGCTGATGGAAGAGTTACTCTAAACGTCTGGCTACGAGTTAACTATTATGCGTTCTAGCAGGATTTGTGGTTGGATTTTTTTTGTCATTCCTTCTCAGAAGATTTGGAGAAAAGAACAGAAAACTATTGAAAAGATTTGCTTAGTCTTTTATCTTTTGAATCAGTGTCATACTAACAAAAAGATGTTTTGAAGTCTTTAACCATTAATTGACTAACTGGTTTTCTTTAGACATAAAACTTGTCAAGGCCTTGATTGTTGTGAAGTCATGGTGATAGATTCTGGCTGACTGCCTACGTACAAGGTCTCTGAACACTAGGATAACACTTTCTGAAACAATTTGGGCTTTTCCTCCATAATGTCATTTAAACAAACTTAACTGACTAAAACTTTCATTTTCATGCTTTCTGTATAAGGTACTATTTTACAGAAGAGGCCTTCTAGGAACAGACTCTAAATGGCAAAATCTGACCTCTACCCAGCCTTACATTTCTCAATTCTAGTTTATTTACATGAAATAAACCAATATTAACTGTATCAAAAAATCACTGTAAGCAGAAAGCCTGTTATATGCTCTCATTTTCCTTTAGTGAATAATCTTTAGAATGGGTCCAAACTTAGACTCTCTGATTAGCATAAAATTCACACACTTCTGCATTAAGACTAACCATTATCTTAAGGTAATTGCTAGTGCATGTCAGTCAGTAAAGCTTGTTCCATATGAAAAGAATAAAAAGTTTTAGATTGAAAGTTGACTTGACATTTTTTTGTTGCAGTGAAACTTTACTGAAGAGAAACCCCAGGGATGATTTTCTTAAACTGAGAGTTCTGGACATGCTCAGAATTACACATCCACCTCTACAGAAGAGCAATTTGCATTTTCCACTTCTCTTTCACTGGTAAAAAGGCTTGGTTTTGAGTGGAAGTAGTGCGTCAGGTTTAAAAAAACATGCAGGAGTGACAAAACTGAACTCTAACAGTTTTTCCAGGGAACATGACAACTCTGGAATGACTGGTTCATCCTAGGAAGTCTTTGAACATCAGAAGGTAAGAGTGCTTAACACCTAATGAGTTATGAATGGCCCACAAGACAAGAGTTGGTGATGGTACTTCTGTCGAGCTGTCGTCTGAAGTGGAAGGCCCCTGGGGCTCCAACAGGCTTGGATGGCCCTGACCTGCTTCTCCCGGGGCTTACCCACAGACCCAGAAGCTCTGCTTCAGTCCATTATCTTCATCAACAGCACTTACATTGGTGATACCTAAAAAGTATTGTTTCATTATTATGCAGGACTTGTTTGACTGCAAAGATGCTGAACACCACTCAACAGGAAGGTGTAGTGTCCTTAGGTTACATGTTTTGTTTTTCTGGACAAGACTTGCTGACTAACTGTGTCTTGCCATCATTTTACAGAATCAAATCTATTGAGAGACTATGGCAGAGGACTTAAGTATACAGTTGCAGAGCAGTAAAAAAGAGTATCTTTGAAGGAAGAAAAATGGTGCTGCCAATTATGCTGCTAGGATGCTGAAGTGCCCAGTGATTTTTGTGTTATTTTGATGTGCTACATCTGTATAGATAAAAATCAGATGCGGAGTGAAAATTACTGCTGAGAAAAGGCTGAAGGCTTAGTACCAACAAGAAAAAAGAGTGCCATCACTAAGAAAAAGGATATGCAATATTTTTAGGGCTGCATGCCCAATCTCCACATTGAGAGGTAACCTGTGTGATGTTATAATGGGGGAATAGAGTGGGCTGATGTAGTGTACTGTATATTTACTGTTGTTGTTTTTTTTCCTAACATTATAAAATAGTTTGAACATATCAGAAACCTTTCATAACAACCCTTGCTTTTTGCACAAGTACTTACACCTTAACATATTTTACAGTTAAATCAATTTATTAACAACAACAACAACAACAAAAATATTGAACTACCAAATACAGTAATGAAAACCATTACAGGAATCCCTACTGCCCATAGTAAATAACAACATTGAAAAGGTCTGTGTTAAAGGAACATTAATATCAGGCAATAGTCTCATGGGTAGCAGTAGTGGAAAGCTGGGTGGTTGTATGGGAATTAGAGAGAACCAGGAATAGCTGCTCCCTGCACAAGTTCATGGACTTGTTCCTCACCTGCCAGGCACTGCGGGGCTGTGAGGGTGAAGGACAATCCACTGGTACCCATGTATGCTAAAGCAGGAATCAGCAACGTAAGACAGTGGGACAGTAGGACAATCCTCTGACTGCCGTCAGTTCTGCTCCTTCATCTCTGGCTAAGCATCAGAGAATGAAGGGGCTGCATTTTCATCCCTGTTTTCTCAGTGCTTCTCTTTCTTTTCTACCCTTTCCAGCTCCTCCAAGAATAAGAGGTGCTGGTTTAATCTGCATTACAAGTCTTTATGCATTTCTTGCCACAGGTCATCCGAGAAAAAAATTCCCTGTGGGATCCCCACCTGCTCTCCAGTAATCTGGATGTTCGTCTCAGACCTGTTTAAGGTAGAAGGTCCTACCAAAGCAAGGAAAGAACAAATATTTTTTATCATTGGAAAGACAGGAAAAAAAACTTTCCTTCTACACTAAGCACCTTGCAAGGCCAGAATTTGATAGTTCTATCTAATTAATACACCTTTATTTCATCTCCACTCATCCCCAAGGTGTTTCAGGCCGGTTTACTAACTCACAGACAGGCTAGTAATTATAGATGTAATACACCTAAGACCAAAAACTGTCAGACCTGACTGTGGCACAAGGGGATCAGACTAAAAGGCTGACACATTACTACTTTTTCAGATTAGGGAAGCCTGGATGCAGGCTTCCTTCCATCATTCCTAAAATGATGCTAATCCCTATTTTGTACAGACCTAAGGTTTTGCAATTCTATAGCAGGACAGCACCTATACTAAAAGGATTTTCCATTCCTGCTGTCTGCTTAGCAGATTAGTTATAGGAGGGGACTCTACAGAACAGGCTATGCTTGACCTGCACAGAATCTCCAGCTGCCTTGAGTTTTTCCAGTTAAGAATTTTCTCAAGCATTAACAACTAGCAGTGGAGAAAAATTAAAATTATGTCCGAATTTTGCTAACCACGGCTTTATTTTCCGCTTCTGAAAAGGACCAGTGGCCCAATACAGTTTTGACGAAAGAATTCCTTAATTTAATCCTTAACTTAATCCACTGTGATGCAGTATAGACAATGCCATAAAGCTAGTACTAGTAAAGCTATATTTAAGAGTACAGCAGTAACATGGAGTTATATACTGAAAGTGCATGAAGAAGTATGTACTCATGTCTCCCATAGTTCTGCCTCTGAACGTTCCTTTTATGTCTTAAAACTCACATTGTGCTGTTTTAAAGACTTTCCTTGTCAGACTGCTATCTCTGTGCTGATTGAGGGGCAAAGAAGGAGGAGGTAGGACATTCTTAGTCCTTTCAAGAGAGGAAGGAAGCAGATCGTTTTTAGAACTGTTTTGGCCTCTTTATTGTGCAGGATTTGATGCTGAAATTTTTAGTTCACTCAAGCCAAAGGCTAATCGCTTGCTCCATCACCCCTTTGCAGTTTTTTTTGCACAAGCTTTCATACAGAGCACAATTGTGGATGTCCCTCCCAAAATTACACTCTTTTCTTTATTCACACCAGAAGGCAATCAGAACTCGCATGTGATCTTCCATCCAACAATCAGTTTATAGAGACATCTGACCAGAGACTGTTGATGCACAGCCAGCTGGAAGAAGCAATGTCTTACACAGAGAAAGAATCTGGGAATAAATAAACAGAAGGGCCAAAAATCCTCACGCTCAGGAACTGTGGAACTGACACTGGAAGACAATCAAGTCAATATGTCCCCAGAATGAGAGGACATGGGTTCAAGCCACACATAAATCCAGATTGAGCTCAGGTAAGAATCTGGGTTATATGAAGTCTGTAAGGAAAGTCCAAGAAATCTATGGTGATTTCATGTATTTAAAGTCTGTTCTCAGTCAAACTAAGACAAATTAGTTTCAACAGAAAAGAAAAAAATATATATATATATACATATATATATATACACATATATATATATTACCGAATTACAGAATATCCCACAATTTTGAATGAAGTTTTTTTTTTTTAAATCCTTATTTAAGATATTACTGTACTGGAAAATTATTTCAGGTTGAGTCAGGGTGTGAATTTAAAGGTAACAGCTGTATATAAATATTCTACATATAGAAGCTTATCACATAACATGATTACCTTACGCTAGTTTGTATTCTAGAACAAGCATGTCTGCACAAGAAGTTATTCAGTAAGAATGCTGCTTTTATTCTTCAATAATTCCATGCGCAGTCAAGCCTTCAGTCAAATCAGTGCAACTCTCTATGTAGATAAATCGTTAGTCTATCCCTGCCTGCATTTACAGGAAGTCTGTATCTGTTACTAAACGCAGCTGACAGATCTGAAAAGGTCGCCTTTGTTTGTAGAATAACCATAGATCTTGCAATCCCCCCACCCTTATGAACCTATTATTTCTCATGTCCTTTGGAGACTTTATGAACTTCATATCCTTCATATTTTGCATTCAATGTCATTAGCAAACTAATGAGTACTATGAAGACAAGGGAAACCGTTTTCTTCCCTTGTTTTCTGAATAGCCAAGATGGAGAGTTTGAATGTGACAATGTTACACCAACATGAAATAAAAGTTCATGAGAGGAAAACAAACTTGCTTTTCTTTTACAAAAAAATAAAAAAAAAAAAAGAAAAATCTTTGCACTAGTTCATTTTTCCTCATTTAAAAGAGAGTTAGTCCTTTTAAACATAAAGCCTTTCATTTCTTCACATGGTCTAAGTATTTGTGTTTGTCACTGGTATTTGTCCTGTCATGAGTGCTGTCTGAAAGCTTTAAAAAAAAAAAAAATTAATGTCCAAACCCCAGAGCTTCCTCTGTTATATTTTTATCATTTAACTCTGTTACTGATTTTAGCTGTGGTTACTTACTTTTTTAAAAACAAAACAAAACAAAACAAAACACAGCAAGCTATACATTTAAAGAGAGGCATAAGATTAATAAATGTATGCAACTGAGACCTGCTGCCCATGACTTAAAATATCAGTAGGAACTGTTAATATGTAGTTAGAATTGTTCATTTTCTGCTTTGTGTAGTTTTTGTACCCCCACTTTAACATTCTTCTCCAATACAGTGTTTAGCAATTCGAGAACAGACTGGGTGGCCTGATTAGTATCTTTTCTGAATAATCAAGTATATCTTTTAATTCAATTAATTCAATTGTGCTTAAAAGTTGCCACCACCAAATGGCCACTTTCTTGTCCATAAGAAATTATGGGGTGCTGGCAGTTCTGGCATGTTTAACATGAACTTGCCCTGGCAAGTTGTCAGAGAGCAATTCTTGAAGAGCCCATGAAGACTGATCTGCTTTTTTTCCTACTGCAGTCCATTTCTGGGGGTTTTGCAGTCCCAGTGTTTCCCCAAACAGAGTTTAATAAAGAGGTCAGTACTATTATCACATTTACTGTTTTCATGCTGTCCACATCCTTGCTTAAAGTCACAACAGACTACGCATATCAGGCATTATATAAACATTTGGTGATAAAGATTTTCAGAAACACGCAAGCACGAGACCAATTGTTTTTCTTGCCTGGGAGGTCATTCCAGATTTACAAAATAGGATCAGTGAATAAGGTAATTCCTCCATTTCAGAAGTTTTTGTTCTTTAAATATATATCATCGGCCTTACCAATCATTTGTTACTCTGATCTACGACATGATAAAATAAAGATATATTTAGGAATGATGTGATCTATAGTTGTGTCACTCTGCTTCCACAATTTCAGTATAAATTTCAGAGAGCATCAGCTCCATGGTGTTCGAGGGAAAAGCTGCCTGGGAAAAGACCATTCCTAAGGCCTCTTTTTCCAGAAACAGCACAATCCAAAGCACTGTTCCCCCACCCTAGCAAACACGCCATCTCTCCACTAACTGGAGCAAGGGGATGAGACAGCACATGGGATGCTTAGACCTGGAGTTTTCCTTGGGGTTGTCGTGTCGGCAGCACCGTAACTCAGAATATAAAATGTCCATTCCTTTGTCTGTAAAAGCAAAGCTGATACAACTGCTGCAGCCACAGGTGCTGTTTGAGGAGGCCTGCACAGGCTGACAGGCACTTGGGGTGGCTGGGATCCACCGGGGGTTCTGGAACATTCCCCAGCACCTCCCCCACAGGAGAGGCTGCACAGCACCTCAGCGGTGAGGGCTCAAAGCCACCTGTAGCGCCAGCCATGGCTGCTGGGGGGATTTGTGTGTCCCACTCCCCAGTTGCTCTAGAGAAGAAACCCAGGCCGAGGTGTAAAACACCTGAGCACAGCCACTGAAGCTATCTCCCAGGCTTTACAGCCACCTCACAGAAATCTGCCAGGCCTCAGAATCCATCCACAGTGCAGGACACTGAGTAACGCTATTTGGGCAAATTAACAGAAACTGTGTGATTCAAGTTGCTCACCTGGGAAATATTGACTCCTATCACACCCGGTTCCTCTTTAAAAGGAAGAGAATGGCAGCTGTGAGGTTTCGGTGCAGGCAGCTCTGTATCCAGCTGTCTGGGAAGAGGGACGTGGGCGCCATTTTATGCTCCTCAGAAGATGGAGGCATAGGCAGTGAAATGGGGCTGGGGCAGGGTGAGCCCGGCTCTTTGCTTTCCCCAAACCTCCGTCGCCAGCTAAGCAGTGCTGTGAGGAGACCATGTGTTAGTGGTAGGGAGCACCTTTAAGGATTTCAAACAGGTTAGTGACTAATAAGATTTTTTTTCTTTTCCCTGAAGAAGATTTTGCGTAGTCACATTAATTTCCTGAAGGCCTTTTTAAAGTATATGTTGAGGAAAATCCTGTCACAAATCATCATCTACCTCAGTCTTGTTTGGCTCAAATGTTATTCCCTTTGCTTTTAAAAGTGAGCTTTCTTTACAAAGAACTGTTTTCCTTCAAAACAGAGGATTTTATGTTTGATATCAAAATAGCCTTTCTGGTTGTTCACTATACATGTACCTTGCAGCACGGTGTTTCATTTTAAGGAGGAATTATCTTTGGCAGCCTTCTTCTCTTCAAAAATATAAAAGTTGATTTGTTTTACTTAAGATTTTGTGGGTATTGCTAATAATCCATTTTCCAAAGGAAAAAGTAATAATTTCTCAGAATGGCATTTCTCTTCAGAAGGAAATTTTTATTTGTAATGTGGTTGGCTCTAACTGGTTGTTTTGTGATTTACTTCTAGCTTAAAAAA
>VXAA01001494.1:527573-548384 GCA_013399115.1 Anseranas semipalmata | reverse complement strand
GCGGCCAGCCCCAGGCGCTGCGCCCCGCTGCCGCCCCGCGCTCTGCCCGGGCTCCTCCGGCCTCGCCCGCGGGCCGGGCGCCGCTACCTCAGCCCCAGCGTCTGGCCCGTTACCTACGCCGCTGTACGTACTTTTGTTAGCGAAACTTTTGTTACTTTCGGCAGAGCTCAAGCGATGTGGGCATCAAAATCACTTAGCGTCTTGAATATTTTCTCCCGTGGACTTGTGTGTAAATGTGTAAAATGTTCGCAGTAGTCCAAACTTACTATAGCAGGCTGACTCTTTGCCCATAAAATGTTAAATCAACCATGACCAGACTCATTTTCCCATGTCAGCCAAGAGGACTCTGTAAATCAACACATTAGGGCTTCGCTGGGTAGGAGCTGCGTGTGCTTCATGCAAAATGGCCCTGACAGCCGCTCTCCTGGTGCCGTGGTTGTCAGCCTGTGGCTGAGTGCAGAATTGTCATGTGGCAGCGGGAAATCTTGCAGGTAGAGTGCAAGTTCATTGGCAAGGCAATATGCAAGAGATCAAGGACTGGCACTGCAGAAGGAAATGGTACAGGTTGTTTTACCTTTCAACGTGATTTTTTTTTTTTTTTTAGTCTCACAGGTGTTTTGCAAAGCCCATCCCACACACCAGCTTGAATCACTTAGATGAGCCCGTGCCTCCTCTGAAGGCCCGGTGCAGGCACTTGCCAACATCTGCAGGAGGAGCCCACTCGGAAGCAGTTTCAGAAAGCTCATTTCAAGGTTGTGGGGAGTGTGTGACAGCCGTACCTGGAAGGAAATGAGCGCTTTGGACAAATATGGCTAGGAAAGAATAGCTTTGGCCATAGGAGACCGTCCAGGAGACAACCTCCTCTTTGTTCAAGAAACATTTTTTTTTTCTCCTTAACCCTAAACAGCATGCTATGTTCTGCAAAAAGCCTCAGCCAGCCAGCCCCTATGTAAGCTGCTGTCTCTGGGTAAGAGTTCAGAGACTGCAAAGCTTATTTCTGGGTGCTAGTAGGTTCGAAAGAAAAGGAGACATAGCACAGCATAGAACAAAATAACATAACCCCTTACCGGTCCCAACAGTTACACACATTGAATCAGATTAGATTCAGATATCAAGGTAGAGCTTTGTGCTATATTTCATGAAAGGGGCCTCAGCATAGAGAAATCATTATCCAGTGCTCCTTGCTGGATTGCCTCCCACTCAGAGAGGTGACCCAGCTATGACCCAGGCTCTGAACAGTTGTGTGTAAATTTAATTTTCAGCATTACATCATTCCAACCGGAATCTCACATCTTTGCTCACTGTTGTGCTATGTGGCTTACCTGGTGGTAGAGAAAGAAAAGGAGAGGAAGAAAACATGCCAAATATTAGGAAATACAGAGTTAGCATAAAACCAAGCATGTAGCCCCTTCTACCCTGTGTTCTAGTGAGACAAAATGAGCTAGACACCACCAGTAAGATGAGAGGAAAAAAAAAATCACATGGTAAGTTTAAAAACCTTCAGTCTGTCAAAAGGAAGAGGGTGTCTAATGGAGTGATGATACAAAATGTGCTTACAAATTTTCCTGTTTAAAAAAAAAGTCAGAAGGCAGTAGTCCAGTGTCTGTAGCAGCATTTATTCTTGGCCAGTACCTTCACTACCTGAAGAAGGGTTGAACAATGAAAACTTGTTCTTCAAAATTCAGTGTACTTTCTTATGTGGTTTTTGAATGTTTGGTGTTTTCTCTGGCAAGTTTTTGGAATATGAGTTGTATAGAAATCAGCAAAAACTAAGAAAGAAAATTTTGCACTGTAAAAGTTTCCCTGTGGGAATCATCTGTGCTGCTGCAGATATATTTTTAAGGGAACTAAAACCAGTCTTCTTGTGAAGGCCTGTTCCCTCAAAAGGTACAGGATTTGAAGGAGACTAAGAGTAAAACAGAACTAAGCCCACACCCTTCTTTATCTAATTGTAATTTTTGTTTTTCTTTAACTGACCAGAGAGTTACCCTTTAAGAAATTTCTTTCCCACGTGAAACATATTTATTTTTTCTGTTTCTTTTTCATTCACAGAAAGTTCATGTGCTCAAGGGACGACAAAGTAAGGCTGAAGTAAGAGATCATGAAGAGTTTTTTCCTGACCAGCTTCCTTCAGGTACTCCCAACTCTGATAAATGTACTACCTTTAGTGTCAGGAGCAGAGATTAAAGGCAACAGGAGCTTGGCCAAGGTCACAAGTCCTTACAGTAAATAAGCACTCTGTTCAAGTAAACTTATTAAATTGTGGCCACAGAAGAACAGAGACTAGAGAGAGTTAGCAGCTCTTAAGTTCTAGTTCCAGGTTTACCATTAACAGCATGCAACTTTATTGTGTGGCTTTGTATCTGTAAAATGGGGTCCTGCTATTTAGTTTTCAATTACAAAGAGTTCTAATGAGGATAAAATAGTAAATGCTTTAGTGCATTACCATGGCATAACAAAACCAAGAACTTAATCTCATGTTCCCTATAGAAGTGCTGCAACACAATGCACTGTGCACTGCTGCATAATAGCATAGTCAAATCAAGAGGATCATCTCATTCCGGTTTAGGGTGCCGTGCTCTTTTGTTGGAATTAAACAGTGTTAGTTCATATGCCAGTGCTGCCACAAGTTTTATGGTTTGCATTATTCAGTGACCAGAAACAACATGCTTCAAGGTTTCTCATTCCTCCACTGATTTTCAAATTCATGAAATGATGTAATACAGTATGTGTGTGTAATGATGACATTTATTTGGTCCTTTGAATTAGTAGCTGACACACATTTCTATAATATTTGAAGTTAGTGTTTTTGCAGTTTTCTTTAGATTTATACAATATGATTTCTTCTTTTTCATCTTTTTTTTAACCTGTGACCTTGAAATCATGAGTGATCTCCACGCTAGTATGACAGAGGTACAAATGGTATCATTATATAGCTTTGGTGGTCTTGTTTGAATGTTATTAATATACAAAGGTAAAATCAATTAGCAAAACACCATTTTTGAAATGTAATTTATTAACTCTGTATGAGAGAATTCTTCGGTTGAATAGCTCTAAGACAGAGATAATATAATAGCAGTGTGGCTACTTCAGTTATGGCTTGCTTCTTCTCTCCTTGGACTAAAAGGCAAAATTTTCTCATTTACTTCTACATGAACAGAATTGGACTGTGGTAAGCAGCTGTTTTGGTTCAGTAATCACCCGTTGTTTCATTTCCACATTTTTATCATGATCTCAGTGGGAAAAACAAATTTAAGTAGGATGCCTTTATAGGTATTATAGGTTTTTAGTATCAAAGTATGTTAATAAAAAAGAAGACCCATAATATAACATCTAAGGAGAACAGTAAACATTACAACCCAATTTAAAACACTATAGAGATGCTCGAGTTTACCTGGTCTGTTGGTATCCATTCATATCTGTTATTGTTAATAATAAACTATATTAATAAACTGAGGGGGGGTAAGAATCTGAATTCCTTCTTCATCATGAAAATTAGGAAGATTAGGCAGGATTTTTTAAATACTATATTTATAACTACAGCATTCATATAAACAACTGTGGTTCTGTAACAGGCTTCTACCTACACATGAGGTAAAAAGAAAAAATCATTTGTGCAACAAGAACAATGAAAAAAAGTTGGCATGGGGCTTAGTTGGGGGTATGGAGATAAGTTGACCTTGATTTTTTGGACCAACATTTGACATTTTTGTGACTCATATGGGGTGAAAATCCCTGTTACTTGCAGTAGTAAAGGACAAGAATAGTTCAGGTGGGTTCTGGGTGAGCAACCTGGTGTAACCGAGGAGAAGAATATTGAAAGGAAATGTGGTTCTTTCCTATAGCAGCATCGTAGTTCTATTTATATATTTATGCTGAAGTAACGAAAGCAATAACATTTGTACTGTGAACAGTAAATAATCATGGGATGCCAAGATACCCTACCCTGGGTTGGGTATATTTATGTTTATAGTATAAAGGCAGGAAAAAAAAAATTACCTCTTGGAGTAGTGTTTGGCTAAAGCTGGTTTGGTATCTTTTACACAGTCTTGGCTGCACTTCTCTAGATAGATCAAATGTTTATCAGTAGTAGTCTTACATCTTCCCAGAAGGCCTAGGTATGCTTTCCTGTGGAATATTATGAGGTGTTTCAGGAAAAAAAAAATCCTACAGCCTCCACAGGTTCATCCACTTACCTGTCCTCAACGTGGGCACTCAATATGGATCTGTTGCACTGGGGGCCTTTCTCAGACATTGTAAGGCAGGGTGAATTTCATCTTTGTAAGATTAAGAACTGAAACAGCTTTCCGAAGTACAGAAAATTAATTTAACAGTTATAAAGACGTCAAATTGATGACACCAGAGAATGAAGTGCACAGTGTCCTCCTCTGCCTTGCCAGAATAATTAGAGAACAGTTCATTCATATCCTCTCTGTTGATTCTGCAAAAATACCAGTTGCGTGACTGGATTTCTGCTATAGAGATGCCCCCTAATTCTTCTCACTGGTTACCTAACAGCCAGTGTGTGGTCGCTTTGTTGATATGGTCTTTGACTTCCAGCTAAATAAGGTAGTGGCTACTGGCTCCGTGTTTCATTTTCTAAAAGTAAAGTTATATGAAATTGTTGTGCCTTCTCATACACTTTTTTTGCTTGTTTTGATTCTTTGCCCTTTACTGCTAAAGACTTTTAGTTCACCTTTAAGTGACAAGTTCAGATATGAACATCTTGACTTTTATCAGTTTAGGTCAAATCACGAACAGGGCTTTTTGGATTAAAAATGATCAGTCTTCCACCTTTGCACTCCATATAAATAAAATTGCCTGAAGATATCTACCATAATCTAATCTGTGATATTCTGATACATACTGCATGCTATCAGCTTTAACATTTTCTAAATCTTAAGTGAATATATGCTATCACTGTTTAATACAAATAGTTCTGAATGATTATAAAAATATTTAATGCATAATGCATATCACTCAGGTATTATTGTCAGTAATGGATGACGAACAACGTTTGGATAATTTATAAAAGTAGACAAAAACATTTTTCAGTAGTTAGTGTTTTCAGGGTGTTGGTTTCTAATAATAACATTTTGGTCATAATACCTTTTTAACATAATTTAAACTACTTTACTTATGCAAATTGGTGAACTAACTTGAGTGCTTTTATGCTACCTGAAACGCTAAAAGTGTCTTGCATTATAGAAATGTGTATAAAAACAGTTTAACTCTTTTGCTTGCTTCAAGTCAAACAGTAAAACAGATCACAATTTTTCCTGGTTACAAAGTAAAGCTTTCTCCTTCACACCTTTGTGTGACTTGTGAGGTGCCAAGGAGTTGGAGGGGAACCTTAGTGATAAGTGAGTTAGCAGCCTGTAATTTTTTAGCATTCTGACTTATTTTGAACCAGCAAATATATTATAGCAAACTATAATGTTGTAAGGTAAGAAATGAGACCTGAGGAGACCAGACCTGCTGGAGGTAGCCCAGGCCGATGCTGAGGAAGTTTCTCAGTAAGCACACAAGAAGAGGTGACACGATGGCACCTTGACAAAGCTGGTTCTGGCCAGAGAGACAAGCAACTCAAAGGAGAAACCCTGAAAACCAACTACTTAAAAGATCAGAATGTCTTCAGACCATTTGGGCAGCTCTGCATAAGCATCTACGTTATGCTGAGCTGCAGTGGGTTTCTGACCTGAAGGCCATTGCAGGGCCATCTGGATTCCTTGGCTTTTCGCTTTAGGGCCTCTTCGTTAGGCTGGGTGAGCGTAGAAACTGAGCCTCTGAAGTCCTCAAGGGAGAAAATGAGGAGGTGCCATTTTCTGCCCGTCTTGCATTTCCAGGGTATCAGTGGGATGGAAATGCCAGGATGAGACAAGTGACCAGCTTGGGTAAGTGCCCTGATTTTGTTATACGTGCTTGAAGCTGGGGAAGGAAGGAGAATGTGGGAAGCTTGTAGGGAATGTGTGCTGTATGGCAGTGGACAGCCAAGCAAGGAGTGCACATCACAGAAACTTTGTGTTCAGAGGCCAGAAATGGCTTCTAGAAGCCCTTCATTCCATATCACCCACAGTCATGAGGAAAACAAACAAACAAGCAAGCAAGCAAAGACCCCCTTTAAGCAATGCTTTTGCAGACTTTGCTCATGACTTGCCTAATATTGGCTACAGTATATGTCTGTACGCCGGTAGCGACAGTTCAGCTCACTAGCGGCCAAGAGCAGGGCGTACGCTCTCAGCGAGCAGTATTGTACATGTGTCATCACTAGTGCGCAGTGTGCTCACCACCCAAACTCACTCTGACAAACGTCTGCGTGTGGCTGTTCACATTTGTGTTCCCACTAGCAGCTTCCCCAGCTGTATCAAATTCCATAGCACCATTTTCAGAGCAGTGCCACAAAGGCTGGGAAGATAAATCCTATCTGTTCCTTGTATGTATTCCTGGACATAACAACCACAGGTGGCAAGAATTGAGATTATGAAGCTTACATGGGATCACACAGAATTCTTCTTTCTCTCTGGCATCCCTCTCATGCCTTCTCCTCAGCTTTGTGTATCAGTCACAGACAGCTCACTAAGGCACTGTGGTTCTTTTTCACTAAGATTGTGTTTCTTTTCTGATGCTGCTGCCCTACCTTTGAATGCATAAGCCCCTGCACATTCCTGCAGCCCCTTCAGTAACATGGATGGCCCATTCACTGGGGTGAAGTCACTCGTTGCTTTTTTCTGGTGTGTAGTTTCTAGATGTCATGCAGATTCATTTCTAACTTTTTGAATACAGTAGTATTGGAATTCCTTGCTTGGAATTCACTCAGGAAGTGAGGGTGCTCATCTGTCCCAGTAAAAAGCTTCTCAGTATAACTGGACATGGTGTTCACCACTCCTGTAGTGATCAGTGTAGGCCAGGAACCATAGGCTGATGTCTCTTCTCATTCATGCAGATAAAAGAGCTTGGTGGGAGTGTTGTATTGGGTGGATGTCTTCATGACCTTAGGTCATGCTGATACAGACTATGCAAGGGCAGAAAACTGATGCTACAGACTTCCTGTATGCCAAATCAATATTCTGTCGTGAAGGAGCTGGGGCTGCCAGGCATCACAGTGTTATGGCCATCCTCTAGGTGTCCTCTAATAGGTTTCTGGAACACTGGGAGCTGCCACTAATTAATTAACCGATACATTGGGTGCAGACTGCTTTTACAGAGCGTACCTGAGAAGTCATGTTAGACACGAAGCATTGATTAAGTGGTTGCAATATATGCAGAGTGCTAGAGTGGCCTGTGGCTGGAGATGGGAAGGGACAGTTGTGGAGCCAGTTTGGAGATGAGCCCATCTGCATAAATAGGACTTGGAGCTAGGATTTTGTCCCTGATAGAGGGACATTATAGATGTACTCTAAGTATCTGGCTCCGAACCTCAATGACAATTATAGTGACTGTAAATGAAAAGAACATTAAGCATGCTAAGTCAGGCATGGAAAAATGAGGAAGTGCCAGGATGGAGGTTGCCTCTGCAATCTTGATTCTCCCTGTTTAGTGCATAGACATGGTGACAGTCCTGATGATGATAGAACGTCAAGATCAAACAGTATCACCTCTATGTGATCCCTGCCTCATTTGGTGCAAAGCCTACAACAGAGTGAATGCCAAGGGACCATAAATTGTCACTGAGCTCTCTGAGAGGAGTGGTAGTATAAAACCAGGATAGCATAGGACAGCGAAGTAGTATGTTTTTCCTTCACATATGCAGAACATGCTCAGTCTGATATAAAATAAGAAACCTGTAGTGGTTTCTGTATCAGATTAGAGGACTAAAACAATAAGGAATTATAATTTAAGGTAATAAAAATGCACATTTAAACCAGCCGATTTTGAATTCAAGATATTAGTCTTGACAGCATATAGAAAAATTACCCAGTTATGGTTATTAGTACAGGTTACATTTGGGATATGCACCTGGAAACACATTGGTCTACCATTCTGTAATCAGTGACAGTCTACAGTAATTCAGAAGCAGGATAAAAAGGATGACCTTTCTTTTATCTATATACTAAAACCAGAACAGAAAATTGAAATAAAATTATTTTCTAGTGGCGTTAGACTGACAAGTTTGATAGAATAAAACTGATGTGATGCTATACAGTTAGTTCAACTGGGTACCTTCATTTTTAGTGCTCAAACAAGCGTAAAGTGGGCTCAACCTGTTTTGAGGTAGCCAGCTGAAAAAAACTCTCCAAAGCTGAGTTCTCTTAAGTTCCAGATGCTTAGTGTGTCTTGGGAGGTGGAGTGAGGCAAGATTATTACGGAGTATACTTATATGCCACTAAGTTTTCTTTGGTCTACAGGACCACAGCTTGTGGAATCTCTTGATCGTATGTGTTCACCTTTCTTAAACAGGTTTGTAATACAATAGTTTGTTTAACAAGAAAAGGTAAAAATTCTATAGAAGCCCAAACTTTTGTTCATTAATTTTGCCTCTTACTCTTATGATTCCGTTCTCCAAGAGGGAAAAGGCCTTTATTTTTTTATTACCCATAGAGAAGCGATTGCGATTCTTGGGTTTTATCCCCCTTCCTGAGTGGTATTAGCAAGACAGCTAACCTTTCAAGCCATCCTCAGTGTAACTAACTGTAAAATTGGGATATTAATGCCTAACTGAGATAGGTATAGTAAGGCTTAATTGATTAACAGATGTAAAATGTCATGAAATTTGCAGGTGAATGACACTTTAGAAATGTTAGGTATGGCTTTCTTTATATTTTAAAATAACCAGTATAAATAACACTAAGAATTGATCATTATGAACAATTTTTACAAACACATTTACTTATCTTTCCATTGAAAGACAAATTATAATACTGAACAGTGAACACCATTTGAAACAGACAGTAAAAGTAGAAGGAAATTAACATGCATTTCTATTCACAAAAAGGGAAAGATGAACACTAATAACATCTCCCTCTAAATAAAACTTTGAAAATGTTATTTTCAATATGTGAGTTTATGGGCCAGTATGATGAAAATGTGTATATTCATGTAAGCAGTTATTAGGCTTAAAATAGAATCTCTGAAATCTGTTGGTGGACTTGTCAAAGTCTTCTTTTTGCTCATTTACCTATTTAGTTCTTGATGGTTTTTGAAACTTTTGAAAGTTTTGGTCTTTGCTTTTCTGCTTCAACAGAACTATTTTTAATTAGTGCTATACAACAGATATCCTCAAACTTTTCAGGTAAGAAAAGATTTTCAAACTTGTGGTTATCTCATAATCAGAGCTTTTTTCTGTTTTTGACAGTGTAGACAGTTCTCTAGCTTCATTTACATATGCATTTTTTCATAATGAAAAATTAATGGTAGGGAAGAATTGAATTTAAGTTCTTGCTCTCTTTTAATACAATTTAACATATGGAATAATGCCATGCTGCTGCATCTGTGATATCTCACCAGAGTTTTTTATTTTTTTCTTCACTTTCTGAAGAATTTCTTGTTTTTTCAACCCAATTTTAAGTCAGATTTGTTTTAAGTATAAGATATAAGATCAAGGAAAAAGGAGAAAAGGGTCTGGGTTAACCAGTAGGTCTCAGATAGTCAGGATTTTCCACAAGAGGCTCCACTTGCTGTGACCAGGCTGCCTTATCTGAAGCACATGTGAAACTGCATTTTGAGTTTCCACAGCTTCAGTGGCACATCTGGGGTGCCAGAGCGCCAGAAGGCTGGGTGAAACCTTTACCAGCCGCGTATCGCCGGCAGCACGTGAACCAGAGGGCCTGTTCTCAAGTGAAGAAAACGAAGTTTTAATTCATGAAAAGGTTTGTAAATTATCAATAAATCTTTTAATAGGTGGTTAATGAATTGACATAAGGTTAAGCAAGCCAACAGACACAGCTTATAGCTGTCCATGACTGCTACTGCTTAAGTTCAACACATGGTTTTCGGGCCTGTAAAATTTTGTAGATTCTGTTACTTACTGGTTAGCACTTTGAAAACTATTTACAAATAGAACCTTCTTACAAAGTTACAGCCTAATGGCTGTTTCTTTCTTTTTCTTGTTTTGGTAGGAAATTCTAAGACAGCTGACAAACTGGGAAGAAATGCTAGAAACTTGGCTGGCTAATCTGGATATTTCTATCCCTTGATCATGAGAATTAGCTCTGCATATTTCTCAAGAGTTTTGAGCTGAGAATAAACTATTTTTTTTTGGTTAGTGCCAGTTCTCTAAAAGCTCATTTTTTTGCAAGCTGTGTTTTATTCCTCTGTCCTGTAGTCCTGATCCATGATGATATTTGTCATGACAGCTTCCTTTTTGCTGGTTTCTGTCACATAAATTAAGTTACTCCACCAAAAATAAACATTTATTTTTCCCTCAGAGGCAGAGAGGAAAACGACTAATTTGCAAAAGTTTTATGAATAATAATATTTTAAACTTTCTGAACTTTTTTTCTTTGGCTTGGTATTAATTTATTTCTGTAATATTGCTATGACTGAATGTTAAAAACACAGTGCCATCTGTGACTAGATCTCTTTTAGCCTTCACTTTTAATTACAGATTTCACCCAGCATTGTCCGAACAGGTACAGAATGTTTAGTAAGTGAGCCAAATGTAGCACAGTAGCTTAACTCACTACATAATCCTGTGAGCTATTATATCACCCAGATACACAGGCATAACCCTTATAAGGAAAACCCAAACCAGAACCCTGTGGTGTTTTTTGGTGTTGGTAAGTTGATGGTATCGAAATACACTTCATTGTCAACTTTGAAATTGAAGACCTTAACACCATCACGGTGACTCATGTTATCTTGATTCTGATCTGGCGACAAAGCCTGGGAGAGTTTCAAGTGGTTTTACTCTTTATGTCCATTCAATCATTGCTTTTTTTTTTTTTTTCAAATATACCAACTCTGGCATCTGTTTCTATGCTGATTTTGTGATCTGGACATCTCTTCACTTGGACTGAAATACTTTGTTCCTACAAATCCAACACCATCAGCTGACAGTAACTTAAGCTTTGCTCATCTGACTGCAATTCCAGAAAGAAACCTGAGCATGGAAAGCTTTATATTATATTGTTAACAGCCCATCTTTACTTGAGGGCACTAATTATTAATCTGAAGCTCTGTGCTGTCCTCTTGTGATTGTGGGAATGGTCCCCAATAGTACAGCCAAATATCAGCATATTTTCAGATATCTTTGTATGTATGGAGTCAAAGTTGGAATTCCAAAATTAAGACAAGAATTTACTTAAGTTTAGCATTGGTCTATCTCTAATAATCTCTTCAGTGTAAACTGGAAGTCTCTCAGTTTTTACTCTGCTCTTTTTTTCTGTTTCTCAGCCGAGAAAGCTTATCTAAATATTTGTTTGTTACTGAGAGCTTGGAGACCAAGACATAAGGTACAGCTTATGGCGTACCACTCTGTCCTCAATGAATGAAGCATTATGTTGGCTCACCTTCTTTCTTCCTTTTCACTTCCCCCTTTGGATAGTGAGAAGGGTCTAGAAGAAGAAGTTTCGGGAAAGGAGTGGGATAGTGTTTAGAAAGTTGTAATGAATCTAATCCTAATATCACAGGACTGCTTGACCCACAAGTCGGAAATTGTTCTATGTATTTCCTGTTCAGAGTAATGCCATTTTCTTGTTAAAGAGCACTTCCTTGCAGGAAATACCTTACCGAGTGCACTGGGCTCCTTTGTTCTTTCTGTAGCTTACACATGATTTTCTAGTTCTTGAAGAGCTGAGCACTGTGTGACTGAATTGTGCTGAATTGTGCGCAGACAACACCAAGTTGGGTGCATGTATTGATCTGCTGGAGGGTAGGAAGGATCTGCAGGAGGGTCTGGATAGGCTGGACCAGTGGGCCGAGGCCAACTGTATGAGGTTCAACAAGGCCAAGTGCCGGGTCCTGCACTTGGGGCACAACAACCCCAAGCAGCGCTACAGGCTGGGGGATGAGTGGCTGGAAAGCTGCCTGGCAGAGAAGGACCTGGGAGTATTGGTTGATAGCCAGCTGAATATGAGCCAGCAGTGTGCTCAGGTGGCCAAGAAGGCCAACAGCATCCTAGCTTGTATCAGGAACAGTGTGGCCAGCAGGACTAGGGAAGTGATTGTCCCCTTGTACTTGGCTCTGCTGAGGCCGCACCTCAAGTACTGTGTTCAGTTTTGGGCCCCTCACTACAAGAAGGACATCGAGGTGCTGGAGCGTGTCCAGAGAAGGGCAATGAAGCTGGTGAGGGGTCTGGAGAACAAGTCCTACGAGGAGCGGCTGAGGGAACTGGGGTTGTTTAGCCTGGAGAAGAGGAGGCTCAGGGGCGACCTTATCGCTCTCTACAGGTACCTAAAAGGAGGCTGTAGCGAGGTGGGGATTGGTCTCTTCTCCCACGCGCCTGGTGATAGGAAAAGGGGGAATGGGCTAAAGTTGCTCCAGGGAAGGTTTAGGTTGGATATTAGGAAAAACTTCTTTACTGAAAGGGTTGTGAGGCATTGGAACAGGCTGCCCAGGGAAGTGGTTGAGTCACCATCCCTGGAGGTCTTCAAAAGACGTTGACATGTAGAGCTTAGTGATATGGTTTAGTGGAGGACTTGTTAGTGTTAGGTCATAGGTTGGACTAGGTGATCTTGGAGGTCTTTTCCAGCCTAAAGGATTCTGTGATCTTCTGTGAGATGCAGACCAGAGGACTTGGGACAGAAGTATTTTGGAGGATCAGAAGGTACTATAGAACCCACAGGCTACAATTGGGTGCTCTTTCTGCTTCATCTTTCCGAGGAAAGCGGATTATGCATGTTATGGGATTTGAAGGATTTCTACATTAGTGTATTTGCATGCAAAGTCAAGCAGAGAGGAGCAAAACACTAAAGTTACCAGCAAGAAAGTTCAAGAAGAGGCAATTAAACTAAACCATCTTGATTTCCCTTGCATTTTCTCTCATTTCCAAGGAGTGTAAAACCTGTTTCTTGTTAGGTTTACATATATCTCCCTACATTAATTGACAATATATTGCTTGCAGAGACTGTACGTCTGTAACTTTCAGCTTTCAGCTCTTCCATCTTGCATCATGTGTTTGCGTGTTCTCTTCCTAGTGATGTCTCCAGATGATGCAGAATTAATGCTAGCTGAACTATATTTATCCCTCCTCACCCAGAAGGATGGGTGGATGAAAGTAGTGAGTAATGGGAAAAGTTGCTGTTTAACAAACTGCAGAGGATGATGGCTTTTGTTTGAGCCCAGTTCTTTCATAGCCATCCAGATTGTTAGCAACTTCCATACATTTCTGTGGGAATCTTTGGTACTCAAAAGGTATAAAGAAAAATAACAACTGGTTCTAGAACTGAGCAATAGGGAGCTAAAACTTTTTACAGAAATGATTCCATATTGACCTGCAGTATGTTGACTTCTGGTTGGCCTGTATACCTGCTTCCTGATCTCTTTTCAGCAGCAGTATCATATATTTGTTATCTGTGTGGAAGGCTGTGGTTTTGCTGTTTGCCAGTATAACCAGCTCAAAGACGTGAGATTAAAAAAATGGGGGCCATGTACATAGATGCAAAGCAGGAAAGGAACGTGTTTGCAAATGTCAGGTATTTCCACGCCTTGGCTCAAGCTCCTTCCTGACCACACAACCTTCCATCAGGGTAAAGACAGGCATAGAACCCCTTCCAACATGTATTTACAATAGTATATACCTGTTTATAGATAGGTCTCTTATTATACAGTGATGTTGGCAAAATAAATTGCAGATTTTGTCTCCGTGGATTAGTCAGGTGAAAATAGTTCCTTCTGAAACAGACAAACAAACAAAAAAACCAACCCTGTGACTGGTCTGGCATTTCAGTGCTACAGTGAACTACCAGGACAGCTAGGACAAGAGGGATTGTCCCAGCTACAAGCTCCTCTGGCCTCTGCAGCCACTTCCTTTGTTGTTTGATCTTTGTCTTCAAGCATTTCTGGAAATAATTTGTTTTGTCTTTGTGTGACAGGCAGTCTCTGCCCCAGACGTTGTGCTGGAGACCTGGAACAAGAAAATATCTCACTGGACTTTTAAAAGCTCAAACCTGTTATTTAGAATGGAACTGCAATGTTGGATGCCCTCAAATTAGATTTTATCGTAGCTTTAATCCTTTTTTTTTGCCCAGCTCTGATTGTTGCGTTCTTATGAGCAAGCAGGCATTGATGCACAACAATGTACGGTTGCTTCAGTATTGCAATTTACTTTCCCACGATAGTGCAGCCAGACATCTTGAAATTCACATACGCATAATGGACTGTAAGGAAGTACAGCACTTCAGGTTTGTTGGGAGTCAGTCATCTCGAGCTTCAAAAAAAAAAAACCACCTGTGAGTGTGTGTGCAACATATAATTACAGGAGAAGCAGTAGCAACAGCTTCCAAACAAGCATTACTGAATACTTTCCAATAAAAAAATTCTTACGATCTTTTATTAAGTGTTCTGTGCCTCCATGGCTAGCAGTAGGCCTTTGAAACTCGGCAGGAGGATAATCCTGGCATTCTTTTTGTTGGCTTTATAAAAAAAAAAAAAAATTAGATTGCATGAATTATAAGCTGTTGAAAAACCCCATTTCTTGTCTTTGGTTCATGCTATATACTTAGTTTTGGCAAGATTTCAAAATCCTGCAATAATCTACAGGGTTTGTGGATGTCCTGTGTCAGCATTTTTCTTTTGCATGCTGTGTACTCTAGGTGGGACGCGCAGAGAATAACTGCCCTTCAACCTGGAATATCCTTTTGCCTGCAAGTACTGTCCACTGGGAGCAAAGAAATGATGGTTCTACACTTGCCTCTTTTCCTGACCAGGAATAATATTCTGTATTATATACTGCCACTGTGCATTTACACCAAACAGGCCAAACCAAGGCAGAGTATTGTCTACAGCTAGGTATCGACCTAGGTCCTGGGAGAGGTAGGTTCAGTTCTAGCTGACCACAGATAAGCTAAGTTTTTATGCAAATAAAACAGCCTTTCTGTGCCTCAGTTCCTTTTCTGTAGAATAGGAAGAAGAGGATTTCTCTATTTCCTGATGTAGGTTGAGAATAGATGCATTCAAAAATGCTAGGTACTCTGGTAATATACAGCATTGGAGAACTTGGTGATATTTTACCTGGTTGAGTTAAATTTACTTAGCTCTGTTCATTCTATAGTCTAAAGGAAACAGAGTCCGGTATATTAAAAAAAAAGAAAAAGAAAAAAACCCTGTAGCATAACAAATACTTTGAAAAGGCAGAATTAAATTGCACAATTAATTGTTGCTATGTCTCAGTTGTTGAACACATCACTTATTAAATGTAATTCTAGCCTAATAGCTATAGTGTGCTATATAATGTAACATAAGGGATATTAATTGTATTTAGGCCATGCTGTGGTGGACAAAACTGTCATTAACTTCAGTGGAAGCCAGATTACTGGATAAAAATGTCAGGAAAGGTTTTTTCCTCCTGTCTTCAAAGCTTTTAGGTTATTCTGTTTTTTTGAAAACTCTTAGCCTATAGTATATTGAATATAAAGCCTATATGCAGAGTTACCCTAGAAGAATGCTAATAAGGTTACAAAGTGAGGCTTTCCAAAGATGTCAGGAGATGCTGAACTTCAAGGTGCCTTTGCAATAAAATAGTGAGTGTACTTCTGTCAGAGCTGCATTCATTCACAATCACCATGTATCCTCACTATGCTCATACCGCTCTGCTGCCATATAACAGGAAAATAATAATTAAATATATCCCGGAGGTGGTTTTAGACATAATTCTGCTCTGCATGCAGGCAGGGGAGGAATCTGATTTAGGGTAGAATGTGAAGACTGTGGCAAAAATGTGTGACAATAAGATCTGGGCCACTCTGAAAGCCCTGGAATCTTTCTGCCATAAAATCTAGCTGCTCTGTACTGATTGTAAATATAAAATGGAGTCCTCCAGAACGTAACAGCAGTTTGTCTCTAGTTTTGGTGCAGTGCTAGCCCTTCTCTAAATGGAGCAGAAGGGCAGAAGTCACAGAGTGTATGTGTGCTGCACCGTATGGTGGTACTGTGCTACTGCATAGGAGGGAATGACAGTTTCTTGTCCCACCGTCCCTCCCTCCACAGAAAGGTCTGGGCCTGCCTTAAGATCTGTAATTCCTACCAAATTACCTATTCCCTTATTTAAATGGCATTAGGGGAAGAATTAATAAAAGATGCAAGAGGTTTTCTTAGGAAACAATTCAGATTGGACAATTTGGTTCTCTGTTGCAAGAAAAGATAAAAAAGCAAAAACCCTAAATGAAAGTAAAAATAGTTAACCCTCCTTTCTGCTGTAGGAGTCTGCAGAAGAATGGAAAAACTTAAATCAAGGCCATTAAGTAAGAGTATCAATCTCAAAGCAAATTCAAAAGTATTATACGGGTACGCGGTAGTACGGGATATTGCAGTTCTACCACTTTTCATTGGCTGCTTTTCTGGACAAAACGTGTCCTGCAGACTTTCAGAAATGCAGTATGGATATACATTTCTGAGGAAAAGAAATAAAATCACTCTACTGACATTTTAATTCAGCAGCAGGAAAAAAAATGAAAAAAAGAAAAAATTTGAATCTTCTTACTCTCAGGTTTTATAGCACTGTATCACACTGCCATACCAACATAGTTCAAGAGAAGGTGCACTAGTTTATTGAGTGTACATGCGGAACTTGCTTTTCAGATCCTTTTAGCTTATAATTAGCTGTTAAATGTCTTTATAAGTGGGAATATAAGAAATAGTTTGGAGATAGGAAAAGAAAATCTTAATTTCCAGCAGTTCAAACTAGGAATAGCAAATGAGCTTATCATTACTATATTCCTTCTGTCTCTGTCAATGAGATTAAACTATGTACTTTGTTGTATTTTGTCTTCATTCCAGCATGTTTATTTTTTTTCTTGTTTGTTTCATAGCACAGAGTGCTAGTCATGCTCTTTCCCAGGAGACATTTGAAGTTACTAGTTTGGACATTAAACACCATCTTTAACAACTTGGGATTAAAAACAGTTGTAAGTGAAGCTATGTGTGAATAAACCTTCCCCTTCCTTTGGTAATACAGACAAAAATGTCTGCATTACAGTTGATCTCTTTCAGGGAAATTGATTCAGTTTGTATTAAACATTGGATTGCTTTGGAAACTTACTGACAAATATTTTGAGAGAACATTTTCATTGTGAGCATCAACAAATGTGTTACATGGGTAAGCACTGAGCCAAATTTTCTGATGGTCAGATTGGAAGAATTCTGTGAGTTGGCTAGGACTTTCTTCTTGTTGAAACGAAAAAAAATCAGAAAACTTAGTTGGTTCACAGCACACAGGTGCTGTGCTGTGAGGTGAAATTCTAGGGTGTTATAGAAGGCAGCAGGCTGTTGCTTGACTTATTTTGAAATGGAAGATGATTGTGTGCATGCACGTGCAGACATACATAGTGTGCCATAAGATGAGAACCATTTTGGTTAGCTTGGTATGAAATATTTTAGTTAATAAAACATGCAAGATGGTTACTTTTTCCTCTCACAAACCTTCAACATACCTTTAAGATAGGAAAACCCCTTTATACATAGGTTTTATATAAAATGACATAATTTGTTCGGTGCTTAGTGCTATGCTAAATTTACTGGTATGTATTAGATAATTATTTTAACCAAATAGTGAGGTTTCAAAATTGTAGCTGTGTGTACATTTTAGGTTAATGACTGCTAAAATGACTCAGTGACCATGTGAAGAACATAGGAAAAGGGACAGATCTGATAGGTATCTGCCATGCTTCCAATACCTTGCTCCCCAGTTGTTTAGGAGCTGGATTATGGGTATTATTTTATTTTGAACATCCAGTGCTCTTTACTAAAGGAATGGGCCTGCTCAATTTATAGTATGTATATTTATGTGTATATAAAATTATATATACTGAGCAGATTAGTGTAGCTAATTCATTGTAGCTGTACCCACAGGAAAACTTACATTTTTTAAAAAAGTCCATGTTGGTTTTGTCTGTATGCAACTCATGGTAAGCACTTCTGAAGTTTTAGGCAATACATTGCTGAAAATGTAAGGAAATCATTTTGAATGGCCCATACAGAACTGCCACTTTCTGCTTCTAACTGTGCAGTGAAACCCTGATAATTTAAATAAAAAGCGATTTTTATATTTTGTGTATACATAAACTGTAAAAAAAGACATTTCAAAGGTCAACTAAGCCTCACTGTCATAAATTATTTCAATCTGAACAAAGAATCCTCACAAAACTTTCAGCTTCTAAGCAACCACCAATAAAAATATGTTCTGTAAGTACAAATTTAGTCCTTTAAAGCTTTACTCGTGTAGGCAGCGCTATCAAAGCTAAAGAAAACATTCAGATGATTCAGGTTGTGCAAGGCCAGGACTCAAGAAGGTAGCATTTTCTGATGCTCAAAAGAATAAATACATATTNAAAAAAAAAAAAAACATTCTAAAACCAGAGGCAGCTTCATAATGATCTGGAATCTGTGCTATAAAATGACTCTGATGATCAACAGGCTCAACAGCTAAAAAAAGCCCGCCTGTATTTATGTAACAGTGTAATGTATTTTAGCTTCACAATAACATGAGGCAATAACTAATGAGCACATTGACTCATATATTTGAAATCTAAGACAATGTTATAACTTCGTTCCAATTTCAGATCAGATGTTACAAAATACTCCTCCAGTGGTAGACAGCTGCAGCTGTCAGTTTTCCTTTTGAAGATGATGTGCAGGTGATAGGTGCTTAGAACCTATGGAATAATACAGAGGCTCCAAAACAATAAAGTTTGAGAAAGTTGCCGGACATCACGTAGGAAGTCGGCAGCAGAATTAGCACCTTCAAGATGTAAGTTTTCAAAGTCTAGGGAAGCATCAACAAGACAGTCATCTCTCTTCTCCACTCCTCTGGGACTGAGGGTTTTACTTCTCACTTCCTGTACAGTAAAATAGGCCCATTTTGTCATTGTGGTCGGTAGCACTCCCTGTTTGCTACACACCGTGGGATTTGGATCTATTATTTTATCCATGACAGATAATAATCTAGGCCATGTCTATACAAGAAAATGTTGAACTGGTTTTAAAAGAATGATTATAAGCCGGATGCACTTAAAACAGTTTGCCACCTCCTTAAATTGTTTTTGTAATTTACAAAATTCAGCTAAACTGATTGAAGAGATGATAAAGTCAATTTAAGTCACCCAGTTTAGGGAGCAGGACCTGCAACTTTTCCCTCTAGACAAGGTCTTGCCTAGTAAGTAGGAGGATCAATGGCAGGTTAATGCAATTGGCAATGTAAGGAGGTGGAAAAAACAGACTTGTTATTATTTGTCTGTGCTATTTGGTAAACTATTCAGGCAGGATTTTTTTCGTCAGAGATCTCTCTGAAGTGACAGCTAGCACTCTACTAAAATTAATACTAATAATAAGGATAACGACGTGCTAAATTGTTTTCGATATAATTATTCCAATTTTACAGGAGCGTAGTATTGAACTGAATTTACTCCATTAAGACAAATACAACTGACTATAGCAGGAGGCCACTTTGTGCCTTGAGTTATATGCGTTCGTTCTGATGGGAATCGCGTGCTTGTAACTAAAGGAGAGATAAAAGGAGGTAGATACAGAAGAGTAGACTGTATTGCTTTGTTTAAATTTACAGTTCACATAGCACTTGTTTTTCTTGGCATACGTTATTTGCTACATGATCTAATAAATAAACACAGGCACTGATTGTTTGAAGCATGCTGAGTGATGACCTGAACTAGCAAGTACGCCTTGATGGAAAACTCTTACACAGAGAAACAGAACTTTTATTCATCAGTGTAGGATCTGCATATTTGCTGTGGATGAAGGGTTTGATTCTTCTCTCTTATACTACACAAGGAAAATTGGATCTATGCAAAGCAATGGAGTGATTTGTTCACTGATTGTGTTTTGATTTTCTGTGTGTTGGCCCATTTCTATTTTTAATGCGATACATTAAAATAACAGGGGGTGCGCAATGTTTTTTTTCCTGGGCTCTTTGCTGTGTGTTTCCTGCCCAGCAGTCAGAGTAAAGGGAGGAATGGCTCTAGAAGAAGTGTAATGCCATAGTTGTGCCATGAATTTATTCTGTTGATATTACGAGGCAGGGCAGCAAGTACAGTATTGGTTTCTGCTGTGTTGGTGAATAAACCGTAGAAAGTGGCTTGCAGTGTAGAATACATATCCTCCTGCAACTTATTTCCCCTCACAGCATGCCTCTGCTTTCAGCAAGAGTGAGTTACGCTGTATTAGCAATAAAGAGGAAAGAAGAGCCAGGTTTTTAAAGGTGCTTAGGCAGCCACAGAGGTAGGTAGGTGACTCATAGGATTTAGGATCCAGGCTTAAGCAACCTAAGTATCTTCAGAAGTCTCATATAGAATTCTTACGGAAAACCTTCCATTTCCCTACTCCACCTATTCAACGGCAGCCTCCCATCATTCCATTATTTTAATTAGCAAATTCTCATGTCCTGGAAAGACTGCTTTGATAGGTATTCGCGGTAATTCCGAAGGTATTTCTGTTTTCCACACGAACGACCCTATATTCTACAGACATGAAGAATACCACCGTGGGGACGCGGGCCCGTCCCGTGTGCAGCGTGGCCCCGTTTCTGCGAGCGCCGCTTTGCCAGCGACACGCACCGCGTGCGAGGCAAGGTACGCTCTGTGCCCCGAGTTACGGGGCTGGTCCGCAGGTGGGAAGCAAGTCCAGGTAACTCCGAGTCCTCTGGGTCCTCGCAGGGAACGAAACCCAAGGCCGGTTCCCGTGTCGCTGTCCCAGCCCTGAGCTCGC
>VXAA01001494.1:479932-526667 GCA_013399115.1 Anseranas semipalmata | reverse complement strand
CGCCGTGCCGCCCGCCCAGCGGCTGGGGCGAGCCCCCCGCGCGGGGCCGTGTGCCCGGCGTGCCGCCCAGCAGCGGGAGCAGCGCGCTGCTGCAGTGTGCTGCTCGGCTGGCCGGGAGCGTGCGCCAGGCGTAACTCCTGCGGCGGAGGGCAGTATGCAGTGTGGAGGGTTCATCCATGACCTGTTCCGCAACATCCTCTAGTAAAGATGCTGCTTTATGAGTTACTAAGATTAAGGTAGTATTGTAAAGTGATTATAGAGATTAAGTGGTCACGTCCCCCAAAACTAAAGCAGAATAGAGGTGCAACCACTATTGACTGAAGTTAATTTATGTTTTAAATATTTTGTAAAAACATATTTTTTCCCCAAATTGTGTACAGTGTGTTGAATAGTCTGCGAGAATGTCTGAGCTGCCCATAGCTGATCTCATGCTGGGTTCTGTAGGAGAACTTCCGAACGTTCCTGTGGGATATGGAGCTGGGCACCAGTAATAAGAAAGCTTGATTGTGACCAACCTGCATTCAGTCTGAGCCAGAGAATTAGGCAGTGGAGACATCTCCATCTAGTTCTGATCCCGTGGGATGTTCTGTGATTGGTATGGAAAATCTGAGAAACCTGCTGTTACTGATGCACCCAAAGAGCTGAGTTGTCTTGGGCAAAGTAGGTTTGCTCTCCTCCCTCAGTGATGACATCTCTGGATGTGCACTTGAAAGCTCATACTCATTTTGAGGGTATCTGAGATGAATGCAAAAGGAAGAATACCAGATTGTGTACATTTTACTGTTTTCTGGGCAAATTATTTTGAACTGAAATACTAAAAGTGAAGAAGTATTATCCTTCGCTTGTCTAGACTACTGACGTCTTGTTTTATATCAGCATTGTTCAAAGATTAAAGAGCAAAAGCGTGAGGAAATAATACTCCTGAAAACTTGTTCAAAAAGGCTTACTGTGTATTGCATGGCTGGCGATCTGGCAGTCGCTGATGTTGTTGCAGTAAAGAGAGCACTTGGGTATCTGAAGCTAGTTGGTGTGGGGGGGGTGTAGAGATCTGAAACGAATGTACTTCGTATTTTGTGGAAAAATAAATCTGTTAGTTTTAAATTCAAAATGGTGCTTGTGTAGTGAATGAGCCGAAGTGGACTTTGTGCAAGTAACGTTCCTTTCACAAGGCCCTGAGCATTAAAAGGTCATGACAACCATATTTCACCTGCAAATACATCTGTGAATAATCTGTTTGTACAAGTTGTGCAAACTTCTGTTCTCGTGGAGCTAGAGCAGCTGAGGCCAGGTAAGTTTCTGGAGCAGTGGGAATGCAGGTCAGAATCTCTTGCTCCTTTTCCACTCCTGCTGCCTGTGGGTGAGAAGAGCAGCGGTGGCCTGTGCTCCTGCTGTGTCAGTAGCTGCTCAAGATTGTTTTGCACTCCTAATGTTAATGGGCATCATATTTTAGTCGTATCCATCACCACATCTTACACTGAGTTACTGCTTAGTCCAAAGTGTTATTCTGCTGCTAAAGTGGTGTCTCTCCAAGGGTTTGGAGGCACTAGTTTACAGAAATCTACTGTTCAGCAAAGAATGAAGCAACTCTTGTTTGCATACTTGCACGTATATTGTAAAATGTTTTGTGTTTCTCTTGGACGAAAACTAGAGGGTAAATATATATATATATATATATATACACACGTATACATACTCAGTGAATTCCGGAAAACAGTTTCTGTTATGTCCAAACCATTGGGATGTAAACTACCCCAAACCATTCCTTTTCATTTTGTCCTTATACTTGCTAAAGTCATGTGTATGTCTAGTAGCAGACTTTATTGTAAGAGCAATAAATTTAACAAGAGGGAAAAAGTTGTTAAACTGAACTTCAAGCTACCTGTTTTCTGCTCATAAAAAAATTTCACTGTAGTCAGCTTTGTCTGCTTAAGGTATTGAACAAAGTGAATTAAATTGGATGCAGTACTATATTATCAGATTGCAATCATTTTTAGAGTGTAAGAAACAGGGACAATTTGCAAAAGTACATACTGTCAGTCCGTAAAGGAGCCCCTAGTTAGCAGAAAGTGAAATTCTATCAAAACAATGCATATTTCTTATCTAACGTCCTGTAGACCAGTGGTGCATGGTCTCGAGAAATTGTATTAAATATGTACGTAACAGCTGTATCTCATAGGTAGTGGTCTAACATAGCATTGAAATCCACATAACTAGCAAGCTGTCATTTAAGGGCAACTAACATTTCTTTAGCACAAAATCTGAAATGTTAGCGTTGGATGAGTCGATACGGATGCATAGAATTCTGACAATATGTTTGGCAGGCTTTGTGGGGATTCTTTGAAGAAATCAAACCAGACTTCCAAGACAATACAGCAGACAATACATAAAGTTCAGCCATTTCATTGTTTGTGTTTTTCTGGAAATATCATCACTTCATCATGGCTAAAAAGAAATATGAGTAGACTATTTTTTTTTTTTTTGCTACCACTAATTCTTCCTCTATTTGTTAAAGGTGGGTCAGATAGGCAGGTATGGAAAGGGGGAAAGACGTTCGCAAGTCTTTTGGGTATAAAGAGGACTGTACCCTGAACATAAGTGTTGAAGCCAGAAATCTTTATGACTTGCATCACTGTCCAAACAAAGCTGCATGCTTGGTTTCTCAGATCTCAGCCAGTCATCCTGCTCTGTCCCTAGCATGCTACTGGAAATGATAATCTCCCCAAGGAGTGGTTATGTGAATGGATTGATGGTACACTGCTTAGGTATTTCTGGACCAAACTTTTTGAAGTGATCTTCTAGTGTTTTGTGTACTGAGAGGCAAACTAGAAAGTCCTTTGAAAGTCTTCTGATCTTTCAAAAATTTTTCTTTTGGAGTGTTCAGAAGGGTAATCCAAAGTAATGTTAGATCAAAGTATTAACAATGGAAAGGAATATGATATACTACTAAAAGGAGTAAATGCAATGGATTTGATCAAATTATTTTTACCTGAAATGAGAAAATTCCACTTCATTGTTCTATGCACGTGTTAAGTATTAAGATGATTGTATCGATAGAGAAATGAGACTGGGATGGATTCTGTAGCAGTAAAACAGAAGAAGCTCAAAGCTGTAACGAATGTTTATTATACTGTGTGTTGCCATTGGCTCAATGAGGCAGAATCTGGACAGGAAACTGTAAATAATCCACTTATTAAATGCTTCCTTTTGGCTTTAATTCTCAGGTCTCCTACATTAGTCAGGACTGTGAAGAAATTCCAGAATTCCTGGGAAGAAAATATGGACATATGGCAAAAAGACTAGATCTTAGCTTCAACTTGTTAAGGTATGTTGTAGTGTATAGATTTTTCAAGTGCAATATGGGATACCAATTCCAAAACCACAATATTTTTTTTTTTCTCAAAATAGAAACATACATAGTTGTTATCAAATGGATGATACTGTTCTATAGACAATGTTTGTCTCCTTTTCTTGCATTTTTGGAACGTGAGCAACCAGGTGAGTGTAAATTTCTGGTGTTAATGGTTTGTTCTCTGCTCAAAATGGAAAATAAACATCATTACCTGAAGAAGTGAAGAATGGGATCAAACATGAATTTTTCTTACCACAAAACAAGTAAGTGTGTGTTTATTTCCTTCCTCTTTTATTTGTAGATCTCTGTTTATTACTGTAAATGGTTTGTAATACTCTTTTCCCAGATGATGTGTTTTTATTGTATGATTTTATTTTGTGCAGCTGTATAGTTAAGTGCTAAAGCTAAGTGCAGTTAGAGTTTATAAATAAATTCCAAATTATTTTAACATATGGATTGATTTAGAATTCTATAGTATTCCCATTAGTCATTACAGAAATTCTAAACAGTATCCATTTTCATTTAATCATTATGTGAGAAGCCTGGTGAGGTTCAGCAGTGTGCCTTTCAGATTTGGAACTCTGTAGGTAATAGGGAGAAAGGAGTGGCATGTAGTCATCTGTTTAAGAAAAAGTGTAGTTTTTTAGCGTTAGAACTGAAGATTCTTACTGTTTCTTTTTATTTCATTGAGGGTAAGCCCAGAGTCTACTTGTGAGGAATGAGTCACAAAAAAGTAATCTACTAGTGTCTTGTTCTCCTGGGGAGAACAGTCACTGGTTATATCTTACGTAACACTAACAAATGTTATCTTGAGCAACCGTAAACTCTGAAAGACTGATTCCTGTATGCAAGAAGTAGCAGAACAAAGGAGACACTCTGTGGATTGCCATTATTTTAAGCTTATCTTATATCTGGCTGATGACTGTGGACCTATGGAAATTGTGATCAGAAGAGAGAGTTTTTGGGGAGAGGGGAGATGGAATTGACATTTTTTTCATTTTATTATGAAAATAATATAGGTTCTGCATGTGTGTAAATATTTGACATGTAGGCAACAAGACTGCTCCTTCCTTTCTCTTCTGGAGGTACTTATTACCTCTGGGAAAAAAAAAAAAAGAAGAAAAGGGTTTGTTTCTTTCATTTAATGCATGATTTGCAGAACAGTTCCTCTGAGTTCATTTTATTTTATAAAGTAGAATATTAACAGTAAATCTAGATGTAAAGTACTATTACATTTGAAGTCAATTGTTCATATTTTCACAGAGAGCTTGATTGGTGGTATATTTCTCAAATCTGTGTTTTCATCCCTTCTTTCCTTCCCCACCCCCAAAACACCATCACGTAACTTGCTTTTCGGGAGGGATATAATTTGGCTTTATTGGGATACAGGGAGAAAATGTGTGTTAAGATCTTCTGTGGGAAAAGGTGAGAGGAAGGGCTAGCTTTTCAGATAGCTGCAATCAACTTTTGGTGTAGGATAGGTTGCTTTTGTGAAAAAAAAAAATCGAAACTTAAAAATATTCTAAGAACAGAAATTTGCTAGGATTGCTGTGGTATGGGAATAAGGTGTATGATAGTGACTGTGAATCCTCAGATTGTGAGGATTTATTAGATGGGGAGTTTAGTTCCAGAAATTAGCATACCAACTCTTGTATTTGGACATAGCAGTTAGAGGCTAGCATGAAGAGAGGAAATGGATTTGTTACCTGAGACACTTGTGGTAGTATTTTGTTTTGTGGCTAAGGTATTATCAGTGAACTCCACTGGATGTAAGTTAAGTTGGATCAGACCTGTAAGATTAGACAGTCTGCATGAGCTGAGTATCTTCAACTCCAGCTGAAGTCAGTGGTATTCTGTAGGCTTTTCATGCGTTTGATATTTAATTTTTTAACTTGAATACTCCTCTAGCAAAAAGAGGAACATACAGTGCTGCTCTTGCAGTGTTGATTAACAGGATGCACGCGCTCAGTCTCTTGAAGCTGTTGCTGATGGTACATGACTCTGAGGAGTGCTTCCTGCAAAACTGTGTCTGCTCAGCATTCCCTGAACTTGGGCTGTAAAGTCTAGCTAGCAAATGAGGGGATTTACGGGTTGTCTGCCTCATGTAGGTACCAAATTCTATTCGTGATTCTGCTGCACTGTTCTTGGAGACGCAAATTAATCTGAGCTGGGTAATTATAGCTTGACTGAAGGGGAGGGAAAAAGTTATTTGTAGTAAAGATGTTAGTTTTCACCATATTAGATTGGAGTATGTGCGTGTTCTTTGAAAGAAAAAATATTTCAGTGGTCACTAATCTTTGAGAACTAGTATCCGAGTCAGAGAGATGCTAAAATGTTTATTAGTTACCTGTTCTCAGTGTCAGGAAGTACTTACCAACCTTTTCTGTGTTGTTTTTCATATAGGGTTTGTCCTACGCACTGTAAGTATGGCTACTGCTGAGTGTATTTTGAGAAGGAACCATCCTCCTGTACCAGACAATGTATCTTGTTACATAAGTGTTAATAGAAATTCTGACAACATAACAATTAAATTAACAATTTAAGAAATTCAGTGTAAAGGGAAGCTTTTCTTTTTATTTTGTGGGCACCAGTATTTGCAGTCATGTTATTTAATATTGCTGTCATGGGTGTAGTTGCGTACAGAGAGGGAGATCCATTGTAGTAATGTGTTCAGCTTTGTGATCAGTTGGCAGCAGACGCTTCTTGCAAGACAGTGCTGTCCTTTCAGATCCAGAAGTCCCGTGCGGTTGTAGCCTTGCAGTCTTCACTGTGTGCACACGCATGCTTGTGCACTTAAGACTCTTATCCGAAAGATGGATTTCTAGTGCATGATACAGGTGTCATAAAGCTTTCTTGCGCAACTGATACGATGAATGTAATGTATAATGCTACACTTGGTTGAACAATTACTTTAATGACTTGTACTGATTTTTATACTGTGATAATGCAGATATCTTGATTGCAAAAGTCGGGATAGAGCCAGGTAAGTTATTTTGCCGTTTAAGGCTTTTCACAAAAAATGTGTGTTTTCAGAGGCTTGTCCAGGTATACTGGAAAAAGGGTGGGAAGACTGGCTAATACTGTATAGTAAAGTGGGAAGGAATTAGTCAAACATGCTATGTTTTATGACTTGTTTTACGCTCAAACAATTTTTGCTAAATTTGTCCCTTAGTAATATTTCAATAGATGCTGTTGTGTATTTCTAGAAAATATTAATTTGCTGTTATGAACAAAGGAAGGAGTTGCTTGTTTACCACCACCCCCTGCCCATTTTTTTTTCAGCTTGTCGAACTGATACTTATTTAGATAATGATTTTTAAAAAATTAGGGTTATCATCTAATTTACTATTGGTTGTGATGGCTCTTCTGTCTGTCTGTTTTTTTTTTCCTGCAATGAATAGTAATTACGTAGATTCAACGTTCTTATGTGTGGTGTTTTTCTTACTCAGATTTCTCCCATTTTTCTTTCTGGGTGTGACATAAACACGTCAATGTGCGCAAAAGTGGAGAACTATATTGGAGGGGTTAGGGCTGGTGCTTTTGTATTGGCAAATTTATACAGAGAAAAATATGTTTTTCACCAATTTTTCTGACTTCAGGCTTCTTTCCAGGTTAGAGTCTCTTCCTCTTTATTAAATACAAATTAGGGCCTATGTAGACACTTAATTTTCTTTGTATCAGATGTGGTAAGTCTAATGACACTTGATTAAATACTCGCATAAAGTTGCTGTTTAAAAGAATTCTTGTCTTTTTTGTTTGCCTTTTTCTAAGAACTGCTCTCTGCCCTTGATTACCCTGGGTGATGCATGGATCCAACTGTCTCTCTCTTCTGGCAGCCAAAGCAAAGCGAGCGTTACCTCTTACGGTGGTTACTCATCTCCTCTTTTGCCCAGGAAGGAAAGATAGAAGAGGTGAATGGCAAAAAGGAACTTTTTATGGGGAGGGTGGGAAAAAGGAGGAGTAACAGCTGTGTGTGAAGCAAAGGGAAAAAGTGGTGTGTATTTGAAAGCATGCTAGTTGTAATCAGCAAGATACGAGACCGCTCTATTCGGTACCCTGTTCACACCTCTGGCGGACCGAAATACTTCAATTCCAGACCGCTGCTCTCCACTTGGGAATTATTTCTTCTCATGCTGTTTTCTTTGCAGATTTTGTTTAAACGGTTTCTAATGTCTTCTGTTTTCTTTTGGTCTAATGGGGGGGTTGTGAAGAAGATGGAACCAAGGTCTTTTCAGAGGTGCACAGCAAAAGGAGGAGAGGCAGTCGTCACAGGTTGCAACAAGGGAATTTCCAACTACATATAAGGAAAAGCTTCATACTGAGAAAGGCTGAGCGGAAGAGGTGCCCAGAGAGGCTGTGGAACCTCCACCCTGGGTGATATTCAAAATGCAACTGGACAAAGCCCCAAGCAACCTGATCTAACTTTGAAGTTGCCCTGCTCTGAGCAGAGGATTGGACTAAATGACTCTAGATGCCCCTTCTGACCTAAATTATGCTCAGATTCTGCAACTCTCCTGGTGTGGTCATCAGTAGGAAAATGGCCAGAGTTACAGCAGCTGTTTTGAGTTGGTACTGGTAGTGATTTTCAGCTATTCTATAAATGAACTATTTATACTGTGTATTTTAAATAAGGCATGTTTCAGCAGCAGAGATGTTTTGCTTTGAAAATCTAGTTCTGAGTCTCTCATAGCAACTGTATATGGTAGTCTTCAGTGGTAATAGAGTACTGTAAAGGCCACTATTTTGTTCTATAATATGTGGAAAGCTATTCCCCAGTTCCCATTTAATGAAAGAATGGAGTACAGGAAGGAAAAGTTACTGATGTGCCAGTGTTAGTGTTGCTGGGATGCTTTGCTGAAAAGGATTTCAAGGGTGAACGGAAAACAATTGTTGATCACTAGAAGTTAGAGATTTCATTGGGAAAAAGTAAATAATAATTATTGATGAAGGAAAGAAAGGAATAAATAAGCGTGTAAGTAAGGATGTAATGTAGGTAGGAAGGAGAAGCTTGGATGAAATACAAAGATATTTTTGTTAGATACATCTTGCTCTTTTGTGGAGAGAGAGAAGAGTTATTCAAAGGTTCTTTTATTTGTTCTAGATAACTTTCTTTGTGCCAAATGTCTCCTTTCGCATTAAAGGCTAAATGCACTCCAGTGCCCGAGTAACAGATGTCAGTGTTATTGTAAAAATAGGTGCCGTGCTTTTATAAATAACATCTACTGTTTGGTTCACTGAGAAGTCCATCTTCTATTTTTGTGTTTATAAATGTGAACTATTTTTCTTTTTCTTGCAGAGATTTCTTCAGGCTCTAAACTGTGAGGCAGAAGGGAGAGTGAATCTTTTATCTTGGCCAATGAGGGAGGATTAATCCAATAATTGTGCTCAGGGAGATACAGATATCTCTTCCCTCTCTCTAGGGTGCAGATTATTTCTGCTAGGAGCATGAATAATTTGCACAGTGTGTGCTTGTGCATATTTTCCACCGTCCGATTAAGAGGGTCTATGTATGAAAACATCCCCTTGAACTTTAATCCTAGTCTGGAATGTTCCTCCACGACTTCTGTGAGGCTGAGGCTCTGTAGTATCCTCTCTGTGGACTAGGGATCGCTTATTTCTCTCTTCTGTCTACTGTTTTCTTGCCTGGGGAAATAGGCGAGTGGCAGCTTGAAACTGGGCTTCAGTTTTGCAGGGTGTGTTCCCCTTGGTGAGTTGAGTATGCGAAAGAGAGGCTTTTTTTTTTCTTGCCACCTTCCCAGTGTGTGCAGCAATAAGGCACGCAGAACAGGAAGATGAACAACAAAAGAGAGATGGAAATAAAAGCCAGAATTCAAAACAAAGCGTGACATATTTTTTAAAAGCCTTTAGACTGATCTTTATAGCATTTTAAAATGTTGAAGAAAATGCACTATTGTTAAAACTTTTTGATGGTTTTATTTATAAGGTAGAAAAATATTTTCACCATAATTGGGTAACTCTTAATCGTAGCAATTGCATATTTATCAGTGTGAGGGGCTGTTATTAATGTAGCTGTCATGCACAAACACATTTCTGCATTAAATCCATTTAGTATGTGCATTATTCGGTCTAGAATGTCACCAGGACATCAAAGCCCCCTTAGGCATAAGAGCACAGTGCCCTGCTGTGGCTGCAGAAAGGGCTTGATCAATAAATGTAACATGTTAATGCAGAGCAAATAGAATAAAAGATTTCTTTGACAAGACATGAAAAATCACCTTGTGGCAGCTGGCATGGTGATGCCATTTCAGCGGAGACACTAGCAAAGTTGATCTGACAAGTAAAGAGGAGAGATGATGGTTATAAGGTGCTTTTGTTTCAAACTTCTTTCTTGACCTGTCAGGTTTTGAAGGAGCCTGAATGGCCCTTTTTTGTCATGTGAAAATTGTAGTCTTAGGCAGTTATGAAGCAGTTATCTCTTCTCAAATTGTGAATGCTGCTGTTTAATTGATTCACTTAGCATTTGAAACTGTCACGCATTAATAATTGCTAAATCCTGTAGATACTGCTCCAGTGTGTCATGCTTAAATGTGTAGTTATCAGAAAATTAATATCCTTAATGAACCGATGCTTTCAAACTAGCATTGCATGAAATCTCTTTTGCCCTTTCATTTGTTGAAGGTATATCAGCCAGTTTTCAGAGCAACCCCTCCTGACATTGGTGTGGTTTTATTTATTTATTTTTTTGATGCCCGACAAATGCCAGCTTTGCTTTGGGTACATAGTGTGCTCAATGACAATAAATATAGTAATTATGCTGGAGTTAGTAATTAACATAATTATAGTCAATTACGACAAATACAGTGCAGAGCTAAATAAATGAGGGTGAGAAATTAGCAAGCTAATTGATTTACCTTACTTGCTGCTTTTTCTTGCAACTAGCAGTTGCAGATTTTCTGCAGGAGAAAGCGTATTGTTTACAAATAGCTGATTGTGTTTTGAAATGATTCTGTCTTCTGGCTCTCACTCCAGTTCCTTTTACACTGAGGTGAAGAGGATTGAAATATGGGGTAGTGGTTAGAAGGAGAAAGCAGCTGCTGTTCTGTCCTCACTGAATACTTTGAAGGAAAATGTATGTACTTGCTTTAATTTTAGATAATTCTTAGAGTATTGAGGGAAAAAAGGTTATTTTTCTTCACAAGCAAAATACATTGCTACAGAAATTTTGGTCATATATTTTTATCTACTTAAGTGTGGCCTGAGTTATCTAAGAGACATCAATATATCCTTTTGTTTATTTGTTTACTTACTGACATTAGAGAGGTCTGCACAGCACTGGATAGCTAAAGAAAGAATTGAAATTGTTCAAGTAATCCAAGTGTGTTGAAACAATATGCCCTTGTTCAGCCATCAGTTTCAATAATTTAGAACCATCGGACCAGTATAGATGCATAGTATCATAACATTTGAGCACATTATAATTGCCTGTTTTGTTTCAAGATGATTTATAGTATGTTGTCTGAAAAAAGAGTATTGGAGCTATGCACTTAATCTGTTTCACTCTTTTTTTTTTGTTTGTTTTCTTTCAAGCATGACCACAGTTTACTATAAGAAAAGAGAATTAATATGTTTAAGTACTGAAGATTTTGTATTGCTTTTTTAAAGCTGAGATTTTTTTCTTACTGTAAGAAAACAGGGTGTGGTTTACAAATGCGCATAAATTCTGTACTCGATATAGTTTACTGTTTCAAGGTAAATGGAATTGTATCTAGAGACTTCAACGAAGAGACAGCATTTGCTGCAGCTCAGCAATCTGAAATACATGATTTCTTGATAGTTTTTCTCTTGCTATTGAGGTAATGTAGCAAAATCTAATGAGTAGGTCTGTAGTTCAAGAGGTGGGTACTTAAAGTTTGCCCATAAGGGGTGTCCTACAGTGAAGCCCTAGATGCTCTATTTTGTAAGTGATATTGAAATGTTAGGAATGTCTGAAAATGAAGGTACACTAGCACTGCTAAGCGTGGTCACTCTTTAGAATCAATCCATTTGGAAATAAATTTGCTAAATGAAATATTTATATACAAGGAGTCATTTAAATTATTTAAAATTTACAGACTTAATAGTCTTTCAGATGAAGTCTAACATGTTTATTAATCAGTATGGACTACATTATGCATAATTATCTTTCTATTAAAATAGTTATAAAATAGTTGTATCCTACTAGACAGACTGAAGACAAGTGTGATGATGTGTTTATATATGGGTAAAACCTTGGGAGTTGTATAAGATAAAGTTTTATAGGTGTATGTATTGCAAAAATGGAAGAAGAGTATTACCAGTAACAAAACGGATTTTAGACTTCAAATATGAATTCTACTTTGGGTAGCTGATCAAACTATAATAATCAAAGCTGAATACAGCCCTTGCTCTCTTCTTCCTCTCCTTTACCCTCCCTCCATACCTTCCCCTTTGAAAAGTGACATTTCAACAGGAACCAGATGTGATCTGGGTAATGTATAAGGAAAACTTTTTTTAGCATTTGAAAACTTCGAATAATAATAAAAAATACTATTAAGTTTTACTTTGTCTGTCATACAGTAGCCATGCCTGTGTTCTGTTATTTTGTCAGCTTTAAATGTGAATATGTAATATTTGCCTTTTCAGAACATTTTCTGTGTATGTTTTTGTGGCCTGTATATTTTCCTGCTGTGTCTTTGTTGTTGTTATTGTTTTTTTGTTGATATGAAGGGGACCAGTGAATGAACTAATTTTAAAAATAACAAGTTCGTGGTTTATGGTATGTATTTAAATACCTCACTTTGATTTCAGCATACTGTGCCAAGGATGTAAGTTTTTTGTTTGTTTTGTTTTTTTTGATGAATAAGTTAGCTTTCAAATCTCGCTGATAATGTAAAGGCAAACTTCGAGTATAAATTGTTTTATTTCAATTTTGTACTGGTGGCTTTTATCTTCTGCAGTCCCAACAGCCTCTCTTTCTGTCCATTGATCCTTGCTTGACTTTTTATGGCCACATAGTCACTAACAGACTGTGAAAACACTGTAGTATATATACCTCTGACCCCCAGTACTGGCCATTAGCCATTGATTTACTATATCTGACAGATCAGAACATAAGATTGTATTCTGTTCTGTTTTTCTCAAGAAGGCTTAACATTGTGGAAAGAGTTGTTCTGAGAATATATCACGTGGCAGAATTGGGCAAAAGCTTGTTACTTGAACCTTTGGGGGGGTGTCAGTGTGTGTTCATCATGTGTAGCAGAGAATTCTTGGGAGGATTACTGGGGCTTTTGAACCTGGTAAAAATGTTAAACATACTGCGCAGTTTGACATTAAGTAAAATAAGGTTGTGAGCTTGAACTGTTAAATCTTTAAATGTAGCTAGGGAAAGTTAATGTGCTAGGTGTTAAAAGTTGTTTTCTTGGTGACATTCATCTCTATGGGGCTGTTGCAATCATGAGAAAAGATGAAATCTGTACTCCTTGACAAAGGTGAGTAACGAAGTCCTTGTACTTCAACAAAGGTGGGGTGTCATGTTAGGCGTCCATTGACTCAAGGCTGTTTCTGAAGCCTTTTGGCTGAAGCGCAGCATTTCCCAGTGAACTGATGTTCATATCACATAATGTGCTTTGTATTTGAGTGAGTGAGAGTGAACTGCTTTCTCTTTCCTGCATGAGATTGAAGTGGTTTTTTGGGGTGACGTTGGAGGCTAAACCCACGTGTTCTGTGCTTACTCTTGGGATAGCTGGAGGGCTTAATTCACTGGAACAGTCATTTGAGCTCTTGTAAGAGCTGTAACCACTCTTAAACAAAAAGATCATTTTTGTTTGAATTCCTGTCTGAATGGCAGGAATCTGTATCAGATTGAGAGAAAATCAGTTAATCAGTGAATGGAAAACTACTGCAATATATAGAAACGTATTGGCATTTGGAGGAGAAATAGTTTGATGCACTTGTTTTAGCTTTTGAAGAATGTTTGTTGGTAGAGCGCAGGTAATAGTTTGGTGACTTCCCTTTGCATAATTTATGGTTATCTGGATTTTGAGACTGGGAACTACTCTTTTTAATATGGTATTGGGGGTTAAAGAAGAGGGCATATTAAGAGCATGTTACAGGTCTAATAATCAGGCGGAGCATTCTTATTTTCTGACTTTCCTAATCTCTCTCACTCTAAAACAGTATTTCCTCCTGACTGCTGTTGTGAAACAAGAGCGGAGGACTGCAGAAATACCTGTTACCTGAGGACAAGGAGCTTGACAGAAAGGAAGAACCTGCATTAACTCTGAAGCTATTGTCTCTGTCTTTCCCTCTCTTGTTTTGTTGAAAGGTATCTTCTCTCTCTAATGCAATACACAAGATTCTCAGCATCTAATTGCAGATATAAAGAACTTGACTAGTTTTGCTTACCATCGCTGAGTTAGAAGGGCCTCTGTCCTCCAGTATTCAACAAACCTGCTGAGTGATCATGTTACAAATAGCTAGTTGGCATTTGGCACAAAAAATCCATCCGATGCTTCTGTTTATGTATTGCTTGTTTGCTATATGTTGTCTTGTGTGGTTTTTGCGCCATTTTTGAGGCCTTGCATTTTACGTGAATAGTCTTTACATAAATTATCTTGGAGATGATTTTTCAGTTTAAAAAGACAAACCTCAAACCCATAGCTAGTCAAAGTGTGAAGAATGAGTATCATAGAAGTGCAAAAGGGCTCTGCATTTTACTCAGGCTAAGGAGCCAGCATGTCAAACCAGACATGTTAAACAGTAATTATATTGTCTTGAAGGTCATAGTTAATGCAGTGTTACAGCTCAGTTGCAGGCTTTTACCATGAGCTGAAGCTGGCAGTCATGTGAAGTTTTGTGATTTTTATTTCAGTTTTTGTTTTGTTTCGTATTGTCTTTCTTCTTGATCATGCTTGCCTCATAATCAGTTGAGTTGCTCACTGGAGAGTTGGAAGATCTGTTGACTCTCATTTCCTTTCTTTACAATTTGTTCTCCATTTTTATCTTCATTTGCCCATTGAGTCCATAAATGGAAGCGGTGAATATGCTTCAAATAATGTGGCCATGAGCTTGTTCCTTTTTAAACCATCTCGTTGCTCAGGTTTGTGGGAACTTTTGCTATACTGAACGATTATAGATAGCCCTTTTAAAAGAACACAAATCAGAGATGCAAAATATCTAATGTTGGAGAATATTTTATAATCCATGCAAAACTCAGGAGAGTTGATAACATCTTGCTCATTGGACTGAACTGCGGAATAGATCATCTTCAAGTGCTAAGGTCTCCAATGTTTTCTCCTGTGCAGTTGGTATAAGCTGGTAGGTAGCAGTGCTTGAATGTGTGCACACTTCCAGGTCATGAAAGCATATTGTGTGGGGGGTGCTGTAATCAGTTTACTGGCATTTTATACACCTATGCACACATGCAAAACAGCATCTTATATATAACATCTTTATAATGCCTTTATATATAATGTATGTATATTATATTTTATCTTTAATACATAAAAAATAGCGGTGATAATCTAGTATTTGATCTACTTTGATTTAGCACTTGAAATAGGGCTTTGTCAGTGATAATGTCATACTTAACATAGAAAGAAAAAATGTATTACTTAAAGGTTACTAACAGAAAAAGATACAACACATCAGAGATGGGTGATGGGAGAGAACTGACTTGACAGAATTAGACTAAAATGGAAGCAATCTCAGGATGAAAAAGTACTTCAGTAACTCAAGAAATTACAAATACCTGTTTCCCCTGTAATTGCTTTATCCAAATCTGCCTGCATTCTTGCAGGGTTTTGTTATTTTTAACTCCCTCCTTCCTTCTTCCCTCCCTACATAAACTTTTGGAATTACTCAGTGTTGGTCTTGGCATCAGCTCTTACTGAGGCTGATAGGAGGAAAGCTACATCAGCATTTTTTTTTTTTCCTCCAGTGGTGACTGATGCATATCTCATATTATGGACTGTTTGGCATAGGTACAAACTTACTGTATTTGGACTTGGTAGAATTCAAGCTCTTGGTCTGTCAATATTGTTATACTGAAGACTAGAGTGAGAATATTTGGCTTATTACTTGTCAACTCCAAACTTTTTTTTTTTCTGGTAAAATAACGAATTATAAAAGGGTGTTTTTTGTCAATATGAAGCTTATGTGCTCAGTTCTCTCAGCTTGTTCATCTTTATACAATGTAGTTATTGGACTGATGCAACAATTTTGAGTATGAGTACTCAGTCCGTAATTTCTGAATTCGCATTAAGCGCTGTTTTTTAGTGCTTGCCTTGCTGAATGTTAAAATGTGGATTATGTATAGTTAAAATGTACTTAATGATATCGAAAATGTGGTTCGTATTTCATAAGCCAACTCTACTTTTGCCATTTGGCTGTTGGGCTAACTGGTGCTGTTAGTTCCTTGTGAATACATCCTATAGAAAGACATCATGGTGCTCAATGTTTTTAAATTATTTTCAGAAATGTGAGCTGCTTTTCCCTTAGAATGTTAATCTGTGATCAGACATGCCAACAGAGAACTCAGTTTATGAATTTTACAGAAAAGCTACGTATTACCTACATTTAATAATTTCTTGAATCATATTTTCCAAACATTGGTTTGAAGATCAAAGTTAGCATATGTATTCTTTGTAAGGGAAGCATGTACTTGTGGTGACTTAAACTACTTCTTTAGTTATTAGTTTAGATATTTACTCATTGTTAGCATTTTTTCTTTTTGCAAGATTTCAAGGCCAGTATGTTTCTAATTGTTTGGAAGCATTCAGTTACCTACTTAGAGCAACAGAGCAGCTTTTTATGACCAGGGTATGGCTAGTGTGGTGAAGTTTTATTTTGGTGACAGTGGTTTGAGGTTTTTGTTCGTTTATTTTTGGTCATATGCTAAATGCTAGGAATGCATTTCTGCTGTTGAGTGTAAAATCTCTTAAAGCACATGGAAATCATGTAGCAAAATAGTCCTCAAGCCATTTTACATGTGAAGGGTCCAAGACCTGCTGCTGTGCCATGACTCTGCAGGGCCACATGGCCACATCAGCACTGGATGAGGGTGCTGTGTTTCAGGCTCCTAGGACTTTCAAGACCGTTTTGCTGGAGAGAAAAGATGAAAACTTGACCTAGTTACATAAGTGATAAAATGTACTGATTATTTTAAAGCACTTAAAGGCTGAGGGGAGAGGTGTTCTGGAAGTGCCAGGGATTAACAGTATAATGAATATTCAGAAAACTCTGGTTCCAACACAATTACATTAAGATAATTTGACAGTCCAGTGTCTGGGTGGTAAAATTACAGCTATTCAAGGATCTGAACACTTTCCTTTTCTACCTATTAACTTGCATTTAATACACTCTCAATATTGTACAGTGAAGTACTGTGGAATAGCACGGAAACAGTCATGTGTGAAGGTGATTAAGTTGGAATGGCTTTAGGAAAAAACATGTTCAAATACTGTATTTTCTAAGAAATGGAAACTACGCAACTGAGAGACTGTGTGTCCAGTTTACTTCTTTCCCTCCCTCTGTTCCTTCTTTTCTTCCTTCCCCCTTCAACTCCTTATGTCAGAAGAAGGCTGCTGAAGGCGCTGTAGACTTGCTGCATTTTATTGCTGTCTGGGAGATTTGGGTGCAGGTGCAACATGAGGTTCTTGCTTTCCTGCAAATACTCTCTCTTTTGTTCACTATTTTGCTCATAATCAGGAGCCAGGCATTAGCTAGCTCAGCTGTTCCTGTGTAGCATTGGTTCCAGTTCTACCAGGTGCACAATTATTAAATTGTCTCCAGCCTAAGTGGGGAAAGTCAGACGGTAGTTCAGTTTCTTGTACTGTTAATTCTTTGGCTTCCTTTAAATAAGTCATATCAACAAATGGTCTGTTACTGCCACTAATAGTAGGGCTTTTGAAATGTGGACATATCTCTAATGAGAATCTATCTCAACCCATTTAATGTAGTCCACTACTTTGCCACCAAATGACAGTCTCTGGTCACTGCAACCACAGGTGTTTTGAAACAAGAGCTGCACCTGCATTTATATGACTGAGCGACAGAAAAGAAGTTTCTAAAGTTAAGCCGGGGACTAATGCATTACTCTGGATTTTTTTGGCAATCATTTGTCTCACTTCTAACTAATTGGTAAATGGAGGAAGAGTGGATGGAGCTAAATGTAATGGGCAAGCATTTCTTTGTGTGTTATAGTACAGCAGACAATGATCTTGGTTGCTCTAGCCCTACTGTTTAAAGCCAAAGTAAAAGGGTGAAGTCAGCTTTAAGGTAGCATCCTGTGCTTTATTTTCATTGTGCCTTCTCTGTGCAGACAGGAGTGCACTGGAAGCAATTACAACTAATGTGTGAGGAAAGAGTAGAGCTAGAAACCCTTCAGGATAGCTGGTAACAATAAAGTTGGTACTTGTATTTACAGCATAGCCTATTACTATTATTTAACCTGGAATGAATAAATAATTCCTATGTTGTTCTAGATGCATCTTGCTAGTAGGCAGAGTAGCGTCAGAATTGATCAGTAAGCTTCATTGTGTACACAGAAGTATCAAGCGTTTCAGGTTCTATACCTTTTGTTTAATATACTATGAGGTCATAAGCTGAATCAGAATTCCTGAATGATTTCTTGACAGCAGATTTCCATACAAGTCTCATTCTTAAATGAAAATTCTTGAAGCCTATTCGCAGCCTTTTTTTCCTAGTAAAAATGCACAAGAAAGTCTGCAAAAAAAGATATGTAGGTATGGACTTATGTTAAGGGTTCATCTGTAAGTTCCTAAAACCAAATAATATCTGAACTTAATCTGTGTGAAGGAAATTTGGTTACTTGAATACATCTGCTTTTCAAACCTTTTACTGCTTGCAGAAAATAATAGATGTTTCCTTTCCCTAGTGGTTGTATGCTGAGCACAAGTGAGATCCTTGATGTTTGGATCTATCCAGATGAATAGAACTAACCTCATTCACACTGTAGTAAATTCACATCGGTGCATGTATGTAGAAAGCTGGCTGTTCCTCATTTCCATCCTGTGCAGGTGTATTTTTCTGCGATGTTTTTAAGTCTGCTTTGTGCTATAGAGCCTTTTATGTATTTATATTAAGGCCTTCATGTCTCTTTAGATGATCATTGAACAGAGAGGTAAATTGCTGTTAAAACCCGCTCGCTGGTGATTCCAGCTAAACCAACCACTAGTCTGTTAAAAACAAACAAAAAACCACCCGCTTTTTACTCACTGTCTAGCTAACAGAGTGCGTAAGCATAGAGAGCTTTGACCTGAGAAGGCTTTGAATGATAGACTCTTTTCAGATTCTCGTGTAAATCGTGCTAAGGCCCAACGTGTAAATTTGACAGTACTTCTCTGCATTTGACATTGTAACTTAAAGCTTTTATGTTATTTAAATGTACTAAAATGTATTCCGAATAAAACTGCAGGTGCTGCTACACTTCTATTAGAGAACAGTAATACTTGCCTTAGAAAAACTCTGAGGCTGGTGAAAGAGTTAAGCAAAGCAGCCAGAAACCACTTTCAGCTTTTACTTTGCAGATACAACCTTTTAAGCATACCTACATTTACCTGCAATGGCAATCGTTTTGCATTTTAATGACAAATCAAGTACGCTAACTTGCATTTGAAACGAAAGTGCCTTAAATGTCTCTGGCTGTCAGAATGAGATGTTAGGAGCTTGATGAAAAGAGAACAAAGAAGACAAAGTATGAAGCCTAGATACAGTGCAAAATGAAATAAAACCTTGTATGGCCTGTCAGGGGTGTCAGTTGATATTCCTATCTAAAGCACATTATAGTATTACTTTGCAGCTCATAGCTTACTCATCTGTCTTTTTTAATTCATCACATTCTAGCCCACATCTTTTAAGTCCCATGTGTCAACAATGGAAGAAATCTGTTAATTGACAAATGAGTGTCACAAATGTGAATTGGTGCCTTTACATCAGAGGCAGGTAGTCTCTGTTGTTTTTTGTCGGCTCTATTATTGGCATAAGCCAGTGTAAGACATCTGTCTTTGCCAGAATGAGAGATGACAGCCAAAGAAGGGCTGTCATTGTTTTAGTGCATGTTCATTCTGCTGAGATACTGTATAAAGATAAAATGTCAGTTAAAAGAATATGAAAAACTATCGGGAGGAAGTCCTTAAATTACTTGGGAAGGGGATCCGGGAATTGGTGCCAGAATTGAAATTTGAACATTCCAGTTTGCATCTATCACATCAATTTAAAAATAATACTTTCTGAGTAACTGGGTCAGTTTATAAGGCATTTAGGAAAACGTTAGGCTGTGTTGGCATAATTAGCTCATAAGATGGAAGGAAAAAACATACCTCCACAGGATATGAGTTTATTTATTACAAGTTCATTTTTCAGACATGTATAGAATTGTCTCAATAAAAATATGCTGTGTAGCATCTCTGGCATTGATTTGCATCTGTTTTGAAACATTGAAATTGCTCCTTTCCAATTTCTTTTTCTGTTATATTTCTATTTTAGATTGATGAATAACATAATGAAATAAAAAGCATAGCCAGCTGTGAGCTGATGAGACAATTAATAGGAAGAAAATTATTAACATAGTTCTGGGGTGTCTAGAGGGTGTAAACTATACAAAAATTACTCCCAAATCACTAAATCCCTTTATTGCAGTAAATGACTTTTTAATAGTGGATAGTGAAAAAGAGGAGAAAAATGTTTTAACGGGGGAAGTGGAAAAGGGGAGTAGAATAAAGATGTGATAAAAGGCCACCGTTCTCCTTTTTATTTTGGGTCAAAAGTCATAAGAAAGATAGATCACTGTTAATCTCCATCAACTTCAGCAACAGTGTACTGTACGTGCTACCAGACGCACCATGTGTGCCCCTGCTCCTTCCAACATGACCTGCAACTTGGGCTTCTGAATGACCTTGTCTGAGCTTTTGGGTTTTTGAGGACTGTGTTGACAGAACCCAGTGAAGGACTAAATCTTGAACTGTAGTGAGATTGGATGTGTTAAAGTTTCAGGATGTTTCTAAACAATAATTTATTAAAGGTCTTAATTTTAGAATTACTTGTTTTTGCGTTTTAGAGCTATCGTTATAGTAGCCCGTAGAAGTTCTCAGTTTTGATACCCATGCAATATAGGATAACTTTGTGGGATTTGTCTGTTTTAACTTGCTTCCAGCACATATTTGAGCAGTAGACAAAATGTCTAATTGATTTTTTTTCCCTCTTCACCATCAGATGTGGAGCTCTCTAATTTTGTTTGTCTTTGGTAACTGTGTTTATCTCCAAGGAGCCTCCTAGCTGTTTTACTGCAGTCTGTGGTTAATGTTGATTGCAGTTTTTGTTACTGGTCTCAAGAATTAAAATAAAGTTAAATACTTCTGATGGGTGCTAGTAATTGTATGGGTCTTTGGCGTCTTAGTGTCTAAAGCCAAGCATACAGCTTCCTTTAATTTTAATGCTTTGGATAGAAATACTGTGGCTTTGTCAATAGATCTTCCTTTAAAAAATAATACTGAGAGGGAAAGTGATTTGTGTCTTTAAAACTTACTTTAAAAAAAAAAAAGTCCTTTGGAATTCATGCTGCTAGAGGTGATTTCAAAAGAATACAATTGATGAAACTTAAGGAGCATTTGTTGTCTGTATACAAAGGCTTATGTGCCTTAAATGAACAACTGTATTTTTATTAGCGAAAGCCTTGTTCTTGCATTTCCAGCCTTAACTGGTTCTAACTAAATGTTTACATTTCCAATCAAAAGCCATACAGTTTGTGGTATTATGTGAAGTGCCAGGCATATCTTCTCATGCATGGTTTTTAGTAATGTCTTCTCAAATTCAGTTTCCTTTGAGAATTGGAAAGATAACACTATCTCTGTTTTACAGAGGGCACAACTGAGAGGTGAGGAGGCCTTGTTGATTAACTGGAGGAGCCAAGCATAGTTTCTAGCCCTTCATACCACCTTCCATAAAACGCTTCCGCGTGTCGTCGGGAGTGGTGGGTGACACCTGTCCACCCACTGGTTCTGTAGTGTTCCTGGAAGTAGTTTGTTCTCATGTGCTACATAACTACACTGTCTATTATCTGATAGCAGGTGTATCAACAAGGTTGATGATCCATCTGAGACTAAAAACAAAATTAAAATGTGAATGCATTGTAGACATGGAAGAACATTTTTTTTGCCTTCAGGTGGATTGTTTTTTCTCATTTTTGTTCCCTCCTAGCTGAATGTTATATAATTAAAAAAAAAAAAAAAGAACAGTAACAAAAACAGTGTAGACTGAGACTGTTTCTTCTATTGTTGGTGCATTTTCTTTATTTTTTTTAGTTAGGAAAGAAAGAGATGTTCAGCAAGGATAACTAGGAAGAACAGATGTCATTTCTATAAAAGAAGTGAATGAACTTCATTGTGAAAATTCATGTGTGGGAAATACAATTGTAGTGTGTTAGGATACTACCCTGTCCCATACCTAGTGCTTACTGCAACATGCCAGGTAAAGCCTGCAGAAAAAAATCAGCTTTTAGAATTCACCTATGGAAGCGTGCATTTGTATGACAGTATTGTCACTGCAACATTAACTCTAGAAAGGGAAGATACTGGAATTTAAATATGAAAATGTTGTACATGTGTGTGTGCATACACTCTTGGTGATTCCCCCCTCTCAACTGCCAGCTGTCATACAGAATCTGAAACAGACAAAAATTTATTGGGTAGTATTTAGAAACATGTCAGTGGTAACGACTAGATCTCTGATTTCAATTATCACCTACTAAATTTAGGCTAATGTAATGCATTTGTAGACCTGTTGAATGTACTTGACATCATGTTTAAAATATTCAAAACTGCACTGTTTTTTAATATCATATGTTGACCACTTTCTTTTTCCTGCACACATCTGGTGCATGGCAGCAGGCATCCCATGTGACCCATAAAAAGTTCAGTTATACTAGTTTGAGTGTTTCTTTTTTTCTTCAGATAATATTTTAGCTAAGGACAAGAAAGTCAGAGGTTACAATACAAAAATGTACTTAATGAAATACTACTCTAATATCTGTAATTCACCTTTTTTTGCCCTTTGCAATCAGTGTGTAAACAGCATTTTAACATTTACTTCTATTGCTTAGCTTTCCCTTTTCATTGAAAGTCCTTGCAATTTAGGCACCTTTGTCAGAGGGGTACTCTTAAAACTATTTTAATAGCAAATTATCTGTAGTCATTATTATTCTGTAGAATGATTGGGTCATTTTTAAGGCAGAAGCCATGATTTTGCGCTGTCGTTAAATTAGTGGAGATTAAAGTTTGGATTCAAATTACTTTGAGTTCTGCTTTACTTGCTCTGTGAATGTTTTATGTGCTATTATTTTAGGTTTATTAAGGGGGATCTTTTTTTTTTTCCCCCCCCAAGTATTGGGATACTTTGTTGAAGTGCTGCAAAATAGTTTTGCATCTTCCAATTTCTTAATCCTTCCCTACCCATCATTCTCATACATACTCATTAAATCTATCTGCTGATGTTTGCAACTCTGAGCTTGCCTTCTAACTAGTGGGATAATAACCTTTGAAGGCATTTCTCTGGTAGTATAGAAATGTTTGAACGCTCGCCATTTTTGTGAAAATATTATGAGCTTTTAAAGTTACATCCACATCTGTGTGCAAGAAATTTAAGAAACAAAATAGTCCTCATGTATGTTTATGATACTTTAAATAAGATCATTGTCCACATCTTGATAGCTGCATAGACAAGCATGGGGAATTTTGGAGGAATAAATATCCTCCTTATTTAAAGCAAGTCTCCAGATTGCTTATACTAATTTTGTTTTGTTTTAGTTTCTCATCTTGGAATCTGTTTTTCCCTAGTAATCTCCTGTGGTTTTTAGCAGCTTTTTTTTTTTTTTTTTTTTTCCTTCCTGCATAACACTTCCAGACATCCTTTAACTGTTTTATCCTTAAGGATCTCAAAAATATTTTAAACTGAAGTTATCAAAAAAATTCTGAGCATCTTACCTATTTCTGAAATAACAGGCAGAATAGCAGAAGCATTTGGAAAGGGTAGTGGAAACATGCCTGCTGGAAGAGGAAACAAATCTTGAAGATGAAATTTCAATAAAATTGAATGTAGCTCTTCTGGTGAAATGGGTAAGGATGTCTTACTGACTATTTGTCATTTTCAGAATTGCTAAAATTGTCTTGAATGGCAAGTTTCAGGAATAATTTCCTCAGACCCATAAATTCTGGGGTTTTTATATATTTTTGATGTGGAAAGTGTCTGTGATTCCTTAGGAATTCTCCAAACCAAGCATGGATGCAGATGGCATTCAATAATTGCAAAAGATCTACATAGCAGCTTCACGGTGTGATTGAAGTTACCGTAGAAAAGCAGCAATGTTTCTTATTCTGATTTAATCTTGTCTAGTACAAGTCCAAAACTCATCATTGATCACAAGTCACAGAATATGTCTACATAATTTTATTTTATCTAGGCTGTATTTATCTTCCTTTCATAGAGATACATTTTTCTCAGTGGAAGATCCCTTTTAAATGAGCCCTGTGTCTTTTTTTTTTTTCTTTTTTTAACTTTCTTTGGATGTTTGAAAAATGAGATCTAAGGCCTGAGAAGCCTTCAAAATAAAAATTTCAATCATTAACAAAGAACAATCTAAAGTTTAAATGTTTGCAGAACTTGCTTTGCTCTGTTACAAATATTTTTTAATAGTTTGGGAGTTCTAGGTAAGTGGATTCTGTTCTAACCATCATTTCCAACAGGCTTTGTTGTCCCTACCAGAATGCTGAGATTTTGGAAGAGTGCAGGGTGGGTATTTAATTTGTCTATTTTGATATGCTCTAATGATTGTATGTTGGCTTGTAAATATAGGGAACTCTTCTGCTGCTCCATTTTGCTAACCTTTCTGATTGCTCTGTTTTCAGTCCTTCTCAAATCACTCCTGTGCTGCCTGACTGCCACCTTGCATGACCCAGTTTGGGACAGTTTTGCTGGTTTTCACTTTATTCGCACAAATTGTTCTAATCTGTCTGACTGCAGAAATGTTTCCTCTGTTTCCAGGTGTCTTCTCTCACTTGATAGCATGGTACCTGCCAACCATATGTTTCTACAGCACCTAACTCTACCTTCGGCTTTTCTTTAAATCAATAGGACAGTTACCGCTTTCAATACCTCATTGTGGAACTTCTAAATATGCAAGTTTATGGCAAATCCATTGTACACGGTGCATCTTCTGTCCACTTGCTATGTCAGAAGAGTTCACGTTGAGGAAAAGTATATACATACTTGGAGAGTAGAGAGGGATGAAAATTAGTATGTTGCTGTTCTCTCCTTGTTAAAGCTGATAGGTCTAATATAAAAAAAAAAAGTGCATGCTGCCATCATGAAATCTAAAATAACAAGGCTCAGGAGTTTTTATATTGCATAAGCAGACAAGTGAAGTATATTTTATGTCTCTGTATAGCAGAAAAGTAAATACTGTGATATTTACTATAGTTTATATGTGTTGATAAGCCCTATCAGTAATAAAAGTCTCAAAGTTAATTAAATTTAAGCTTTATGTTAAAGGCATTGTCCTATTTTCTTGTTACTTCTCAAAAATGCTTCATCAACTATCATAGTTCTGTAAAGTGTTTTCCAGGCATTAATCAAAGAGGCTGTTGTGGGGAGCTTTAATGAGAATAAAAACAGTTTATACTTTGTGAGCAAATAATTAGTTGACTAAGAAGAAGCAAAAAGCATTACACACTTTCATGAAAGCCAAAAAGGGACAAAAATAGAGAAGAGGGAATGCTCATCTATGTTACTAATATATGGTTTACTTTCAATTTGTGACTTCTGTCACACAGTGCCATTCTTCTGATCAATGTTCTGAATGTCTTTCTGGCATAGATTAGATTAATCTTTGTTTTAAATGTGAACAAATATATTTACTCCAGCAGAGAGGAAATAAAAAGACAACTAAAGAAATTCATGCTTGGAAATAGTAGAGGAGTTTTATATTGTCATTTGCTTTGCTTTTTTAATGCTTTGTGAGGCTTTGTCATTGCATGACTTCTACAGGAGGGTGGTGGTGCATTATGTGAAGACAAATGTCTTGGGAACAAAAGGGCCCTTTTCTGCCAAAGCTGGAAGATAGTTCTGGCTCTTCATTTTTTTTTTTCCACCTTCAAAGAAGTCCAAGAAAACTGCTGACACTTACAGAAGAGGAAAATATGATTTATGATGACATCATGTATTACCCAAGCAAATCTGTTTTGAGGAAGATTGTTTTTTTATGGTGTGTTGTAATAAAGAAACAGTGAATCATTCTTGAAGGAGTATTGGTTCAGATTCTTCTCCCTTCTCTTGCCTCCACCCCACCCCCACTTTTCCCTTTCTACTTTGTTGGGTTTTAGGGGTCTTAATGTTGATGTTAGCTACAGAAGAAGGCTCTTAAACAAATTGTCTTCAGTTCTTAAACATAGCTGCTTCATGCAGGTTGATGTTATGCAAGAGTGATCTCTGCCATGTGGCTGGAGGCCATACCCAGCTGCTACTGAATAGCATTGGTTCTGATTTACTGGCTCCAACAATATTTCATTACAAACTTCATTTAGAGGTACTAAGTTTCCTTTGCTGAAGAACTGTAGCACCCACATCTCTAATGGAGGTCGGTTGTCTTCAAACAGTATTCCATAACTGACTTAAATGAGTTAAACTGGCCTTTAGCTGTCTTTGTCAAATACCATGAATAAGACTGGTCTCAATATTTGTTCAGACGATGATGACATCAGCAACAGAGAATAAAGCAGATAAAGAAAATAGAGATGATATTCCAACCCTCACTAGGCTAAAAAGAAAGCTAAGTAGTAAAGCTTAGAAGATGACAGTTTTACAGGTAATGCTGGGCAATAAGGCTAAGGCTGAGCTGAGGTCAGTTATGGAAGTGGCAGGAAAGAGGTGATGAGTCAGTGTAAGTCTTAAACTGACTGGAGCAAAAATTCTCTCACTGAGTATCTGGGCTGTGATACTGGGGAAGACGGGAGGCTGAAGGTCTGTTGGCTGCTTGGGTGTGAGTGATTCTAGAGAGGGCAATGTTGCAAGCCTTGTAAAAGCCTTTTCCTTTATAGTTAGGTCAGAAATGGACACCAACAACTAGTTTATGAAGGTCTTTTAGTTTTGAACCTTTTTATTCCAATGCAATACAAAATATACAGAAACAATTTTGGAGGTTTCCAGAACTGGGACTTAATAAATGTCATTCGATCCTTCCATAATGGTTTTTAGTTAGCCAGTTATGCTCTGCCTCATGTCTCAGGGAAGCCCTGTGTATCCTTTTTGCTAAAAGACCAGAAGCGTAGATTTCAGTAGCTGTTTACATAACGACATGTACCTTGTATTTAAATAAATATATAAATCCCTCAATGGTACAGCCAAATTCAAGACAATTCTGATGCTTGTATTCATACTGAACAATACCCTGGTCTGTGATTTTTTTTATTTTTTTATTTTTTTTCCCTTTGTCCTGTAGATTGGGACTTTGGTACAAAGTACCTACCTAAACTTTGTTTCCTGTTATGGACAGTTCTGAATGGGCCGTGCATGCATTTGTCTTTCTAACCAATGCTGCTTTGAGAAGGAGGCAGGGTTTACAGTGGGACATAGCCTTCTCAGAAAATGTTTCTAAACTTGGGGGTTCTCTGTTGCATCAAGCAAGATGCTTCTGATCAGTCTGTCAGAAGTGTTTTGCCACTGCAGAAGTGCAGAAGAGGAAGGTACAACTGTCTCCACAAAAGCAAAAACCGGAGCCTCACACAGGTAAGTTGAAGTGTTGCCTCTGAGCAAGGCAGGGGCTTCAGGCTCATGAATTCCTATCTTGTTCAAGCAAAGCACTGACTTTTCTCCCTACTTAGCCATACATCAGTGCTTTGCAGGGAGCTAAGGGTTAATGTACGGTACTTCATTTCTGTACAAAGCAGGTGCTGCCGTGCAGTTGGGAGTCCTATCCCTCATTTCCCCTCACTTTGAGCAGTGGTATGATATATCTTAGTTTGTAATTCTTGAGAAGTCAACTTGATTGATTTTCATGTAATACGTGTTAGGCCTTAGCCTTTCCTCAGTCTCCTTTTAACCTTGTCAGATTTTTCTCTGGTGTTCTCCTCCTGTTTTGAAACAATTATGTTCTTGTAATTCAAATTGATTTACACCTCAGCTGTGGTAAGTATTTTGAGAAACTGATGCTTGCCGAAAACCTCAGGATTTTCTTGGGGGGGGCCCTACATGTTGTGCACAGAGCTGTGAAGTCTTGAGTCATTGTAAACTTTCAGTTATCCTGTAACTTATTTGACAGAATAAAGACTAACTACAGCAACGTTGGTAAGAATCCTTTCACCATTCATAGAAAATATGTACCAGCATAGCAATGGTATAGTGTCTCTATAATATAAAGTATATGTATAGCCTTTTTTGCGCCTGAAAAGATGACTGCTTTATCCTCTGATTAAATGATAGACACATAGCATGTACTTAACCACATTCTTAATTGTTTTGTAGTACAAGAATGGAATTAATGTCCTTATGTGCTTTGCTGAGTCATGATCTTTGTGGATTCCTGTACTCGTGTTTCATGGTGTTAACTCTCTACCAATGTTCACTCTTTCTGTTAATAGTGATAAAGTCACAAAGCAATTATACTCCCACGAGCTGTCCTTTAATAACCTTTGTCATTTGTCAGAGTGCATTAGGCCCTTGCAAATTTTTACAGACAAGCTAGTGGTCTTCATGAACTAATAGAGTGCTCTGATGTGCCAGCTCATCCTACTTGCCAGATTGCTGGTGGTTCAGAGGGGAACTCGCTTCAGTTTAAAGAAAGATTTTACAGTTCTATTGGAGCAAAGGATTTTCAAGCAGAATTAAAATCAACAAATAATGCTCATTTGAGCTGCCTCTGCCTTCCAGTTCTGCAAGACTTGCATTTTAAGCTTTTCAGTTGAATTTGGATGTGACAATAACTTATGTCAAACTAGGAAATGCATGATGATGTTTCTGTGCTGAACTGGGATGGTCTTACCACAAGCACGTATTTATGATGGTACACCGTTGTGAGCATTTGGGATTTCAGACACTGCTGGTTATGCTACAAAGATATAACTCTGTGTGATTCTGTCTTCTCCAATTATTTTGTTTCATTAATTAGTGTTTTAACTCCAAGCAGCCAAAGCGTATTCCTCCTAGTAATTTACTAGCATGAAATGCATATTTGGGGTTGTTGGCATGTTCTTAAGTTACCTGCTCTGAAGGAAAAAATACTTGAAAGGGAAAGTGTGAAGAGAGAAGCCACTTTTAGAGTCATTTAGTACATTTAGTACTTTGTGAACTATCTAGTGTTACGGATGTTTTTCAGGCAACATATAATACGGGATTAAAAAGAAGTGATAATTCAGTTGCAGTTGTGGTGCTGTAAGTGTATGCATTTCCCTTCACTCCTGACACCTTCAGCAGATAGACAGCTCTATGCTTTGGGTGCATATTGCATTTCTACTGCAGGGATTGCCTTTTCCTTGGTTAGATTACGTTGAAGCCTGATGGATCACTTTTACTTTGTAGTTGTGTACACTCCAATATTCAGTTCTTGGGTACACAACGAGACAGCTTAAGTATGTAGAAGCCAGTCAAATAAACATGCTTTTCTGACCTCTGACTAGAGCTGGGATATAATAATATAAACAATTTGTAATAAAAGTAACCTGTGTTCTTTCCAAATATTCAAATGTATTTTTAGTATTATTACTGCTTGTAAAATAAAGCTTTAACATAATCTGCATCCTGTACTTCTAACTGTTCTAACAGGGTTAGACTAGGGACTATATACATCATTAATGAATGATATAATTCACAAGGAATATGTTTGAATTAGCAGGTAAGCAACTTTTGCAAGAACTTACTGACTTTGACATAAATCTTTTATTTTGTAGTTACTGATATCTTCTTTATCTTCTTTGAAGTAATCATTATTATTATTTAATTGATTATCCCACTTCATTGTTATAACAAACTGGGCAAACCATCCAGTAGAGAAATTCAGTTGTTAGGTTGATGCTGTTTCTGTTGCATCTTTTTTCTCTCTCGCTTGTATGAGCATGCACATATATGTATTCTGCTGGAATTCTGTCTCACCTCTGAGCTGTTAGTCTCAATATAATGTGTGGCTTTTATTTTTATTTTACAAATATCCAACTGGCAACTGAAGACAAGTATTTTCTTGATGGATTAGAAGGGTTCAAGGTTCTTGAAGTTTGCACGTCCAGTAAAAAAGACAGGTCAATTTTTTCACTCTGGGCATCTGTCTCTCATAAGCTCATAAATTGCTCTTGAAGCTAGATAGAAAAAATACTGAAGGCAACATCATATTTAAGAGTTTAAATGTGCTGATTGGAGTGTCTGAGAGTCTAACCTCAGGCAAAAGGTCTCCAGTTCAGTCTTTTTGACTGATGTGGAGTGGTCCACTGTTAATAATTTAGTTTCGAGACCTACTAAATGAAAAATAGGAGACTCATAGCATCAGTATCATTGTCGATCTTCCCTAGAAAATATAAACTCATTGTATTTTGATGTATGTTTCCACTCTTTCTACACTTAACTGTTCCCTATTGTAGACACTGCATCTGAATTTTTTTTAATGAACAATGATTTTTTTTATCTACAGAACACATAGCTTGCCCTGCAGGATCTTATGTTCATTTTTAGTGTGCTTTATTTGTGTTTTAAATCAAAAATCTGCCATTGGCCACTGCATCACTCCTGACCATGCCTGTGAGTAATCTGCTAAAGAGTGTGTGTATTTCTTCAGTTCATAGCAAAATAGAGCCTGGAATAATTTCATATTTTCAACTGGTCTAAAACATGTTACTGTTTTGTTTAAACTTCATGGCAACTTTTTTATGAATCAGAGGAAATGTGGCATTACTTTGGGAGAACCAGCACAATAGTCCACTTTGTCTGATGATGTATTGCCAAAGGTGGCTTGTGCTAACTATGGTGGAGGAAGAAATTGTGTAAGAAACAGTGGAGAGGGAATTTAATCACAGCAAACTTCTCCTTTCTTCAGAAATGTTTTGGATGTTTCTGAACCTTTGTTTAAACAAGTTTTTTTGGTGATTGTATAAAATTGACATATTACAGGTTTAGGTCTAACCCTTGTCAGATGTGAGTATGATGTAGTACTTCAGTCTCCCATTTTAGTGGGTAGGCAACATGCAAGATTGATCATCTCTAGATTGTCTCTTGAAGTTCTGAAGCTTGTTTGTTTAATAGGAATCTTGCATTTTGCTTTAATACAGGAATGATATTTTGCATTTTAGAACTTCAGAGGCAATTTTGGTAATGATGCATGGGGCAGAATATTCTACCATGTTTCTTGTGTAGCCAGAGTGACTGTTGAAGTGGGAAGGTTCATTTTGTTAGCAAAGCATGACATCAGATGTGCAAACAAAGAAGTCAAAAAAAGTTATTTTTATTCTCTGAAAGCAGGTGTATTTTCTGAAATAGTGTACAGTTTTAGAGTTTTTACAGATAAACACTAATTCTTGTGAAGGTAGAATTAATTACATATGTTGTCATTAGCTTGCTGAAGAGCTTTTTTTTTAAGTGATTACAAATATAAGAGTTGAACAGCTGCTCTAAGATATATAGATCATCCAAAGTTCTAAAAGTGCAGAAGCAGCAGGGAGGAAACAAACTTTTCTTCCCTTGCTGGTTAGGTTATTACTTTGTAAAACTTGTCTGGGTTGATGTTCAATATTGTTTTTCTTCAAGATGTTTCACAGTAATTAAGAAGGCAAGTCCTGGATACAACCTTGAAGTTTTATAAATTATTTAAAGTAAGGTAGACTTTTTTTGAAACTAATAGTCAAAATGGAAAAGTCAGAAGTATCTCTTAATACCCAGCCTATATATAGGGTATGTATTTAGAATAGCTCCGAAGGTGAGCTTTTAAGTCCATGTGTTCTAGATCTATGAAGAAAAAAGTAGAAGTGCTAGTGATGATCAAAACAAGTTTTAAACTCTTGAGCATTTAATATACCTTTGGAAATGGAATGAATTTTGGTAGCAGCTATTATCTTGCTTGCAGTTCAGATAATGTTCACAAAACTAAAGATTTATAAAACTGTGCATTTTAAAATTGTTCTTAAGCTTTCACAGATCATGATAGCCTAGTTTAGCTGTACTACTCTGAAATTGGTGCTGAAACAGAGGAGGAGGGAAGGATAATTGTGCAATCATTGTGGCTCGAGAAAGTACTGTTTTTGTCCTTGTTAAAGGGGGTGTTTTGCCTTCCAGTTGCCTCAGAAATGTTACTGCCTGTGCTTGGCACTTACTGATCTTTTACTACATATAACATAATATATTTTTAACATTTTTCTAATAAACACATACATGCTGTTTTTTTTTCTTTTTTTGTATTTTTTTTTTTTATATATATATTTTTCATGCTATAGCCTTCATGCAGAGACTTGACTTCAGTCTTTTTAGGGCATCTATTCCATGTTGTAATTTTTTTTTGTATGAAACCGTAAGTTAAAAATTAAAATCCCTAGGAGCTGTATGCTTTCTGTTTTAGTCTTATCATCATAGCGCAATTTAGACTTCTGTTGCTGTCCACTCCTGTTGATTTTTTTTTATCTGTAACATGTATGCTTTCTACCTCATTAAAATATACTTAAAAATAATTCTAAGTGAGTTATCTTTATAAAACCAATAAACACCATTTCCATGTCTGTGTACCAGGTTTTCTCATTAACGAAAAAAAATGTGTTCACAGTTTGGGTGGAGGAATAAAACTTTCTCCATGAAGTAGAATGGGAAGTATATTTCTTCACAATTAAAGATAATTAGGATGTTTTAGTTAAGTTAGGTCATCATATTAGCTATTTAAAAGTGCATCAGGAAAATACTCTGTGCTTTGCTGTTTCTTCATTTTCTTGGATGATAACAGGGAAAAGAATGCGTGGAACAAGGCTATCTCATCTCCTTTGGTACTTGATACTCTAAAATTGAGCATGGTTACCAGGACTCCCAGTATGGGAGGTGAAAGGTAGACACATTTCTTCTCCTGAATTTGGAGATTGTATTTTTATGCATAGATGTGATTTTCCCTGAAGTATTCAATTATGTTCCAGCTTTGCTTTTGTGGTATATCAAGCGTACTGTAAAATTGGAGAAATCAGCTCCAATTTTTGGCTAGCTGGGATGCCTTGGAGCATATTTGTGCTGCTTCTGTGAGATATGGAGTAGTCTGAGGTAGCTTCTTCAATGTCTAGGTTGAAGAGAGCAAAGAACACTTCAGGGTGTTCTCCATCTTGGCTTGTGGCCTTCTGGGAGAAATATTTACAGAAAGAACTCATCATAAGTGGTTTGAATACTCCTATGGATTAAAAAAACTGTTGTCACAAACAGATTTATTGAAATTAAGAACTCAAATGTCTAAGGAACCACAGAGGATCAATATACTTATTTTTATCTCAGTGCTATTTTTGACTGTTGCTTCCATGTAATATTGTTTGCACTGTGCTGACAGACTGAAAAGAAGACTATCTCTAATACATGAAATTTGTGATTTACATAGAACTTGTAAGCCCCATTCTCTCAAACTGGAGCACAGAACTTAATTCCTCCTTAAGAAAACAAACACACTATATTGATCTGTCCTCCCATTTTTAACTTTATTTTCTTTCCACTCAGTGAAACCAAGAAGAATATTGGATGCTAGAAGGTATTGTATCTGGCTCTATCTTGAAGACAGATCCTGAAATGTGGTTGTCGTGTCGTTATTTCAGCTGTCTTCTTTCTCTATTTCTTTCCCGTGTTCCTCTTCCCTAATGAGATTGGCTTGAGTGTAATGTTGCTGAATGTTATGGGAAGTGGTTCTCCATCCTTTTCACAGCAAAGCATGGTAAAGAGCAGTGATATAACTATTTCTTGACATTTAGCCTGAGCCTGTACATCCTTGGCTTCACGTAAATGTTTTCTTTTTACCTAGAGCCTAAAAGGGCCTTTCTGAAGGCTAACTGTATTTAATTGATAGACCCTTTATCTTGCCAGCATCTCTTATTCCTATCCTCCCTATTGTACTTTTTCTGTTTGACTCTCTAAAAAAATTCTGGTAGCTGGGCTATGCACAGCCATACCGGCAAAGCCTTCTCATCTACCCACCCTTATAATCATAAGGTTGATTAGCCAAAGTGATGAATAAGAAAATGGGGCACTGAATAAATTACTTAACCTCTCTTTGCCCTACACTTGCATTTGTAAAATAAAAACTGAAATACTGAACCATACAGAATGCTGAAGCTTAATGCAGTTTGGTAAATCACTTAACATTAACAATGTATTTCTGTAGTATCTTTGACAATTTTATCTGAATTATGTCATTGTTTGGTCAAAAAAAAATAGAATCAAATGAGTTCTTGCCTGTGCTGCTGAATTTATGGGTCAGTGTATTGTTTTCCAGCTGTGATGATCTTAAAAAAGTCTAAGGTTGGTAGTGATATGTGTTTTGATGGCATTGATGCAGCATTTTGTTATTAATCAAAGACAGAAACGTTTCTGGTCCAAGAGTTACAAAGCAGCATGTGTACTTGCTATATAGAGTTAAATATCTCTAAATATCTCCTCCATTGTTTCCCAAGTAAATTGCAAATTAACACTAATAAATCACATTGCAGCAGTTGGTAAGAAGTGAAAGTACTTTAATAATTAAATAGTTCTTTTCAGCCCCTCCTCCCTTCTTGATGTGATGATTTTCTAGACTCAAAATCAGTGTGTCTCATGCAGACTACATATAATATATAGTTGTTTCAAATCAGCTTTACTTACTGAGCTTTTTCTGGTAATGGAGCTCTGTCAGCAAAAAGCATATGCACCAGCAAATGATGAACGATGGACTTGTGTCAAATGGAAGCTGGAAAGGTGCTTCTGTCGTTAGATGGATTAGTCTGAACCAGGAGTTCAAAACTCCTCAAGTGTAATTGTTTCAGAGAAAAGGTATCCCTGGATTGATAGGGGAGGGTAAGCACAGAATCAGCGGAAGGAGTAGTTCATCAGATGAAAATGAGGGTTTACTAATTCACAAGGCTTTATTGTCATGAGATGGATTACTTGATATTTTTGTGATTTTTTTTTTTAATGTGAAATTTGCAAAGCTTTAACTTGATGTCAGTAAAACATTTTTCTTAGAAAATCAGTGAGCTTAATTCCAGTCATGTCTACTAGCAACAGTGATTTCAAAGAAATCTGTTATATTTTTCATATACTTTCTAAAAGATGTTGTTTCTTGTTTGAGTAGTTACTATACTAGCTAGGAAACCTCTTTAATCTGCAATAGGTGTTCTATCAGTTACAGGTTGATTAGGATAATGGGGCTTAAGTATTTCAATGCAAGACATTCTTGTGCAAACTGTCTGTAAATTGTAATTTTGTATAAATAATATTCTAATACTGTATTTCTCTGTTAAATGTTTTGTGCTTTCACGTTGCTGTTGTGTAAATCTCATTGGGAAGAAAAAATTATGGGGGAAGAAATTTACATTAGGAATCAGGCTTTTGAAATAATTTTCCTGTTTTTTTTTTTTTTTAAATATATATTGTCTTGGCTGTGCTTTAAATGTGATTTAAATGCCATAAGTGTTCAACAAAAGAATAACTATAAGCAGGGAGGCTTTCACTGTTCCTCAGTCTTTCCGTTGTGCCAGTTTTTCCTTCTCTTTTGCTTCTTTGCAATTGTTAGCCTTCATGTGAACTGAAAGGTACTTCAAAACACTGGAAGAAAATAGTCTGAAAGCTTCATGCACATTTGCTTCATAGTAAAGAGAAGCAAAGAAGTTGAAGACTTTTTCCACTGACAGGTGTTTGTGTGTCAGAGCAATGAATGCTTTTGATGGCAAACCCACTTTTCTTCATTGTACCCTTCTTTCTAAATATAATAGAGAGGAAAGAAAGCAAATTCTGACAACAAAAACAAAAACTCTCCAAACTGTATAATAGAAAGCTTGCTTTATTTATTTATTTATTTATTAAGAAGAAATTTAAATGATTTCAATGGCTATTCACTTTCTTTCTGTGTGGGGGAAAAAAGACAGCAGTTGAGGAGTGCCTGAGAAAGGTGAAGGCATTTTTGTGTTGTATACCTCATTATGTTACAAAAATATTGTCATCTGATGATTGGTTGATGCAAAATTGCATCGTGTTAAAGACTGCAGATCCACTTTCTTTAAAGCAATATAAATTTTCACAGCCCCATCTTAAGCATAAAACTATTCTAAATTGCTGCTTGATTTTTAAAATTGTTTTCACTTTATTAAATCTTCTTGTGCAAGTGTATTTGTATGGCATATGTCTGTCTTCCATATTTGCTTAGTTTATAATCTGACTAAACACAGTAATTGAAGATTATTTTGCAGGTGTTAAATGTTCTGATCTTTGGTTGTTTTCGTATGTTAAGGCATGCAATACAATCATATCATATGGAATTAGAGATTCATCAATATCAGTCAAATAGAGCATGTGGAAGAGATTAAAAACAAAACAAGAGGAAAGTATGGCTTAGGAAGTAAGTCTTTTATTTTGTACATTTAAAAAAAACATTAGACAAATGCTAAAAAAAAAAAAAAACAACAAAAAAAACCAAACAAACCAACCAACCAAACCAACCATCACCAACAAAAAGACCTATCACCTGAATCACTTTGGTTGTAAATAAGATAATTTTTTCTTTTTCTATGAACAATGAAAGCAATCTCAATGATGGTAAAGATGGTACTAAAGTGAAGTCTAAACTTATGTAGACGAATGTTTGACAGAGGTGCTGGGATGTTCACCCAGGCAGGATGTATATGTATATGTATAGATGCTATGTAAATTGTGCTGCAGACTGAAACTCACCCAGTAGCATAAAACAGCCTTCTTCAGGAATGCTCACGATCAAACCACAATGGGCAGGAAAAGCAAGCGTGTAACTGTAGGATATTAAGTTACTGTTCTTGTGAGTCAGAAGGGAGCAGAAAGCAGACTTAATCCAAAGTATTTGCCCTCTTTTATCTCAAAACAATTTCAATTTATATGACCCATTTTTAACTATTTCGCTTTTGTGGATGACTTCGAAAAATTTTGTCATACTGTCTTTGACAGTCAAATGAAGTGTTACTCCACAATTTCTGGAACTTCTTCACTTTTCTGTACAGTATGGCTAGGAGGTTATTTTATAATACCCGTCCTTCAAAGCTTGGAAAAAGTTTTCTAAAGGTCAGGATTTTTTATATTTATCGTTTTAGTCGTACCACTTAGCATGCAACAATTCACTGATCCCATGTTTGAAACGGATCGCCAAGTAATGTGAGCTTCCGCCTTGCTGCGGTCAACTCCTAAACCAGCTAGACTCAGAGTAGCCAACGTGCCATGTGCTAGGTCCAGTGGGCGCGGGCAAGCGAGACACGTGCTCCTGGGCTCTTTGAGCCACGCGATGGGGAGGAGAGCGGGTGTCCCCCAGCACGGTCCTGCGAAGCACAGGGCTGCGCTAGCGGGCGCGTCCCTCGCCGTGCTGCGTCAGGCCCAGCTCCTCTGCCCGGCTGCTGGGGGCCCTGCAGCAGGTTCAAAGCCAACGCGTGTGCTGTGAATGCCACGTGGGCACGAGTTGCAGCTGGGGAGTAGTGAGGAAAGGATGAATGACTCTGCAGGGAACGCACAATCCCCAAGAGTTTGGAAGAATGGCCTGAGAGGACAGGTTAGGTGCCAAGACAGAAACGGTGGACGTATTCCCTGGTGAGGAGGCACAGACTGGCTCCGCAGGACCTGTTGTCGTAAGGTGAGCTTCGGATCTTGGCTGAAGCTCTGTATTGTTGGTGGCCCTTCATGCGCTTCTCTGCTACCTCCAAAGCTTGAGCCAGATTTCTTGTAGAAATAACACAATGGTAAGAAGTTGTAAACTGGATTGTCCTCTTTGTGGTATTGCATAATTACATAAAAGTGCAACTTTTAAAAGGTATGTGATTTTGAGGTCGTGCATAAATGTAAATTTTGGTCTGGCTTCAGCATCAGCAAGGTTACAGCGTAGTTTTAACTGCCACCTATGTAGCGGTGATCTATCTGTAAGTCTGGGAGCGATGCTTGGAAGCTAAGGTAGCCAAGCAGCAAGAGTTTTCGTGGTGGAAAAGAGGAAGCTTTGAGCAGGGAAGGTACTACAGCAGTCTGGAGGGAGTACTAAAACCCCGTGTCAGTGAGATGGAAGATTCTATTGTCTTTTCAGTGCCCTCTTCTTAAAGAATGAGTGACCTGAAGTCATGCTCCCTTTGTCTCCTGTGGAACTGTACTTCGTACTATTTCAAATCTTTTTGGAAGTAAACTCTTTTCAGCCTTCCCCACAGCTTCCTCTTTATTTTAAAGCTATAAAACAGTGATATGCCTGAGCAGAGCTAGTCACAGATGCTCTGACAGCATGTGACTGGTGTGCCTGAGCTTTATCATTCCTGCTAACTGACCCTTTTACTAAAAGTTTAATAGGGGATAAATTCACATGTGAATTCATAATCCCCTTAGTTGTGCCAGAAGGATTCCTTAACAAGCAGGCAACAAAGAGAATCTTATATAGCTAGACTTTTTTATTCCTCCTTCTCTTCATTCTTTTTCCAAATTTTATTGGGTAGACTACTTCAAGGATGTGTCTTTAACTGTCATCACAATTTTTATTTGTGCGTAACCTAAACAAACAAAGGCAATATATTCAGTGTGGCTTTCAGAGCAGCTCTGTGCGTGGAATTGAATACATTTTTGAGCTTTTAAGTACGATAGGTGGAAATATTATTTCTTCCAACTATTTATTATTTAGCATTTTTACTTGTTCACTATAACCTAAAAAATATGCTTTTATAGCATGTATCTCTTGAAACTTAAATGTTTACTGTGTGATATTAGTACAAGGGGGCTTTTTATTTCAGGATTCTGTATATTGTTTGCTACTCTTACCTAGAGAAGCCTCTAAACATAGATAACTGCAAGTATTTTTTGTAGAACGTGCTTTTAATCAACTTTGTTACCGTTATTTTGAGTTTGAAAAAGGAAAATTGTTTCTCTCATAATGTTCTGTTGAAGTGCCTTTGAAGTGATGATATCATCACTTTAATACATTTAAAAGCTTCAGGGTTGCAACAGTTATTGAGCAATGCTCATTGAAAGAATACTATGGATGTCTTGAGGCTTTCTTCTTTAATAAGGAGGACACTGCTTTTTGTGGCCTCTATAAAATAGTGCTTAATTTTTTCTTTTATTGCATGCTATGTTTCTGGCATTGAAAACGAGGAAATTCCTAACCACTAGTAAATGCATCATCTCTTTACAGTACTTTGTTTTCTCAAACAAATCCTGCTGGGGTATGCTAGCCTGGGAAGTCCTTGAAAGCTCTCATTGCAGAGCCCCGACATTCTGTAATTGCTCCATATGTGCAACCAAGGTGTTGCAAAGAGATGTTTCTTCTGGTTAAATCCTGCCTCTCCTATCAGTAGGCAACTACTTTTGAAGAATAATTTTTTCCTGTCAGACCTGTCACATTCTAGAGGTCTCTATAACTTTAGAACTCATCATTTTCTCAGTGGAATCAGTAAAAGGTGGTTTTGTTTTCTTAAACTTTAATGGAAGTAGGATGCAGCTGTCTTTGGCAGGAAGAAATTCAGTGTGAGTATACAATCCTAACAAGACTCTGCGTGTGTGTGTGAGAGCAAGACAGAGAGAGAGAGGCATTGTGCACTGAAATATTTTAACATGTCTTGGCAGACTTCTGACATACAATGGATGCATTATCTTTCAGAAATTCAGCAACTACCCTCTCTTGCCTTCCCTCTCTGCTGCCCCTTTTCCTTCCCTCCCCTCGGCCCCCCAGGTTAAACTGTTTTAGGGACTGAGGATGAAATAAAACAGTTTTCTCATTAGTGGTTCTTTGGAGTTGCAATGTCCTTGATCTGGAAGGAGCATTTCTGTATTTCGTGGTGATGTTTCTGAGGTCTGAAAACAAACTGTTAGTAATCAAATTTGTGCAATTAACACCAGAACCTTTTAGTGGCTGCCGTTAATGTCTTTGAGCACTTGTATGATCACAGGGTATGGTGTGTTTTCCAGCCCCATAGTACTTGAATTTCAGACAGGTCACAGCAGCAGCCAGCTCCTGGTTGAAGATGGTGGAAAGAATACTGAGCTGAAAGGGATAACAAGGTTGTTTGTTTTATTTTTAGCTCTGTTATAAAGTGTTTGTAATCATTCAGTATTTGGGACCAAGTGAGACATTCCCCTCAATTTACAAATAAAGCTTTAGAAAAAGGGAGACAGCCCAGGGACACTTCTGAATTCTGTTCCAAGCTCTGCTCAATTCTTCTGGTTGTTTAGGAAAAATCAACACCAGATAAGAGACTGGCATGTCCCGAAATACTGCATTTTAGTTGACTGAGGAATTGCTGCTTCAGAAGAGCAGCCTTAGCAAACTTGGAATTTGGATCCCTGAAGGTTGGAATTAGGCAGAAAACATACCTGCATGTCCTGGCAGTTGCTGCAAAAATGCATAGATGTTCATGTTGCTGAATCTTTATTTTGATCTTGTACACTCTAAATTATTGATCTCAAAATACTTATTCAATTTTTTGGTTGGTACAGAGGTATTTCTTGTTGCTGTTTTGGCAGCGTCTTTCTTTGTATCTAGTACTGTAAATAGAAAGCCTGGTAAGTATACCTTACTTCAAAGGTCTGATATACATTCAAAGTTTTTAAATGATGTATGTGTTTTCAGTATAGAAGTAATGAAGGCAGTTTGGGTGACAATTTATGAAAATGATCGTTACAATAGTAGTTTATATAGGCTTCTTAAATGATTAGCATTTCTACTTCAGTGTAAGACTTCAGGGCAAAACGTACAGCTGTGTCTTAAGCTGCTCAACAGAGATGATAAAATCTTCCCCCCAGAAATTAATAACACTGTATATTTCATAGTATCTCTGAAGTTCACAGTTGTTTGCATTGATGAGTAGGAGAATTATCAGTCCTACAAATACCATTGAAACTGTAGACTTACGAAAAGGTTAATTATTAATTCATTTCCTAAGTCAAAGAAGAATATTATTCTAGGACTACGTGCTGTTAGAACAAATCACGTGTGTCTTTTCACACTCTGAAGTAGGCTTCAGTTACTGGATGGGTATTTAAAGTGTTCGTGGGGTTGTTTGCCCGCTCAGACAAAAATGGACCTGGTTTGTCAAATTGTGAGAACAGTGTCCTAACAACGGCAGGCATATAGGTGTGAATACAGAGGACTGTTTAGCGCTCAAATTTTTGCTGTATGAACCTGTCACATAACGACACCTGCCATCTCCCCCTTTTGCTGAGCCCCAGGTGAGGACACCTTTATAATGATGGTTGGTACAGATCTTGCTGGCCTCTGTGTGGGTGTGGATTGTTGTTTTTAAAAAAAAAAAAAGGAAAACAAAAAACCAGCAACAACAACAACAAAAGCTGTCTCAACAGGTCAACAGGTGCCTCTGGGAATTGGTGCAGAAAACAAGCTCGTGTCCTGTGGCTCCCTAAGTACACTGTGGATCCTGGAGGGATGGGAGTTGTAACTGCGCATATACAGTTGGATAAGAACATTGGAGTATGTGAAAGAGTATCATCTGGAAGGAAAGGCCTGGGATTCACCAGGACTGGGAGCTGTGGGGTCTGGTTTGAATCTGTAAGCAATATTTGTAGGGTTTAGGTGGTAAAATTTCACTACATGTTGTTTCAGCAGGCTATCCTGCTGCCTCCTGTGGTGTGCTGGAACTGCTGTTCATTTTCCCTTCGGTATATTGGACATAATTGAGGCTGCATCTGTTGGTGTTTTCATCTGGAGCAGAAGTGAAATTTTAAAGTGAATCCCTCAGAAGTCCCCACTTACTGAGCATTGGTTTGTTCCACAAAGTGATTTTACCTAAATCACATGCAAGTTAGACTCTTGGAGAAAACTGAAAATTGAAATTGAAGGCTATATTCTAGGCTTCCACTGAAAAAGCTTTAACCTGCAGTGAAGGTATAATGATTGAGGCCTTTGAACATTTTCAGACCAGGTGGGTAGTAAGCTTGTTACTCTTACCATGATTTTTGGGAAGAGGATTTAGCAGGAGACACATAATGGAAAAAGTGTCTTAATAGATTATTGGAAACATGAGGATAATGATAGCTTTCTGTTCCTAACAGCTGAGTTGTTTTTACACCAGAATTGCTTTGTTGCTGTGGTAGGCAGTGCATCTCAGCCTGTAGTTCACTAATTCCTACAAGTATACATGTAAGTTGTTTGTTTGCTGCATGCCTTATTACAATGATGATGTCATCACAGAAAAGCATGCAAGAAATAGTGATACATACTCTGCTCCTTGCAAGGAAAGCATCCTGTATGGGCCTTTTCCCAACTCTTTGCTCCTCAAGGCAAGTAAGTCATTCATAGTAAATTACATTCTAGCTACAAGTTTAGTAGTGCCAGAGGATCTTGAGGCTTTTTTAACTATCAGTCACTTCATGCTTACTCATTTCATCCACCTATGAAAAGTAACAAACCAATTTGAAATTTTACACAACCAGCTAGAAAAGAAATCAAATTAACTTCTAAACTCTTCTCCATCAGTGACGAAATGACTTGCAGTTTTTACAGAGCTACAGGAGCATTTTTTCAAAATGTAAATATCTCTGTATTGCCATCTGGGTATTTTAGGGTGTGTTAAAACCCATCTTTTGCACCACGTCACAGGCTTTTTATAGGCTTCTTGTTTCTCTGGGTGTATGGCACATCACCAAAGGCTAACTATATTGCCAGTAAAATAGTGCTTTACAGAACTTCTGTGGAAAATGCACGTCCACTCTTTTATTCTGACTAGTTTTTGTTTATTTGGTCCATTTTATTTATGCTTTCATTGTTGCTAGTTCATACTATCTACTCAGTACAACAAAAATGTAATCTAATACCCTAATCCTGATAAATGGGGGATAGCACTCATAGTATACCTTTCATTTATCAAGCTACAGAGCTTTCCAAAGGATTCTGTCTCATGTCACTAATACCGAATTTAATGATTTTTTTAACCTAAATTAAATAGGTATAGATTAATTTTTGCCTTTTGTTTTCTTGCTTCCATATACACTCTTTGCAATAGCAGTATATTAGAGGTAGCTTTGTCATTTAAAGGGTTTTACTTCTTTGCCATGTCTTCAGTACTGGTCTAAAAGCATTGCCCAAATCATGCTACAATATTCTACTCTAATATCATTGGGTTTGATATTTAAGCTAAGACTATATATATATATATATATATTTAGCATTCTGGTTCTAGCTATGTAAATGAATTTGCAAGGGGCAAGGTGGACGATAAAGTGACTGTGGTTTAGAGTCAAACCATGCAAGCTTTGATGTGTATTTTACAGTCTGCATTTAGATGGTGCAGGTTGTTCTCTTGTGAAAGCAGGCTGTACTCTGCCAGCTAATGGTTTGTTCTCCGACATAGCTACTAGTATGCTAGTCTTCAGGAAAAATGTAAGCAAACGGAAGCCATGTGGGTAGTTTTATCAGACCAGCTACATGGAAGCAGAGCAGAAGCCTTGTTGCTGCTCTTAGAGATGCTGCTTGGTCACTCTGGTAATAATACTGTCAGCTATTTGTCTTGAATTTTTGTTCTTTGTCTAATTTTTCTGTGACTGCGATGGTGAAACAACCAGGAAGTTTATGCTGAGAAGATATACACATTTTGCTGTGGTAAGTGGCTAGCTTGTTTTCTTTCAATGTTATGTTACAACTTTTCTAATACCGTTGTGGTAATCTGTAATTGTTTGGGTGTCTGGTATGCATTATTTCTAGCCATTTTAATGAAATATTACAGTTATTAACCATGACTACTGGTTTATAGTGGCTGTAATCCTTGAATGTTTTCTGTTATTGTAGTTTAGGGCCACTTTGTTAGAGCATTAGCCACCTTCTGGTTTGCATCAAGGTGGCTGTCTAATGGATCATTAACTGCTAGTGAGGCCTAGGTCCTTGGGGACTTGCTTGGTACAGTGGTTGTGGTGTGAGAAGTAAAGCTCATAGAGCAAGCAATCTGAATGCAGTGAACCCCGTAGTGGCGTAAATTGAAATGACTTTGGTTTTGCTATAACATTTTGTTGTCACAAGTGCAGCATGTGTTTTAGATGCTCTGAATGGGCGGATGTTGATGAATTAGGGATTCCTGAAGCAACCATGACCGATGGTCTCTCCCATGTTTAGGATGCTAATGCTGAAACTGCTTTTGGTAGGGATTCATCTGCTTCTGGAGAAGATTATTCTTAGTCTGTTTACCAACTCTGAAGACTGCTTGGTATGGTAGGACTTGGCGACATTGAAGGTCTTTTCCAACCTAGGTGATTCTATAATTCTAAGACAACACAGTAACAGTTATAGGTGGATTATGCACATTTTATTCCCTACCTTTTTATTCTATCCACAACCTGCTGCTTTTCCTAACTCTCCCCCAAATAAATGTGTAGAACTGGCACAATAAGAAGAACAACTGATGAACCAAACTTCCGAGGAGGGAGAGTTTCATGTCTGTGTGTATTTTCTCGTAATCTACACTTTTCTGAGGTCCTCTTCTGGTATTCGTGACCTTTTAATAGTATGGTTAGCATCTAGACTTCTATTTATTGGAGGTGCTTCTGTGTTAAGATCAGTCCTAAGCCTTCATCTTCAGCCTAAATGTCATATTCAGAGGCAACACAGAGACTGCTTCTTGGGCTGCTAATTTAGAACTTCCTTGTTTGTCCATTAAGACTTCCACTTGGACCATTCAGAGATTGGTGAGGGGGTGGTGTCAGGTGTCTGAGAAAGTGTTCACATCTGTAGAGGTAGCTAAATATTTGGTCCTTCTTCATCTTTGGTCTTGTTTATGAGATTGTATTGAACTCGATGATAGTTTTGTGTGTTTTTCACAAATGACAGTTTTAGATGTCTTTACCTGTATTTTAAAATTCAGCCGAGACACTTCTTCTGTGGTTCTGACCTTGCTGAAATTTTCATGCCAGCTGATATATAGTAGATGTCACAGTTAAGGATAAAACAGTGATTTTTTTTACTACAAAGTGCTGCCATGGTTTATCAAGTATTAAGTCAGCACTTTTGCTTGGGATTTCAATTAGCTGCCTTTTAATTTCAAAATGACAACATGTACTGCAAAACACTGCTTCAGTCCTTCAAAACATGAATGTGTGGACTGTGAAATAATAATTACAGAGTTGAATCTTACTTGCAATGGGATCAAAATATTAAAGCTTTAATGCTCACACAACAAAGATCTATCAGTGTTAGGCAAATACTAAACCTCCCAACACCTTTCTCAGAGATAGAAATACTCCTTCAAGCAATGTATGTGATGAGATATATATCAGTAAAGAAGGCTGTATATGCTATTGGATTAATCTGTTTTAAATTGAGAAGGGTATGTGTATGTTGTTTTGATTGACATAAGGAAACATATAAACAGTTTATTTTCAGCAAATACTGTGGCTCAATTATTTGACTGGTTCTCTTGGTTGGACATGCCATTAGCTTATTTGTAATTTAAAATTGATATTTTTTTTTCTAAATAAATTAGGAAGATAATGCAAATGTCAATACTTTAGGGGGTGGGGGAAGAGAAAAAAGAAAAGAAATGGGAACTAAAATGATGTTTAGAAATGTCAGATTTTTCCTGATGTGGGGGGCTGGGGAAAGGGGAAGTTGCATTTAATTAGCTGTAACTGCCTGCCCGCATGTTCCTGAGCATATGGAAGTACGTTCCTGAACTAATGACACAGTTCTCAACTGCACCCTGTTGATGCACAATTTTAATTGTGTCAGGATTTAGTTACCAGGCTGACACACACAGCTATGCTTTAAAAATTCAGGATTTATATCTCTTTCATTATCCAGCACTATTGAATTATGAATATATTCTGTCACTGTTAGATTTTCCTAATCTGCAAAATTACTTCAGTGTAAAAAATAATGTTATAGTTAATGTGTTTGGTTGATAATTACAAAATTGATAAAATAAGCATTTGTGCTTGACTTAAGGAGTTTATTTGGCCCTTTTGATGCAAGTGCTTAGCTCTAAGAAGTAAATTAAGCTGCTGCTGTTGTTGTTGTTTTCCCCACCCTCCATTAGCAATCATTCTGTTGCACACAGTATGTGATAAATCAACCGCAGGAGCTTTAGAGTTGCCATAACATGACATTACCTATCAGCTCGTCAAGTCTGTGTTGACTCTGCGCCTTTTAGGCTGTATATTTCTTCAAAGTCTAGTGCCAGTTACTTAGTCAGCTCTAACTAATTTCAGAGTGGAAGGGAAACTTTACTGGAGTGCTGTTTGGGATCTGCTTTTTAATCCTGGTCTGTTTAATGTTTGCCTCCTGACATTCTAGGCCAGACATCATTTTAATGGTATGTGTGGTGATAAAGCCAATAAACTGTCAAGATGATTGATAATCTAAGCATTATAGCAATATGACTTTCCTGTTCTCCTCTGTGCTTTAGATGATGGTTTCCAAATTGAATTCTTACAGTGTGCTGTATGCTTGTTGGAGAGTCTGTGAGCAAGCGCTTGGAAGGAGCTAGCCCTTGCTAATGCAGGCTTTTAGATTTCTGTTATTGGAAGGACTTTTAATTTGGGAAATGTTAAGTGGGAATTCTACCATTGAAATAGGCTTGGTCTAAAATTTTTGAAATTCTGTTATTTTTATGGCCACCTGGGATGAATCTCAAAATTTCATGTGGGTGATTCCTTTATCTGTAGTATCTTTCAAGTAGAGATAACAGAGTGCAATGTAGTGTGTGCATGGCTTCTGGGTTCACTTAAGCAAATTCAGCAGCCATTTTTCATCATCTTAATTGAAAGTCATTGATCAGACTTGCTCACTTTTTTGCGGGGTGTGGGGGGGGAAGCTTGGAGGCAATTGATTTGGATTACTTTTGCATGATGCCTAAAATTAATGTTTTTCATCTTGTAGTTTTATGCTGGCCCCTGGACAGTGACAGGGCAAGGACAAACAAATGACAGATATTTGAGTTTTGGAATTGCTCTGCCTGTGCTTTTATTTTTTTTTTTTAATTAAATATGTTAAGTTTGCCAGTACATCGGTTTCATGGTTGTTTTTTTATTTTTATTTAAACCAGAAGTTAGCACTCCTGCACTGACTGAAGAAATTTTGCACAGGTAGTCCTCATTAATGTGCCTTGATTTGATAAATGCAGTTCTGGATACTTTCAGTGATCTGTTGTGGAGTGAGGGCAAAGCCACATCATGCTTGCTTTTTCTTAAACAGTGTACTTTCTTTCTTTTTTTTTTTTTTTTTTTAAGCTCATTTTGTTT
>VXAA01001494.1:447967-476604 GCA_013399115.1 Anseranas semipalmata | reverse complement strand
TTTTCTTATTTTACTTGGATTTTTCAGTTGTTAAACAGAAATTGACAATGGTCACAGAAAAACAAACAAACAAAAACAACTAAAAAAGAAAACAGAAAACCACCACCAAAAAAAACCAACCCAACCAACCACCACCACCAACAAAAAAACCCGAACCAACCAAAAATCCTTAACAGCATTATCCAAAAGAAAGTTTTTATCTACTGTATCAGGTGGGATTTGGAAAGATTTTTTTTTTTTCTCTCTGAGTTGGGGATGGAACTGGATGAATTGTGAAGCCAGCTCATGAAGATTTTAATGACTTTCCCAGAGCAGTGAATATGAAAAGTGTAGTATTTTCTACAAGACCTTTCTAATTCTGTATATGATCTCCAGTTAGTTTTGAATGCTGCTATTTAAGCTATTTGTTATCTTCTGGTTGTTTTAAAGTGATAGATCCCTACTTAATTGTCTGCTTTTTTTTTTTTTTTTTCTCATTTTTAGGTATATGTGGGCTTGTTTACTTCAGTTGTGGACTCTGTCTTGTCTACAGTTCAGAAACATTGGGAGGTTGAATCTACGGTGTGTTTCTGCAGTATTTTCTGAACAGTGTGGAGTGACCCAGAAATGACTTGTGTTCAGAGCAATTGCATATTTTAAAGCTGCTTAAGTTGCAAAACACCAAAAAGTTATACAAATTGTTTTTAAAGTAAATTTAGGCAAAGGATCTGCTCATAGAGTGAAAATGGGGGAAGAGTGGGATGGCAAGTCTTGAAATCATATCCCCAGTTGACAGTCTCCTTAGTCACTAGCTGAATAAGTGCTCTAGCAAAAAGAGGGAAAATATGTTTATTTCCTCTTTTTAAATGAAATTCACAAACTAAATGAACATTGATTAGAATATGTGTACAAATCATTGCAGAAGTAGAAAGAGTATGTAAAGTGCCATAGATCATTGATCAAATCCACATAGTAAGAAGGAAATAATGGTGTTGTAGTTGTTTTATGGGGTCCAGTTCTGGGTCCCAGAAAGACCCAGGTATTGCACCTTGCCATCCTGTTCTTCCAGAGGACAGCAGAGGGTCTGGGTTTCTATGATCTGTCCATGGTATCTGCTCTATTCCCTCTTGCTGCCTGTTCCAGTCTTGTTTCTTCCTGACCTAAGGACGTGGTTAAATTAAATAGGGTGATGCATGGATTCATTTGAGAAGGTGATAAAGCAAAAGAACACTTGCCTTCTGAAGGAAACTCTAGAGCAAAGAATTTGGAAAACACTCCCCACCGCCCTTTTCAAGTTAATTAGTTCATTTCTGGATGTGGCCAGTAGCAGAACTGTGAACTTGGTGGTTGAAAAATGAATGACTGCTCTGTGGCTCTGTATTTCTGCTATAGTATTCCTCCATGCTCTTTAACAACAACTGTTTGAGTATTGATCTGCTAGTGCCTAATAGCTTAGAAACACTGTGAATGCAATATGAGGATTAGAAAACTATGCCCCTAAACCCAAAAGCATTGAATACATATATATTCTTCTCCCTGTGATTTAGTTCGGATTGAAATTTATGGTACTGGCCATGTGAGTAAAATACAGGAGGGTCACTGAGTGCTTTTTATATGCCTAGAGAACCATATGGGATACATGATAGTGATTAAGTGAACTATTTTAAATGGCTTACTTTGCAAAATTGTTCACCAATTATTAAGTTAGACTGTTTATACATAGAAGGAAAACTGGGTACGGTTCAAAGTAAACAAAGATGCTTTATTTTGCTAAACTGATCAATGGAAAAGAACAAGTCTATTTGGTTTTGCTTTACATTTTTTTTAAAAAAAAGTCTTACCGTAAATTGTTAGGCATGTTTTTTTTTTTTCCTTTGTGTCAGTCAAAATAATTTTTCAACAGAGCATGAAAATGGAAGACAGAATCTGAATGGTTCTGCTTTAGAACCACACTGAAAGTTTTTTGTTTTATGTAAATAGAGATTGATGGAACATTTTACACAGAGTGCAGGTTTTTGACAAAAAGTATTGATGGTTGCTTTCAGTAAGTGTTACTGGAGATGACAGAACATTGCATTTTAAGATGAATTACAGTAGAAACTCCCTCTTTGGGAATGTCATACATTTTATTTCATCTGTTGTTTTGAGAAAGAATGACTAAAGTCATAAATACCACAGACTGATCTCTCTTTCCTTAACATCTTATAGATCTTGCATTAGTTCACTGTGCTTAGTAGGAGTTATATTAAAAATAATTAGTTAGATGCATGTTTTTTTGCTAAGATCTGCTTATTGTACTTTGTGGGTTTTCAAGTGTTAACTGTTCGGTTAACTTCAAGATTGATGTTAATCCCAAAGGAATGGTCCTTTTGATTTTTATATTGGCTTATATTTAAACTCTCAGAAGTACAAAATGCTTTGTCTGCTGCCTTTGAAGGCAAACTAAATATAGAAGTTGGGACTAAGTTGCATGAGACCCCTTTTTGCAAAAGCAAATGATCAGCTTTAAAATAGTCAAATGCTAAGTTTTTAATTAACACTTCCAAAAGCAGTTATATTGTCCGTCAATGGAAGAGAGATTTTCAAAATGTTTTGCCAAATTTTTTCTTCAAGAGATAAGAGAACACCAGACATACGGAATGACTTAATTCTTAGAGCTGAAAATACAAGCAGAGTTCAAACCAGAGCAGTCTGGAATTTGAACAGTGAGATGGGATGATTTAGGTCATGAGGAAGTTTCAAGGGAGGGCACAATGTGAATGTGGGCTCTTCTGCAGGTCGCATGGTTGCTAATGACAGCTTGAAAAGGAAGACTAGATGTCCACTTGGAAGAGTTGTAGTTTTAACACAGATCAGCTCCTGGGTGTGTTTTTCGAGCCTTTTGAAGAATATTCTCTTTCTTGAACAATAGAAGAGTAATAGTGAGATCTTAATGATGAATATATGTGTAAAAGGGAATATAGCCAAAGGATATTGTCACCCTAAAAATAAAAGCTTCTATGAAGAAGGCTTTTGCTCTAAAAAGGAGCATGGAGAAAGTGACAAATCAAATATCAAGAATAAAACCCAGTTTCTTCCAGATTGCCTGTTTCAATGTTAGCATTCTTATACCACCTCTCAGTGCTTATTGAAAATCAGGTCTTTCTTGCCTGCAACTGTGTTATCTACTGAGAAGAGCTGAATTTTTCTTTATTACTTTTAAGCTCTTGAAAATGATTCCTTGAAAAGGAAAGTTATTTTGGTTTATCATTCTTCTCACCCCAAATATTTCTTATTGCTGCTTTGATGTGAAATCATTACTACTTTTTTTCTTTAAATGTATTTATTTTTCCTGTTCTTACAAGATTATATTGCCCCCAAATTATTCTGAAACCTAGATAGATATGAATCTATTTCATATATTGATTCTTTTCTTTCCACCACTTAATGGCTTCTTTTACCAACCTGATGATAGCTTGGCTTGGATCCATGCCCTTAAATGGGCTGAGGAACATGTAATTGAACTCCAGCTTTTTGGTTTAACAGGCTAAGCCTACTGCTTCTCAGAAATCGCCCATGTGATGTTTCAAATTTTACAGGTGAAAAACAGTCAGCTAATGATTAGATACCGTTGCACAGGTGTCTTTTTAACTAATGAGTGAACTGATTAAATACACAGAAGATTTGTTGTGGAATTTGTCTCTTTGGACTGAAGTTTGTCAGTCAATGTCTCATGGTGTTCAGTAGCTTATCCTCTTGTTTGGTTTATAGATCCTCAGCTGACATCTTCATGGCCTCATTTTCCCCGCAGCTTGCTGAGCTGAGCTGGAACACATGGAAGCTGCTCCCTGGCTGCCTTGCTCAAGGACTGTTCTTGTTGCTGCTGCTTCAGTGTCCAGCAGCTGGGCCTGAAACACATTCCTTTGCCACAGGTAGAGCAGCAGTTTCCTGGCTCCTTAGCCGAACCCTGCCTTTCTGTAGAAGGAAACAGGTTGCAGCAGGCTGTTGTTCCATAGCAGACAGTGTTGTGAAGTGAATCGTAAAGACTTTTTTTTTTTAGATTTATTAATGTCTGTGTTATGTTCTTATGTTCTTTGGAGGAAGGGAATCAATAATCAGCTGCTGTATGGAGAGAATTATTCCTTTAGTTTTGTGCTCTTTTACTGGTGTCAGGCTTGAGGAAAATCTAACAACATTGTGGAAGAAAAAGGCTTTTCCCTGTTCTGTAAATGTCCTAAAAATTCCAAGTGTAGTATAGCCAACTCCAGGACAAGATTTAAACAGATGCTTCAAGGGGACCTTAACCCATGAAATCATCCTCTCCTGAAGCCAAAGCCCCACCTTCTAACTCCAGAATAAATAGATTCTCATGACAGAATAATTCATTTCCAGTCATGAAAGCATCAGCTTTAAACGACAGCTTGTAGAGACCCTGTGCTTGTTAGGGCCAGATCAGCAGCCCAGATGCCTTGAATGTAAACTCATGAAGGGAAGATTAATTTATCTGTCATCCTATGCTTTGACAGTTGTTGTAAATCTGATTTAGCTCTGAGCAGAAATAGGGGGACCTTTGAATTTATTAGGGTGATACTACGAAAACCTAACCTAGACTCTTGGAGCCCTGAAGAAACAAAATGTACCTATGGTCAGTAGATCTTAACTAATCCTTAGGCATAACAAATGAAAAATCAGTGGTAGGGCAGGGTAGGCAAGGCCTGCCTTTCCCAGGCAAGGCCTCCCTGGGTCTATTCGCACAGCGTGCCCACTGTAATTCTTTCCGATGAACAGGAGCAGAAGCAAGGCTCTTTGGTTATTGATCAGTGGTAGCAAACAACTCCATGAGCCAACTATGTGTGCTTTTTAAAAATATGTTGGCATTGTTTTAAAAGGTTTTCCTTTTCTGACATTTTGAACTTTATAAAAGATGTTTTTTTTTTTTTAAATTTGTAAAGCTGTCAGACTGACTTATCGTGGAATGATACTGTGCAGATTTTAAACACCTATGGCAGTACATTTGTAGAATCTAAATGAAAACTCTGATAGTCATGACCTCATTGGAGATGGACTGTAGTCTTAAGATAGGAATATTTGCCTGTGGAAACAGAACAGGTGGTTAAAGCTAGGAAAGTTTTTCTTATTAGTGCTACTTTGCTAGTATCTTGTGCACCGTGAGAACTGTACAAAAGCATGTGTCTTCTCTGCTTTCTCATTCCATCCCCATGCACTCCAAATTATACACAATATAATAGCCATGGAAAGGTCATTTTCACTTTCATGTCAAATAATTGAAAATAAAATCTGTACCACTGCTTTAGAAGCTGAGCTCCCCAGGGTGGAACAGCACTATTTTTGCTAGGGTAGTATAAGGACATCTGCAAGTACCGTGGCATCTGCCGTATATGTTCAGTGCAAAGAAGGCTTTAATCTTTATGGAGGTGAGTTACTGTTGATTTATGCTGAATTCAGACTATATAAAACTTCTGGGAACTTGCTTGTAGTATGTTACCTTAGATACGGCTCAGGTCTCTAAATGCATACCATTACTCTGCAGGGCTAGATTGCAGGGGAGGACGTGATTTCTGTCCACAGGCAGGTTGGAGACTGTGCCTTTCCTTGGAGACGAGAAGCTGATCTGTGTGCTAACTGTTTCTGTGTTGGGCTGGAGGTGAACCACAGTGAAAAATCACTCTTCTTCCTTGAGAGGATGGAATACCAATGGGCATGTTGCTCTGTTGTTAGCTTCTTTCCCACTCCTTTACTTCCAGTCTGCTTCACCTCCTAGTTTGGGACTTCACATTTGTTTTTCTAAAGCTGGTGATGAGTCAGGGACATCACCCCATTGTAAGCTGTCGGTGGGTTAACGACAATTGTTCTGTTGTAACTCCCTGCAAATTGTAGGGGCTGTTAGCCCAGACCAGCTGCCGAAAGGGAGCAGTTCCCTGTGGCAGCATGGCCTTTTCCTTCCTGATGAGCATACGGCATCCACTGCAGTGGGGGGACAACTGAAACTGCTCAGGCTTGCTTTGAAGTTTACTGAGATACTACTTTGAAGTTTAATGGGATAAAAAGGTGTGTATCCCCACACTGTTGATTGCATTGCTGAATGAATGAGTGNAGAATTGCTATGCTGTCTTCTCTAGCAAGACAATATTTAAATGAAAAGTTGTTTTCAAAAAAGCTTTTCAGGTGTGGAGGTCAGAGTTGTTGTTGAAAAGAATCAAGCCTAGGTGGATTTTGTGCCAAGTTGCTTGCAGTATCTAAATTCTGAACAACTTAATGTTATATCCAAGGTTCTCTAAAACTTCTTTTGAAAACAAAGTGTGTTTTGTTTTGTTTTGTTTTGTTTTGTTTTGTTTTGAATCATAATGAGGTAGTAGCTTAGTTTGACTCAGGTTGTTTTAGAGTGCAATGCATGAGGTTTGTAAGGTTTTATTACAACTACAGAAATAAAGATGAGGTCAATTGAAGATGGCTTTATTTAACTGAAGTTAGCAGCTGAGACCAAAATCTTGGGAGGTAACTTTTTATATTGACAACATCAGATTGATTCACTAAAGAACTGATTTTAATTTTGGGTCTAGTGTGAACCAGACTTGCAGAAAGAAAAATGGCACAATTTCAAATTCTCCTGAAATCATTTCTGCACTTACTCCAGGACTGTGTAAAATTATCACTGTTGCAGCAGGACATTGTTTTGACAGTGTCTTGTACAACTCAGAACAAAAAAATCTGTCTCTGCTGCAAAGAGTTTGCAATCTAAGCAGTAATGATGTAAATACTTGCCAGCTTCCTAATCAAATGATGCTTTAAAATTCTTCATGAATATTATGTTAAGGTCAGAGACATTCACAGTAACATACAAAAATATCTGTTCATTCGTAACAGTAACTGAATATTTTTGTTATACTGGCCTCTCATGAGAATAATAGAAGATAGCTGTCCTAAAATGAATCTTCTTGCCTACTACATTTTTTTTCTCACTTTTTTTTGTGTTAAACTTGGTACAGAAGGATGTGAGTGTTAGCATTAGTCAGTTGTGGCAACTGCTATCTGGGTGGATGTTTCATTTAGAAATGTACTAGTGATGAACTTCTTGATGTGTAATAAGTAACCCACTTGTTCTTATTGTTGGCAGTCCTCTTCCCTAAAACATTCCTCAGGTTTCTGTTTCATTGTGGTGTGAACAAAATTGTGCATAGCTATCTATGTACTAGATTTGCCCATTGAATGGCCAGGATGAAACTTCGTATGTGTGCAGTAATTGCACAAATTGAATGTATGGTATTATGAAAACTTGGCCTGGAGTATTCCTATTGCTTAAAGTAGGAGGTCAGATTTTGTCCCTTTGCTCAGGCAGGGCACAATATGTGATTATGGTGTAGTGAGATCTGAATATTTGAAGGAGGAGGATCAGTTGTGAAGTGACCATGAATACTGATAGTGTTTTCAAATCAGCATAAAGAAGGCATTTCAAATTTTTTTTTTTTCTCATTCCATTGTAACTTAAATATACCACACCACTGAGATACATATGGAGAGGTTGAGTGGGTTTGTGCTCACAGTCTCGTATAGAGACTTCAGTTCTGGATAGTGTGGGGTAGTGTGGCAAACGTAGTTTTGAAATTCTCTTAATTTGTACTAGTAAAATGAATGAATTTTTGTGAAAGATGGGATCTCATTAAGGACTTCCCTAATTCTGATGTTTAAAGTATCTAAGTAATCTCCAGGTGATCCACTGGCCTCTCTCTTCTTGCTTGCTTTTGCCTGTAAAACACTGTCTGAAGTACATCTCGAATATCTCATTTTAATTGCAATGAGCAGAGCAAAGTTACTTTGAAAATAGCTGAGGATGGTCTGGTTTACTCCTCTGGAGGTGGTAGCATCAGAGGGGAACTGTTCTGGGGACCCAAGAAGGAGTTGCATGAACTGACTAGATGACGCATGGAACATCTCTAAGAATTAGATCCTATAAAGTCTTTGGCTTTAATTTCTTTAACACTCTGGAGAGCTCCTTGTCACTGTACAAACTGACTGAACCATGTAAATGTTTCTCCAATTTTCACAAAATTTCACACTTTTTTATTTTATTTTTAACATGCTTTGGGCAGGTCAAGACAACGCTTTCTGACATAAGAGTAGTTACTCTGTTCTGTGATGGTACAGACAAACACTATTTCAGTGAAGTATGGCTTCACATATTTAATGGTGTATGACTTTTTCAAAAGCAAATGAATTTTTCTAGAGGACAATATACACTAGACATCTCCCTAAGGCAAAAATATTTACATAAAAGAATTTTTCCTTCTGGATAATTTAAGCTATTTTGATCAGGAGATAATTAAAAAAATAAGAGTTTGCACAATATTTCTAAACCTTATGTTTTTTCTTTCAGTTTTAAAGGCACAGTAGGGCGCCATGGGAAATATATTTTCATCTGGGGTTGTAGGAGGAATACATATTGTTTGTTTAAGGCATCAGGTATTGAGAAATGGCAGGGTGAAAAGTTTGACCTGAACTGCCAGATCTGATCTGTAAGGGGGTAATTGAGTTGCCATGTTTTTTTTCTCCTCAGTTTAAATCAAGTTTTGCTATGGCCCATTTAAGTGTCAGACTGGTAGCAAAACTTGACAACTTCAGGGTGCAAGCTTGCTTTTGATCAGGATTTACATGCAAATCATTTTTGCCTTGAACTGTCAACTCCTGTTTTGACACTGTGAGGGGAGGTGCCCCCATTTCTTGCAGTCTTTGCTTCTCAAGACATGGGGATGGTGGTCAATGCTGTTAGTTGGCATGGGGTAGAAAAATGTTGTGGTAACATGGTGGTTAAACTTTATATCTATCTTTTTTTTTTTTTTTTCTATCCCCTTTCCTGTCAGTCAGCTTGTTGCAGCTGGGCATCTAATCTCCTTTTTGCCTAGAAGAAAATCTAACAATAATCCTGAGTTTGATGTCAGAAAGAAACTAGAGAACTGAGGTAGAGGGTCACCAGTGTACTGGGGAATGGGTTTAAGCTGCAAAACAGCACAAAGGATGCTGACAGTCCACATTTTCCTGGGCTTTAAACAAAGTCTTTGGTAAGTTTAAAGAATCTTCTCCTTGCATGACTAAACCTATTGATGGTTTAGAGAAAAAGCTGCCTTAGAAGGCTTAAGAGTGAACCTTTCCAATTTTACTGAAAACCTTAAGAAGTTAAATTTTTTTTTTTTTGCATTGTATAACTGAAGAAAAATTAAAGAGGGGCCCATGAACTATGACTAAACTATGCGAATGAACAGTATATCTTTTTTGCTGCCGTATCTAGTGAAACTCATATGTAATATGCCTTTTAGATTAATTTAATTTCCATTTACACTTTACATCTGGAGTTAATCTTTCAAGAAAATCCCACACAGGAAAGTAAACTAATAAAACAAAAAATGTAATTTAATAGTTAAGGGTTTCTAAAAATAAAAACCAACTTCAGAAATAGACTGGTGAGACTTTAAAAAAAAAAAATCATAGAGTTGCTATTATACTAAACAAATGATGCAAGAAGTTACATCTTGCAATTGAGGTTGCTACTCCGTTTTCTAGTTAAACAAGTTTTTCGTTGTACTATTAGTAGAGTAGGGACATCAAACATACTGATTCACTGAGGTGGCAGGCAGTGTCATGTTTGATAATCTACATATGAAAACATAACTTTTAAAGTCAAGATTTTGAGACCGAATCTGCCTCATCTGTCTTGGACCTTATTTTAGCAGACAAAAACCTGAATATGCTAACATGTGCTGTGAAATTTTAATTGAATTGTTAATGACACTTAGGAGTGACATAACATGTGAGAAACTTCCAAGAACCGATCATGGGAAGCCCTTTTTCTTACTGTTACAAAACAGAAGACACTGGGAACTTGACAAGTCCAAGTGTCTGAGGCCAGGGGAATAATTGATAGCAGGCTGCCTGTATCCAAGGTCCTTTAGCAGTAATTGCAAGCAGAATCTGACTCTCTGATCTCACCAGTGGTATTCACCATGCCAAAACGACCAGGCTTTGACAGATTGCTTTCCTACAGTAATAACTTAGGCATGTTCTCTTTCTCACATGAGGCCACACATCCCTCCCACTGGAGAAAATGAATTGAAAATGAGTTGCTTCTTTTTTTAACAGGGCACTGTTAAAATAACTCTCTTCTATTATATAAGCCCAGAAGTGCCAGGGGACTAAATTTATATGGTTATAAACAAGAGATATAACTTTAGAATACCACAATGCAATGTTTCACTATTTCTATAGGATTTAAAATGTTTTGAAAATAATGTTTTTTTTTTCTCTTCTCCGTGCTCTTAAAAGAGACCCAAAATGCCACATTTTATGTTTAATTGCTTTCATCTCTCTCCGATTTTTATAAACTGAGTGGTGACTTGTACCTAGATTTATATCTTCAATGGATCCAAGTCCTCAAAGGGGGACTTAGAACTGTTATTTATTCTGCATGGGCTGAAAACAGACCTATTTTATTTGAGTCTTTTTAACTCTCTGATTGTTTTTGGTCTCTGTTACATTTTGAAACTTTTGTGTTTCTCTTTTTTTTTTTTTTTTTTCCTGGAATGTAATTTTGTCTGTAAACTATGATTGGAAGCTGTAATGTCCTGGATGATATATAGCAGTTCTGGATTTACACTCCTTTTAGTGACAGGGTTTTACTAATTCTGCTATAAGGACCCCTGTGTGCTGCTCTATGGTGGTCTGTGTTCTCTGGAATAGTTAAAAGCCTGGCAGCTCCACCCTATAGCTGTCTAAACAAGGTTTCTCACCAGGCACTAACATCAAAAGAAATACAGTAAGCTAAGGCTATGGGAAATTGTAACCTTGTAACCACAATATTAGGTTTATAAAAAAAAAAAAAAGAACATCTACTACTATACTGTCTGGCATTTTCATTAATGCATGCAAACCTCTAATAAGATTAAGGCATATTTCCGTAAGTGTTAAGGATGGGTGGTTTTAGAACTTTCAAATGCAAATAAAAAGTGGTAAGGATGCAAGGTTCTTAGCTGTGAAAATAAATTGTATGCACATGATAAAATACTTATGGTGACTATATGGCATCTAGTTGGTTACCCCACTGTACTTTGGAATAAAGAACTCTAAAGGTAGATTTACATTCTTTAGCAAAGGCAAGAAAATCAGAAGGTAAAGCCCTGTGGCTGTTGCTCACAACTCCAAAATCTGTGAGAGACTGCAGGCTAATTCAGGTGATCTGCCCGTAAATGCCATTGGAACCAATGAAGAAGTTCCTGTACACAGTCATGGTGACATCAGGGATTCACTTCTGTGGTCTTGTTACAGGATGTAAAGCGATAAAATTATTTATTTATTTATTACATAAGAAATGGTGAGCCATATGCTTGAATTGTTCTTTTTTTTTTTTAACCCCTTTATCTCCCTGGAGTTGAGTGAACTTTACAACATTGGTAGTATCCCTGCATTTTCTCTAACTGTAGAGAATAACCTGAAAATTATTAAAGGAAAGCTTAAATCTGTGAACATATAGTTGTAGATGCTCAAGAAAACTTTCTTTTCTACTTGAAGTATATAGCTTTAAAGTAAGATGAATTGTTCACTGTATACTTGGTGGGTCATGTTGCTTAGTCATAAGCTTCTCTGAACTTTAGGGATCATGTGAACACTTTTAGAGGATTTTCCTAGAGCTCTGACTAGCTTTGATTATAGTAAATAAATCTTTATTTGTAATTGGGTGGAAAAATACAGCACAAAAACGAAGCTGGTGTATTAAAAATAACTAAGTTTTGGGGTCAAGCCCAATTCTTTAAAATGAGAAAAGCAGAGGGGAAAGTACAGCTTGGCACTGGTTTTAAAATAATAATTTATCCACACGTTGAGCCCATCCTTTGGACAGACCTTTGTTTGAACTGCAGCTGGCTTGGTTTATGTATGACCTGCTGGGAGCTGAGGTTGTAATGAAAAACAGTTATTCTTTCAAATTACTCACAAGAAGAAGTGCCTATATTATCAAGTGCTCATCTTAATTTGGCACATACTAAGACTTTTAATATTTATTTTTTCTCCATTAATCACACTGTATCTTATAAGAAGTCTAAACGCAATGATGAAATACTGTATGTTTTCCTTAAAGCATTCTGTGGACATATGCTTCTCTAGAGAGTGGCTGTCAGGAGCTCTTACCATTAATTAATGAAGATATTTGTTGAGTTTTTTTTGTGCATGTGTTGCCATATTATGAACTTCTCAGAATTCTTCTTGGATCAGTATTGAGTTTCATAATTTTGCAGACTAGCTAGTGGTAGGTTTACAGGATAATAAAGAATGAGGAAAGAACACAGGTTTAAGGAAAATAGAAGTGCAAAGCTTACTATTGTAAGCTTTTCATTGTCTAAAACGAATTTAAGATGACAATTTACTTATGAAATGGTGACTGACATAGGGTTATACTGTTCTCAGTTGTTTCAGATATAACCCTACTTCCTGTTAATGTCAACTCTATGCTCAGAACTGTACAAGATAAACATAGTTGCTGTCCTTTTCAATCTGAACAGCTGAAAATTAAATAATACTTGTTTGGGGAAAATCTGAAGACGATGTTAACTTAAACTGTGTTTTTGTATGTCTGCTACCAAACAGCATAACTCAGATGTTCAAGTAAATGGGAGTGCTAAATGAAGATAAATTCATGTATATACATTTTTTTTTCATTTCTACGGTCTGTGATTTCCTGAGATATTTGAAGAAAACGTTTCTGTTCCTTAGGCAGCAATAACCCACCCTTTGAAGTCATACGCCTGCTAATCCTTTAAGATTGTAGACTTAGTGAATAGGACATCAATTCTAGTAGCAGATTGCTTGTAATCTCAAAACATTTGTGGAGTTGTTATAAGCAGAGATGTGGATTCATACAGAGCTTGTTGTAAGAGCAGGACTCAAGTTTTTGAGAATTCAGGCAAGCATTAAACCAGTAGGTTTTTCATGCATTGGATTATAACCAGGCGATACTAGTATTGAATCCTGAGTTAAATTCCCTGGCATTATTTCTGTTTCCATTGTACTTGCAGTCACTGTTTATAAATCTAATTAATGTCTTGTCTCCTGTTTTAAGATAGTTAAAAGAAAAAAAAAACCAAAAAAGACTAATAATTTAGCATTGACAAATACTGATGATATTTTCAGTATTTGTAAAAGACAACCTTATGTGAATACAATTTGGTTGTTCTTTCATTTTAGATATTTAGTACATGGGCAGGTTGGAAGATGAGCATCAGAATTATTCTCTTTAAAGAATAAGGAGGTAGTAGACGTCTTACAGATAGGTACTGTCTTTCAGAGAAGTAAATGAGATATTGAAAACAAGGGAATGGATGTGTAATAAGCAGCTCTTTTTCCTAATGTTATTAAAGGATAGTGCTGACAATGCCGTCTTTCCACATCTTTCTCTAGTATTTTTGTCCTTATACAAGTGTAGCACCAGTCTATTCTGCTGCTATGCATCTTCTCTCATGGCTTTAATCCACAATTCAATAAACCTGTTTATAGTAACCTCTTGCCACAAAAGGAAGAAGACATTAGAATAACAGGTATCATTTTCCCTTTCTGTTTTGTGTAAGCTGGAATTTTTGGATAAGTAGGATATGAAGCTGAAATACAATCTTATTTGATGTTGTGATACTGTAAGAACGTTGAAGACTCAGTCTCTTAAATACCGCTGTAAGCTCCTCCCTTCCCTGCGCCAACAGATGGGGTGGGCTTTGGCACCACAGTGCTGATCTTGTGCCTGGTTCAGTCTTGGTTGCTCAATTCGCTTTCCTAAAAGAGCATACTGGAGAAATGTGGTTTGTTTATATTAGACAAGGATTAAAATGATNTTTTTTTTTTTTTTGCACCTGTAGTCTCATATTCTAAGCTAAATGCCTTCTCTTAGGATGTATGGGAGCACGTTCAGTGTGACTCTAGGTCAGCCCTGGTACAGAATAACCCTGACGATGAGAGGTTAGAGTGGAGTGGCTGGGACAGCTGGTGGTGCAGGCTCTGGCCGTGTTTGTGGAGCAGATCAGGCAGAGGGACTATGTTTAGTAATGCATTCAGCCCTACTTTAGTTTCACTGTATTAAAAACATGAGCTTTATGGATGTAATATGTTCCTTGTTATGTGGCATGGTGACAGTGCTTGCAGGCATTGTGTGTGTGTGTGTGTATATATATATTTTTTGGTGGTGGTGGTGGTTGTTTTCCTCTAAAATCTGTAACATTTCTTCGAGGTGGCTTAGCTTCCTCCCTGTTTTATTTGTGTGCTAAAATTGCACAGTTTTGTTCATTTTGAAGCACGTTATATATCAGCGCACTTTTATTGGGTTGGACTAATTACACATTTTGTAGAGGCTGTGCTGTTTTATCATGTATTTCATAAGATACCATTACATATACAACATATATCTGTATTAGGCCAGGTTGTATTGCAGGTACTACCAAGTAACAAGGACAAATCACAGTAAAAAGAATTTACTGTGGGCATATGAGACACAGGTAATTAGGCAAACTTGGTTGTAAACTTATAACTAGTTCTAAAAAGTGCCAGTCACAGCTTTATGGACTGTACTCTCATGCTAGAAACTATTGAGCTGTTCTTTCTGCATCTTTGGGAGAAAGAATATTTTCACCTGAAGAAAGTAGCAGTGCAACTGCAAGGTGACTTCCAAAATACACTTAATCTTTCTTCAGTTTGGATTCTGTAACTTTTAGAATTTGGCACTAAATACTCAGTATTTACTCCTTTCAGTGGTACACACAGACCATCACAGTTTCTTTTTAATATGGCTCTCTTTGTTAGGAGATGTATTTAAAATCAGCGTATTGATCTAAATTATCTGTATGGTGATACATCAATCAACAAATCATTTACTTTATTAGTGTTTTACTGAGGAAAACTAGAAACATTATTTGCCTTATGTCTGTATAATTATTTGTTTCCCAAGATGTTTTTGAACAGTATTGACTTTAACATGTTTTAAAGTATAATTATCAGTTTCCTTTTTCTTGTATTAGGGATGCATCTGCAATTTTTGGCATAGATCATTTTTCAGTTTTGTTCTTACATAATGTCCATCACACAGCACCTAATAAAAATGACATGCTTTGAGCAAAATTTAGGTGCGATTTCTAGGACTACTTGTCTCCTGAATCATGATTGTAATTGAAGTAACTGGGACTACTTCAACTTCGTCCTACACTCTATTTTTCAGTATCAACTGACTCAGTAGAATTACCAACGAGCTCTGAAGACCTGTTCAGTTTCAATGTTTGAGTTGAATTTTCTTGTTTTAATGCTTTCCCATTGTAAGAATACTGCATTTGGATTTTCTTATATTGTCTTCTGTCACAGTAGAAGTGCTGGGAAGGTAGTGCTTAGAGAATAAACAGTTTGATTTGAATACAAAGTTGTTTTTATGCTTTTTTTTTCCTTTTTTCCTGAGAAGTGAGAGCAGAGCAGTATAGTCTTTCATTCAGGCAGAGTGTGGTTGTGTAGTATATATTGCATTAATTCATGGAGGGACACTTGCCTAAATTGCTTTCTGTCTCTTGTGAATGTCTTTGATCCTGGTGACAGTTTGACTGCATTAGTGAGAGTGTATTGGTTAATCCTTTGCTTAACTTGTTCTTTTTGGCACAGCCAGGGGCCTTTCCAAAGATGATCTGTCAGCATAGGCTAAATCCTAATCAAATAGGCCAACAGAGGAGCTGGGAGATGTGTTGTAGGCTAGAGAATGCCTTATGGGACTAGATGTGTTTTGATATGCTTTTTTTTCCCCTGCATACTTGTAAAATGTAATCATGTATATATGCACTATGTAGTCATAAGGGCTTCCTCTTTCAACGCGTTGGTAAAGGGTACATTTCAGATACTAAAAGGTATATCTGCTTTGCTAACAGGAGTTGGTTTTGGTGGGGGTCTGGATGTTTTCAGTCCCTCTGTAGTCATTTAGTATTGAACAACACAAGTCACTATTTTCCTAAGGTCAAAAGATGAATCCAAAAATCTTTCAAGTGAAAAATGTGGTCTCCAAAAATCTTGTCACCTGTAGATGGCTAAGTTTCTAAGCCAAAAGACTTCTTTCTTGCTGCAAGTGGCTGAATAGGAAAATATTGTCCAAATCTGGAGAGGTTTAGTTTACTTCTAAAGCTGTTCCTGAATTGCCACCAGGAAAGCCTAGTTTTTGCACTTTGCGGAAGTGTCATTTAGTTACACCAGACACCAATCAGTATCCTTGACTGCCCAGCATAACATCGATGGGTGTACATTCATCTACTTTTGCAAAATAAATTGGTATAATAAAAGATCAGGAGAGGTCTTTTCTTTCTCTAAAATAAAAGTATATCTTGATATTATTCATTATTAGTAGAGATAGAGCATTTCTTTCAGAATTTAAGTGTTTCAGTTTCTTTGCCGAATGGTGCTTAAAAAGTGCTTATTAATGTACAAGTGGAGGGAAACCTAAGATACATTTTTTCCCCTTGTCAGTTCAGCAATCAACTGTAATAAGAGCTGATGTAAAATTTTCATACACTTTAAGGCATTCTCTAATGTCTTTATGCTACTTGAAACACTTTCCATTTTCATTTCACTTAACAAGCATATTGGGATATTCTTTATGCAGATAAAACAAGCTTAAATAAAGTTGTTAAAAGTGCCTGCAAGTAAATTGCTTGTATATTCCTTTTACCCTACTTCTCCCTTCCCCTACACTTAACATGATTAAACTGAATATTATAATATAGCTCATACTAAATGGTTCTATGATTCATATCAACCTTATTACTGTCAGCTCAGCCAAAACAATTTCACTTGCACAATCTTGTGCTGTTCAACTATGTAGCGGTGTTACGGCAAACATGGGATGCCTGGATTGAGATGCAAATGTGGCTCCTGTTTCTAAATAGTGTTTCTTCCTCTGTTTCCACTTATTTATCCCCTTTTTTTCACTTGCTTCCATATTTTCCATGTAAATTTGGTAGGTGCTTTAGGACTGTGCCAAGCAATCTTCCATTGATGTCCATTAGAAAAAGTGTAGACTGATAAGCTTCTACATTATTTAATTACCCTGTAAGGAGAAAGTTTGGAAACAAACAATGAACCTAAAACCAAGCTACTAACTAAATGGTTAGCTTTTTGGAATTTAAACAGAGATTATGCTGATTGTCTTCGTTAAACTAATAGGAGAGGGGAAAGTAATGGAAACCATCTCTGTCTGAGGTTCTGATTCTGAGGGGTTTGTAGATCAAAGGGCAATTGCCATTTTGTGATCCAGAGAGGATTTGGCTCCTCAGAGAGGATGTGGCCTCTATGTGGCCACACTCTTTGTATGTAGTTCGGGCTGGGAATAAGTTTTGAAGATATTTTTAAGCTACCTAGGATACCCATTTACTTGAGAGCCTTTCCCATGAATGATATTTCAGGGAATGCTTTACAAATGTATTGTTATTTGCAGAACTTCAGAGCTAATACCATGAATGGCATCTGAATCTGTATCATCGACACACATAGGTTCCTTGTGTTTTACACTTGTATTTGAGCTGAGGTGACTTCGTGGTGCCTTGGGTAGCAGCTCTAAAGGGCATTAGAGATGTCCCAAAAACTGTAAAACACGGGACACTAGTATGTATGTTTTTGTATGTCTATTGCCTAGTGCATGGAAGAATTCAGCAAGGTCACAGCACAGAGGTGGAGTTATGTGGTCAGTAGGCACAGATGATTGTTTTTTTTGTTTTGTTTTGTTTTTGTTTTGTTTTTAATATCTTGAGCATAGCTACTAAAGTTAGCTTTGAATCTCAACTAGTTGGGAAATATGGTACCTCCCTTATTTTGCTCAAACTACATCTCAGGTCTGTTTTATGGCTTTTTTTTTTTTTTTTTCATCTAGCCTTGTGTCTGGACAATGTGAAAACTTTNTTTTGTAGCTGTGTATTTATGAGAAGAAAAGTATATGGGTTTGGGAAAAAGAGTTTCTATTTCTTGTGAATAGAATAAAATACTGACTGACTTGTTTTCTCTGAATGTTTGGTTTGGACTGCTGCCCCCTGCCACTTTATTTTCCTAGAATAGAGAGGGAATTTCACTCTCAGAAGATTAGTTTTACTCATTCCAAGACTTAAGGACAGCAGCTGCAGCTGCAAGGCCTTTGGACAATTCTCTTTGGCCAAAGTCCCCTGAAGTTTACAGAATTCTTCTGCACAGTTCTAGTGCAAGGCTCTTGCTGGGTGGCTGCAGAGGGGGACACTCAAGAGTTTTCTGTCCTGATTGTCACCTGGTGGGCTGACCTGTGTGTGAGCTGTTAAACAGATGTCATTTACCTGAATTTTAGGCACCTGTTTTTGAAAACTGTGGTATATAAGCAATCCTAGTGAGACAGGGATATATTTGACGTGTAGTTTTCTCCTTTTTCTTCCTCACTTTCCTTCCTTATTTTGTCTGCATTTTTTATTTTTTCTTGCATTATGCTGTTTAGTGTTTATCTTCTTTTTCACTAATTGGAAATACTAATCTCATTAATATGAATTTAATGTATTGGCCTGTTCCTAAGGTTTGAGAAATAATTAGAAATTTTTAAATACACCAGTCTGAGGGAAGTTTTGGATAATCCTGGATATCTGTCTCTGAAATTTCTGTCAGCACATAGTGAGAAAAGTGTTTTGGGATGCATAAGCTCCGAGTTAGGTTCGCTGTGTGCATTGTTGAGTAAATTATGCCTACTATTTGAAGTAGTAGGAATAAATATGCACTCTTCAGTTTTAACAGTGAGTGGCAGTTTTCTTCCTGGGCATAAGAATTCTCTAGGGGGTTTTCATATGGCGGCAATTATTTCCCTGGCTGTGTTAGCATGACTGTGAAGTAAACCAGGTAATAAATTAGGAAGATGGAACTCAAGATTTAGAGACTCAGCCTAGCTAAACTGTTTTGAACTCTGCAATCATATCTGTGTTGCTGTACAGGAAAGTAAATAATTGTTTCTATAATGTGGTGCTAGTCAATATAGTGCGATGTGACACTTTGGTTAGCTTCTATCTTAACAGGTAAAAGAATAAACATGTTGGGAGAGCGCGTGGCAGGATCCTGATTGACTGCAGCAGCAGGCGATTAATGGGCAACAACGCTCTGACAGGAACTGCTGACAAGGCGATAATGAGATTAGCACCTTCTGATTCTTTTATTAACAAGTAGCCAAAGAATCATTTGGGCATGTCAGTAGATAATGATGGGAATTAAGGGACACTCTAGAACCTAAGGGTAGCAGATCATGTACCTAATGCTCTGAAGGGTAACTTGCAGATTAACTGAATCATCTCCTCTTGCATATGTAATTACAGAATATGATGGTGTTAATTAAAGATAGTAAGAGTGGGTGCATTATTGCTTTTATTTATGAATGTTAAATGATTCAGGCACATTGCAGTGCAACAGTTCGTTTTATACATGGAGCATTTGCTCAGTTTGAAAAAGTATGTTCATCAGTAGTTGTACCAATGTGAAGAATTTCTTTTTTTCATGGAACTTTATGCTAGGATGGACCTTTTTGTATTATTGTTTCTCAGTTAACATCTTTTCCTTCTGGTGATGCTTTTCCTGATATTGACGTGTAAAAACAGTTACTTTGGGCCTAAGAGAGTGGGAAACAAGCATGAATGAAGGGATGTGTGTGAGGCCTATAGAGAGGCCTGGGAATGAGAATGGAGGAAGCTACAGATAATTTCAGTAGATGAGTACCTGAGAGAACCAAAGACTGGCTAGAATTACAAGACTTGTAAGGCTAAGATATGTGAAAGTGAATGGATGAAATCATATTAAAGAGTTTACTTTGGACTGGGGAGAAAGTGCATCCATTTGAGAAGAGCATGGAAGAGAAAGACATCTGTTAAAGCAAAGAGCCCTGCAGGTGCGATTCTGGTGGAAAAGTAAGAGAGAGAAGACCTAAGGAGGACAAAAAATTGAGTAAGGAAGGAAAGGAATAAATGTGATAAAAGTCTGTTTGTCTTTGCCTTGGAAAGGGTTTGGGGTTTTTCTTATTTTACAGTTGCTCTGGCAGAGATCACTGTATAGGAGCCTAATTTTCTTTATGGTCTCTCAAGGTGTAGGTGGGAGAAGGAAAAGAGTTGTTATTTTCAATGGTTTTCAAATATTAATAGCTACAAAGATATTTTATGAATGCATTTGATTGACTGTTTCATTGACATTAATCCCATTTGACAAGGAAATCTGATGAGAATGTGGCCATGATTTTGCATAAGACCAAGTTAAAGCATCTTAGTATTTATCATCATGCTCTAAATTGGCTTGGAGGCTTTTTCCTAAGGGCTTACATTGATGCAATGACTGGCTTTACGAATGTGGAATGATTGCTGAACAGAAGCACAGATGTGCAGATTGGCATGATTTAACTCACCTTTAGATCAAAATACTTTTAGATATGAATGATACAAATGCTTACTTTTTATGTCTAATTACAGTGAGGATGGCTGTTCTCCACAGAAAACAAACCTGACTTTTGTGTTAGGGTTTAGGTACTCAGGTCATATAAGCACCTCTGAAAAAAAGACTCAAACTTTTGCAGAATGAAAGATGATTCTGTAAGTTTGGAACTTCACAGCCTGGGGATAGCAGAAGTGCTCCAGGTGCTGGGTCCCTGAATTTGGCTACCATTGCCTTCTTGTTCTTTGGGTGCAGTGTGGGCTTTAATTGTGTTCCTGTGCTTGCTAAAGATCAGTGGCAAATGCTACTGTCAACCTCTTAAGTTCCTTTTTTTTGTGTGTGTGGCTTTGTGAGTCTCACAGTACTCTGCTCAAACTTATAATAGTCTTGAAATCTCCATTATTTGGATGTTGCTATTTTCTTGAGCAGCAGATAGCTTAGTGCTAGAAGGAAATCAGCAGTGCCAGCATAGCAGAGAGAAGGCTGTCTGCTTGCTTTTATATTAATATATCTCTAATCATTAAGAAAATGAAAAGAGGAAAAAAGGGAGCCAATCTGAAGTCAAGAATAATGGCTTGCTTTACAGCAGTGTTTTCTTGACATGGCAGAGCTTGCTCATTTGTGTCTCAGACTTTCCTGTTATTCAACCAAGTAAAATGGTTGTCAATCTGTTTTAAGCAAAGAAAATTGAACTGTTTTTTTCAGGAGTATTGGTTGGCTTAGTTATGCCAAGCAGTTTCTTTGGATGGCAATAACACATTTGTGCTTCAACAGTGTCTCTGACACAGTTGACTAGTTTTTAAGTTTACTTTTTTTTTCTTTCCTTTTCTGAAAAGCAAGTTGTTACCTGTACCTGGAATGCAAAGATGCAATACAATTGTTCCTCTTAAAAAGCAGTTTTTAAAGAGAACGTATCTGATTTGGAACAGTTGATTTATGTCTCACTCCTGTCTGTCTTTGCTAATTTCTCTCTTAGAGGCATATTAGAGTAGTTTGAAATATTTTATCTGTAACAATTTATTAACAGGGAAAATGATCGACCTGGGGCACTGGCTCTCATAATTCCTTTTTAGATCACTTACTTTTTTAACCAGTTTTTACAAAACAAATGTTAATGCATATGCTTGATTGCTAACCACCTCTGGGCATCAAACCTGTTTTTTCTTGAGTGCAATAAGTGATTATCCAACTCATGCTGCTCAGAAAAAGAGGTTTTGTTTTAATAAGCAGTTTGCAGTTTGGCACACAATGCTGAGGAAAGCAACATTATCTCCAGCAGTAAACTCTGCAGTCATTGCAAAGCTTGACAAGAAAATGATTGAGTCTGTTTGTTATACCTTTGTGGGGCTGCCACTGCTGCTGATGGAAATGTTGCTGTTTATTCAGCAATGCAATAACACTTTCTGTAATTTATGGATGCACATTCCCCAGATTACTAAAGGTAATATTGTTGACTAAAGGAAAGTATACGAATGGATAGTTTCAGTTGTTCCTGTCCTTATAAAAGTGATTGACTGTTCACTTTGCACTGGGAAGAATTTGCACAGGCTCTTTCCCTCTTAACAATTACAGATTTCCCTTCCACTGACAGTTACAAATAATACAGAGGGTTCTAAGTGGCAAAAATGTACTGACTTCCACAAGTCCAAGGAACAAGGTCCTAGAAATGCTAGAACTTGCCCCTCACAGTTGTATTTACAGCATTTAGCAGCCCTTTTCCATCGGTAACAAGTTCAACCCCTGTATGCAAGGGAGTTAAGACCTCTGTTTTGTTGTATTACTATGTGTAGAAAGGATTGAAAAGTTGAGGGCCGCGTGTGTATATGTTTCTCTCCTCTTTCTACCCCAGCTCATTTTCTGAGAAATAATAAGTATTCTCCTGGGGGGCCCTATTGTGGCCATGTATTTTAAGCAAGGCCTGTATATGCTGTAAAATTGGCATGGGAAAAAAATCAATGTAGTAGTTATGGTTACCAAATGTGGGGAAGCAGACAACTCCAGCAATACAAAAATCCAAGCCTCTTCTCTTCCACTGTAAGTATAGAAGTCATGTCGTTTCCCATTTAAAAATGTTAGGAGTAAAGATTTAAAGAAACAATGCGTGCGCACACACACACACAAACAAAAAGGTTCCCATGACTGGAAAAGGAGAATGCACATATTTTGTAGCAAGATATGCAGGCAAGATGGTTGAACCAGAATACTAGCTTCCTGCCCATAATGTGTAGTTGACTGCTGGTCATCTTCAGATAACTACCTTAGTCCTTTTGCACGTGGGTAATGGCCACGAAAGGAGCTATGGAAGTAACTTGTCTGTTCCTCCATAAGGCTGGGTATTTTGTTGAGCAGACCAGTGCCAGTAGTCCTGAGAGCTGTGCTCTATGCTGTAAGTCGTTTCTCTTGGCTACCCGTTCTAAAGATCCTGTGATGTGTGATAATCCTGTCTTATGTAAGTGTTTGTGTTTGTTCCCGTGCCTCAATGGGAAGTCTTCAGCAGTCTGCCTAAGCTTTCTGACTTAGCATTTTGCACTATAGGGCAGTCCACAGGAACAGAAACACGAGTTATAACTTTACAGGAAAGATAAAAGAAGATAGATTCTTAGAGTTTTCTTGAAAAGTTTCCTGTCAGAAAATGTTTTTGTTAAATATTAATTTTTAGTGCAAGCACTTTCTGTGTGACTACAAATTTCTCACATGACTGCTGTGTATTTGTTTTTATCTGTAAAATGGTATTTGTTCCCCCCGCTCTGTTCTGAGCAAAGATAATGCAACTCTTAGATGTCCACGGGTGGTGAGAATGTGTAGGGGTGTGCTGATGTTCTTCACATACTATCAACCCCCCTTTTTTTTCTTTTGTTAGAACGATTTTGTGTAAAAGTGTTCCTACTTTCTGCACAAAATCATCACAGAAAGGAAACCAGGAGAGTTGTCAGGGAAGTATGGAAAAGCTCTAATTTTCAGTATTTTATGTTATATAGTTGTCATGGTTTTGGCTGGGATAGACTTAATTTTCTTTGTAGATGCAATGGTGTGTTATCACCACTGTTTTCATCAAAAATCCAAAACACTGCATTATGTGAGCCTCTACAAAGACAATTAGCCCAGACGATGACAATAGTGAACTTAGAGCATGATAGCTACAAATGTGAAATAGCACTCAACTTGTGCTGGTGTGATTTGCACTGATCATCAGCTTGCTATAGTGTGCAAAGTGATTTGGACAATTAAAATTTCAAGTAATACCTGAGTTAAAAGGAAAGAAAGCCATTTCTCTGAGGTCTCATGGGCTGAATTTGTAATTTATACAAATTCTACATGTATTATTAATTGCTTTTATTATCTAGCAGCTTAGTAGAAAGCTGTTATTTTGGATCTTTATAAACTATGACTGCAAGCTGCTGAACACTTTTTTTTTTTTTTTAGGTAAAACACCACAAATAACTTTTTATGTCCCTAATAACAGGTATTATTTAATTAATATGATTTTTTTCAGGTGTAAAGGAAGCTGACTTGGTACTTCCTATGGCATTTCCTTTGATTCTTGGAAGGTTGTCTCACAGGGAGTTCTCACAATACCTTAAAACTTTATCATTTTAAATACCATATATCTTTCATCATCTTTGGAGTCTTCTTGCAGGGATTCAAAACTCTTTTGGTATAAATTCCTTCCAGAAAGACCTTTACAGAATTACTGTATTCTCTTTCTATTCCTTTGTAAGGGTTAGCATTAAATGGTTGCTTTTTCTCTTGCATACTACTGCCTACAGAAGCACTGAACACTTAGCATTTTAATTAATGTCCATGTGGATTTTCACCAGAGCTGGACAGCAAAATGTACCTTGAAAAGCCTTACTGGTGTCTGAAATTGCAATTTTGCTTTTTTAACAACTCAGCAAAAAACAAAACAAAAACAGAACAAAACAGAGCAACCTCCCAAAGTGAAAAACTCTTGAACTTCTATCAGCAAGACTGGCATTGACTAACAGCTCCAATGTAATGGATGCATAACAGCATTGCAATCTGGGATATTGTTTAAATACCGTAAAAAGCCTTGCTCATTTACTCTGTCTGAGCACTGTAGAGAAAAATGGTGTGGTAATCCTGCCATAGCAGGTGGTACTACTTTCATATCAGTATAAAATGAAATTCTGTGGATGGCTTTTTTTTTCTTGTTCACTCTTTTTAATCTTTAAATAAGACGATTGGTAGCCTGTTGGCAAGAAAATGGGCCCTGAATTTTTATTCAAAGTTATACAAGGATGATAGTTGGAATTTTTGGCAGGAGGCAAGCCATTGCTTTTCAGAAAATGCTGTCAAGGGAAGCTTTTTCTGAGTTACCTGCTGGGTCCAAGCTCTTTTATGTTGTTGTTGTGACAGGTAGATTTATAAGGCTTGAAATTTGTACAAATCAGTTGTCATTCAGTGCAAGCTGTCAATGTGTCAAGCTGTCATGCCTGCTGTGAGGGGATGCCTGAGGGGGTGTACAAGGGGGCAACCATGGAGAAAGGAAATGAGTTCAAACAGACCTGAAATGGAGCTCACTTCTCTGGGTTTTCTGCCCCTGTAGAGTTGGCATTGATTTTTCTTGATGTTGAGCAACAGCAAACCTTAAATGACATGTTGTTAGCAATCTAAAGTTGCTGTTTATTGTCTTTTAAATGGCAGCAAATCATGCAGAAGAGAATATAGTGTGTGTTTTTGAATTGTGCATGTTTAGCAGCATCCTGTTCGTGTCACTTTCCTGGCCTGGCTGGTTTCAACTGGGACAATTGCTGCTGCTGAACGGCTGAACATAACTTTATCCCGTATTTTGCAGACATGACAGGAAAAGAAGTTTTGCAGTCTTCTTTCTCAGGACTGAAGATCATTAATGAACAGGAAGTTAAAATGGGAGAACTGCAGGGGTGTTTAAGCAGCAGAAATGCATGTTTGACGCACTTGTATGTATTAGAAATTACAACATGTTAGGTTTGTTTATCGATCACATTCTCTGGTTCTTCGACTCAGTAAGAAGACACTTAGTATTGCTTCCTAGGCAGAATCAATTCTTGAAGTCAAACCACCCTACCCCACTGGATGACTGCTGAGCAGTACTGATTTGTTCATATGGTCAGCTTCAAGTCATTTCCAGAGTAAAACAGCATAAAATCTGACTGAGTTCTTAATCACTTCATAATATCTGTGGAGCTCCTACATGTGGAGTGTTTTCATTTGATCAGCATGGCCCACTTGCTCTGGCTGTACGCTGTGAAGGTAAAGCTCTACAAAATGCAGCTCCTGTCCTGCCTCCTTACTGCTCCCCTGCATATCAGTGTATGTTAACTCCAGCCTAGTAAACGTCATTAAGAGCTCCATCTCTTGAACAATCGAGCATTTCATGTGTGTGACCTGGACCCTCTCCAGACTCTGTGTTCTCTCCACATCTGGGCTGGCTATATTGGCTTTAATTAGTCATAAGATTTTTGGCCCATTCAGTTGATTCTTCATCCATCAAGCAGTACTGGGGGGGGGGAAAATACTGGCTAGGGATGGAAACTGGGAAGGTGACATTTGAGCAACAGTCAGCGTCTAGAGGTAAAAAAATTAATCAAAGATTTCCATATAGCCGTTACCAGCTGGCATTCATGGCCTCTGAGCCGTTGAGCTAAAAAGTCTACAGAGAGGCGCATGGCGCAGCTGAGTTTGTCTTGTAAAAGCGCAGCTGTCCAAAACATGACAGCTACAGCATTAGCAGGGCCATTAAGAGGTGTAGAACATTTCCAGGGAAATGATTTGAAAAATGACAATGCTGGCTCCTGTGTGATATTAATTATACCCTGTGCTCATGGCAAATAAGCTAAAATAGTTGGCAAGAAAGACAAAATGAGGTGTCTTGTTTCTGATAGTCATTTTGATCAGTCATAGTACAAACTGGTATAGCTTTTTAAAGAAACAATAGCACTAATGGACAAGTAACATTTCTAGGATAGTTCTTTTTTGAGCTCTTTGAAATAAGAAGGCAAAGTTGCAGTCTGTAGGAAAAGGTAAGGCATGAGCCCTAAATGCTGAAATAATGACGACACTGTAACATCTTAGCTCTGGACCACATGTTAGAGAATACTTCCTGAAAGTCAAACCAGGAAGTTTTGGTTATGCGTGGATCGAATGTCTCGAGTTGTCCTATAGTGAAGAACAGAAGACATTCTGACAGCACATGAATAATGCTGAAATAAGATGAATAACTATATTGTGTGAATATGGACTGAGAACCAGGTATAAGCAAGATGTACTTTTGAAGGTACTATAGGAAACAATGTTAGATTTCTTCCTGATAAAATATCTTCATTTGCATAGTCTGCCCGTGTACTTGTGGGTAGAAAAACTTACGCAGCACAAAATTTATGATAATTAGTAAAGTCTTTGTAATACTCATGATTATTTGTAGTATTTTGTTTCTTAATTCCTTTGAAGACATGCATACTTCTTGTAAAAGAATACATCCCTGACTGCCTTGACTTCATCTGGAAATCATTTTCAAGGTTTTGTTTCTATATTGGTAGTGTGTGTCTGCTAATGGCTCTTTGTGCTATTAGGCTCACATGGATAACCAGACATGATACCAACTCCATGACCATCAAACAGCTGAACTTTCTGTCCTTCCTCTAGTACACATTCTGCCCCCTTTTCTGGAAAAGGTTTGGAGCAGGGTATTAGAGAACAGCCTGTTCTTATAGAGGAGCATGCCTATGTAGAAGGGTGGGAGAGAAGCATCATGATCTGAAACGTGTGCAGGCTGCATTGATCCTGTTCTTCTTCTGTTTACCCTCTTGTGAAAGTGTTAGTGCTGTGGCGTGGTAAAAACACTGAGGATAATGCTGTAACTGAAAACTGATCTTACTTATTTATTAGTAGTTTTAGGTTTCTGCTGGGTCATTTACCCTAAACCAGTTTACTGTGCTATGGGCTGAGCAGAAGCTTCAATGAGTGTGTATTTGTGTTATTAGCTGCATTCTTTTGGCAAAGCTTGATGCCTTGCTTGAGTGGTGCTCTGAGGTCAGCCAGCTTTCCTTTGTCCACAGATTGCTAAAATGTCAAGCTTTTAAACTTTATACTGGAGCTGAGTAACGCTATCTGTTGTTAGTTCCAAGGAAAGATGAACCCAGTGTTAAAGTGGCCTTCTCCTAATATGAAATGCAATGTTCAGCATCGTTATTCTGCTTGGGTCATGGGAGAGCCAAGTTGCTTGGATTCACTAGCTTTACTATCAAGCTTATTTGGTAGAATAAATGATTATTTTAACACATTTGTTTGTCTATATTGGTGTCTGCATTTAGAGTGGTAATCTTATTGCTATTACATGGACTTGAAATGGATGAGACACATCACATAGGAGTATCTAATGATATCAGTATGAAATTTTAATGTTTTCAGACTTTCTTGAACTCATGAAGCTAAGTTTAAATTTTGAATCTGTGTTAGGGGTTACAACGGTATCTCCCAAGGGACTGTTCACTGTGCTGGCATAGTGCACTTTGCTCACTCCCGTGAGACTAGCTACCGCCAGTCAACATGAAAACTTTAGGTGGTCCGCAGGTCTGATCCTGTTAAATTAATCTCATAAAGAGGTCCATAATAAATTACAGTTTGCAAATAGCCTGTCATAAGTGAAAACACAAGTGTAATGATGATAAACTAAGCATAGTTGGTAGTTCTAAATTCTTTGTATTAGAAGAGATTTCCTCCTGTGTAGCAAAGTCTATTGAATAATGTTGAATTTATGTAAATAAGCGCTCCCTTTTTCCCCCAGGATAATGGAACTTTAAAACTTCAGAATTGCAGCAGGCCAGTGCTTTAACACCCTGTGGAGACAGAGACCCCAGATCATTCTTGAATTCGTTTTTTTTATGCCTATACATGAAAAGAACCCCAATTTGCTGGCTTGCCCCAGGAAAACTATTCAATAGGCTTTTCTCTAACACTGGTGAGCAGTGCTTTTTTTCTTGGTCTGTGGATCAAATACATCACACTGCTCCCTGCACTGATCCTGTAGTTAAATTACCCTATATAAACAACTCTTTGTTATTCCTGCCTGTGAAAAATGTTGTGTTCTTTTGGTAAAGAAGAAAATAGACCTGGAAATAGGAGGTCACAGGCAGGTCAAAGTGTTTAGCTGAAAGGCTGGCAGAGTTTCAAGCGGTGAAGTTTTGAGATCTAAGATTGAGATTTAG
>VXAA01001494.1:429939-447914 GCA_013399115.1 Anseranas semipalmata | reverse complement strand
TTTTTTTTTTTTAAAGTGTCTGGTCACAAGATTAAGGCGGAAAAATCTACTAAGGTCAACCTAGACTATTTGAAGAGATGTTTAAATGTTTTGGCTCCGTTATCTGTTAATCCTTCCCTAAATGCGTTGAACATGAGAAATAATATGTAGTGTTAAACCACCAAGTGCAGAGAAAATGTCTTAAAATTACAGTGTGTAGCAAATTAGAGACTACTTGCTTTTTCCTTTTTCCAGAGCTGAGGCAGACTGTTTTTCTTTTACCTTGTTTACCTTGAAAACATGCTTTAATGCCTGTGGTGTTTCTGTTAACCTCCTTGAACTCTTGTGATTTCATTCATGTGATTTGTTATTGAATGACCTTTCCAGGATTTTACAAAACATGACCTTTTCTTGTCAAACATTCAAAGGTTTGTAAAGAAAGGCTGTCATGGGGACAATACTTGTTTTGCTAATTATAACTAATGTTTCCAAACATCCTTGAAAATGCAAATTCATATTTCTGCAGCCATTGATTGTTCCTTTTTTTTAATAGTAAAGACTATTTAAAAGGATTAATGCATGCAATTTCAGAGTAAGACTTTGAAGTTTTGTTTTAGTACAGCATATAAAGATTGTTAAATAAATTTGTTCACATATTCTGAGGCTGAGATGAGAACTGATATTACCAATGAGAAGCATAGTTCACCTTTTCAGTTTAAAAAAGAAAAAAAGAGTAATTTACCAATTTAATAAAGAGTAATTCACCAATTTAACATGTTTTAGGAATAACTGATAACGAAGTATTATATGTGCCAATGTGCTTTGATTACAAACCTTGTCCAATGGGGGTAAATGTAATGAAGATAATACTATGGTTTTGAACCCTTACAGCTGCTTTTGAGTGACTTGGAATTGGTTTTCATGCATTGAGAAATTCGATAATACATGCATTCTGAGAGCAGACTCTATACAGCATTTTGTTTCTCCTCAATTAATGTGTTGAGTTAAGGTCTGGGAAAGTCATCTCTTTTCTAATAGGAACTAAATAGCATAAGGGGAACTCTTAAAACTATTTCTACTGTGAATGATCTTAAAAAGAAAGTAGTTGAGCAGTCGATGCAAATTGCCTTATAACACGTGAAAAACAATTTATATTAATAAAATCAATGCATATTAGTAAAATCAATGCAATTAATACAAAATAATTATATAATATACCATTAATATATATATAATATATAAATAAATTTTACGATTGATAAAGATTAATACAATTCGAAATGCAGATTTTTGTTTATAAAATTAGTACTCTTTTTAATGAAGAAAGTAGCTAGACATCAGGTGACTGAAAAGACTCTATAAAAGGGAAAAGTGTGAAAGAAATCTGCAAATATTTCACTATTGGAAATAGAAATATTTCAGTATTGGAATGCATGGGGTTTTTATGATTCTATCGATTGTAATATTGCAAACGTCTTCTGTCAAATGTCAGTCCACTGTTGTATTGACCTCATATCAGAGTTTCTTAAGCTATTAGTGTCCAAAAATAAGGCCTTAAAAATGTATCTAAATAAAAAGACTGCAATACTAGGTGAAACACCGTGAGGGAAAAAAGGTAGGATGAGCTTTTTACAGAATGTTCATCCTGTAATTGAAACATAGATTTGTTTGTATTTTTGGATTTGTTTGTATGTGCAGCATTTTGTTGTTACACCAAAAGAAATATTCGTAGATGGTAGCTGACAAGATTTCTTTAGAGGTTCAGATGTCTAGTAATTTGGAGTCTAATTTTATCTTTTCTTAGAATTTCAGTAGAAGTAGAATAGAAGCCACTCCTTCTCTATGAAAAATGTTTGCTCTTCTCTTCTCAGCTCTTTCCACCTTTCCCTAGCAGAGGAATTGCTTTNTTTTTTTTTTTTTTCTTCCTCCCGGTAAACATTAGGCACAATATTGCTTAGAATTAGCAATATTCAAAGTGAGGTGTGGTTAAGTCTGTTGTGTAGCCCTGGCACTTAGTACTTATGTTATGCTGGGTAGTTTGGTCCGTGAAGACCAAAACGGTCAGCAAATAACACAGCAAGCTGGAAAACGAGCATAAGCTCTTGTAGCATGGGTTTTACAATGAAACCTTTTTTCAAGCTTGCCTTTATCAGAGATACGTGGTAACACATGCACCTCTGCAGTTCAGTTTTTCTGAAAGTCTTTCTGTTGGTGTATGTTCTCCACCCTCCCAATCCAAGGAAGTTTAAGACATTCCCAGACATCTCTAAAGGGGATTACATGACTTCTACAGAAATCCATTTCTGTATCACATATGTATGTAAAGAATTACAATAAAAATAAGACTATGAGCTTGATGCTTCCTGCATTATGACACATCTCTTACTTTCATGATGTCTGAACTTCTGTGTTACTGGTTTTGTCTTGCCCGCTTCGGGGAGCTGAAGATGTACGTTGCTCTACTTCTATGATGGAGCAATATGTTAGGTGCTCTCTCCAGGAAAACATGCAAATCTAGAATGATGCTTTTGCATCTCATAGCGGTCCCCCCCCTCCCCCCGTAGCACGTTGCAAGAGGCTGTTTCTCCTCCTGTCCCATCCTTCTTTTCTTTACAAGAAGTCAAGTAGAAGGAGAGAGAAAAGATCAAAACCAGTGAATTTTCATATGAAAGTCATAGTTCCCATCTAAGTAGCTGGAAAGTTGAGGAAGAAGTAACCAAAGACAACACCCATGTTTGCAAGAAGTCAGGATCAATTAGCAAATATATCCAAGGAAGAACAAGGCAAAATGTTGAATCCTGTGAGTAACAAGATTTACCTATTCAGGTTTTAATGTCTGTGTATTCTGATGCCTGAAAGTTGGAAATCCATGTCTGAAATCTGTGACATTTGTAATCAGGACATCTCAGTTTAAAACATAAAGATTTCAAGAACATTTGGTGCACAAGCTTATTTCTGAGGTGTTGTAGCCAGTTTTTTGAGTGGAGTTCGGCTCTCTCACTTCTTCATTATTTTAGTCCATGAAACTCTAATGAATTTTCTGAAACAATGTCACACCATCCCTCTCCTCCCTTCCTCTGTCAGTAGGTTCTTCTCCACTTTTCACTGCTTCATGCACCTCAGTTTGGGATATTTTTTGTTAAAGCTCATTTATACTTCTAGAAGAGAATGTTAGACTTCATGTTTTTATAGGATCTGATGCAGCACAATGTGATATATTTATACATTCTGCCTCAGCTGAGAGAAAGAAGGCTTTTTATGATCTGGCTGTCTATGTACCAGTCTATCTGCCTGTATTTTTCCTGGCTCCTGTTTAAGGCAACTTATCCAAAACAGATCTGTGGCTCATCTGCCTCACACCTTCTTTTTTCTTCCAAGACATAAAGCTCTTTGCAAGTAGTGCAGAACTGGTAGTGGCTCTGTATTGTCTTCCATGGTGCAGCCACTCAGCCATGGAGACTCAGAAAAGCTGTATTTTTGCTGGGTAGTGGGCAAAAAAAAACTTACTGTAAGGGTCACAGATGCCACCTGGGTAAGGAAATCTGTGCGTCTCTATCTCTCTCGTAGCATATATGATGACTTGTTTTTTCTTAAAGGTCTCTTGGCATAAGGATTTTTCCTTAGTATTAGTGCTTGTGATGCATGCATTTTCCTGTCGATTCCCATCTGTGGAACCAAAGGAGAAAGAGCTGTCTTCCTCTTCCTTTTCCTTCTCCTCCTACACTGCCAGTCCCAAAACATGGTCTTGTCAGTGGACTTAGCTGTGCTGGGAAGTGCATTGTTACAGGTCAACAGCAGAAAGCTCTCTGAACGCCTCTCTTTGGCTAGTGGATCGCCACGATGATGTAATGATGAGAGTTGCCACTAGTCTTAAAGATTAAATATGGACATCCCTTGTTCTGGCTAGCTGCCTTTCTTTTTGTAATTGAAATTCTGTTAAACTTAGAAGGTAATTGATAATGACAAAAGCAACCATATTTCACTTCCTAGAGTTCATTACAGTTTTGCCTGTATAACACATCCAATGTTTTAATGTTCCACAGAACTGACCCTATCTGGAAAGTATACTTATTGGAGAATATTCTGTTTATCTAAAGGCTCAAAATCAAAGGAAAGTCTCTTTCAAATAATTGTCTTCTGTTTGTTCCTATGCTGTCATTGACCACTTAGTATAAATACATGTATGAGATAAATTTAGGCTAGTACTACTCTTAAAATTCTAGAAGTGTTTAAAATTATAGTTTCAAAAGTGTTTACAACTTTTTTTTTTTTTTTTTTTTTTTAAGTCTTTAGAAGACTTGGGATAGAAAAGTGTTTTTCACTCTTTTTACAAGGCTGTTCTTGAGAGCCAGGCAATTTGTTGTAAAAAACATAAGAAATAGTGAGAATGAGGAAAGTTATTCATTCCATAAAACATGTACCTCTTAATACTTACCCACTACAGCCTTTGATCTTTCATAAATCAGCCTGGGATGTCGGTGTGTGAACAATGTTGTCCGATAGGCTATTTCAAACATACTGAAGGTGTTTATGATGGGTAGTTAGATTTCAGCTATATAGTAGTCTAGCTTTATACAGAAGAGAACCGTATGTCATAGGGCTTAACAGCAAGTTTATGTAACCAAAGTTTATACAATTCCTGATGTATTCAACTTGACCTTTAGAATTCTTCAAAAAGACATTTTAAAAACAAATATTTTTTTCCCATTACTAATTAAAATCACTATAGCCATTAAAGAAGTACTAAAGGTGCATTTTGCTGTGCATTGCTATTGATTTTAAATGTGATTGTAAAATAGCTTGAATACTGTGCTATAATGACTGTTGTGATCTGTGTAAACTCTGAGGCAAGGTGTTTGTATAGAAATGTGTTTGGACTTATGTTTGATCATTTCTGATCCTAAATATGATGGTAAGTGAAACTACATTGAAATGGCTCATGCTGAAGAAAAAAAAATGATACTTCAAGTGAACAGGAAGAAAATTTGAACAATTAGAAGCTCAAAATTAAATTAAAGCAGTCTATTTTCAATTTGTTTCCTCTGTCTTCCATCCCCTTTTGTTCCTTTCCACATTTTGAGTGATGCAGTAAATACCGTGTGGTGTTATGGAAAATCATGCCAATTACTCCTGTGTAACAGAAATTAGTTTGTCCATGCTGTCCCATCTCTTCGTTCAATTCTTGTTCTCTGTGCTGCCCTGCAGTTTCCTCTTCTCTAGGCAGAATCTCCATCATACATTATGTTTATTGGGCAGTTGACTTACCCAAAATACCAGAGCCAAAATCATAGTCTTTGTGTAGAGTTCTTTTCATGGCTGTAATATTTTTGGGTATATCTGTAGTCAAGTATATTATGCTAAGTTGAGGATGAAGGGGAGAAAGAGTATTACATGCTCTAAGTAACTATAAACAGTTAGGAAAAGTGTATTTTGTATTTATAGTTCAGCTGTGGGGGAATAACCACCAAATGAAAAATGTGAAGAACTTTGTGCACTTATTGGCTAATGGTTGTCAGGCAGCACAGTGATTTGCCTGCTTTATGGTTATTGAAAAATAATATACAGTGATTATGCAGATTTGACACCCAAACAGTCCATGGGGAATAACATAAATGTGTGTGTGGGGGAGAAAGCTATAATTCAGTTTCAGCATAATCCTGATTCAAAGTTGAGCTGAAGTGAGCTGTGCTCTCACTGGAGGGGAAGGGCCTGCTTGTAGCCTTGGTGTCGTGCTCTGTGCTCTTCCACCTCCTTTTACAAAACAGACTCATAGATAATATTGTAGACCTTATAAGATACATGATGGGATGCACAGTTGTTGCAATATGCTTACTTGCTCTGAAAACACGTGCGCTGTTTTATCTCTTGGCAAAATGTTTTTGAAAATGTTCGTAACTTCATGTGTGTCTGTGTAAAGGTGCTGTTCAGCCACTGGTTTATTTATGGTAATTTATAGGAATTGAGGCATATTTCTAAACTGGACAGGTATTGTAGGGAGAAATAAATTTAATCAAAAAACTAAAGTGCAGGCACCTAAGTAAGTGGTTTGCATTTTCAAGAAGACTGCCCTGCCTTCCCCCTTGACTGTATCTGCTGAGAAAAAATAGAGATGTACTGTTCGTAATGGGGTGGTATCGAGGAATTTCTGACTGGGGTTGCAGACCTCTTTCTGGTGCATAGGCACACAGTAAAAATACAGTTTCTGCTCCCAAAGAGTGCTCAGTGTAAACACAGGATTAGAGACATTTTTCACCCTTAACTATAAAACGATCACGGTCCTGAAGATTATTACTGTGCAGCTCAGTGTAGGGTTTATTTTTGGAGGGAGTAAAGATTGTGTGCAAGGATGGTTGCAGCTGATGGGTTACAATCCTGGCACCAATTTACAACTAGTAGTCTGGCATGTATTTTCTGCTCTGATACTTTCAGGGAACATCTAGAATATCACCAGAGGAAAGCCAAATAAAAATGATTGTTGGCTAAAAATGCTGGAGTCCATTTCTTAATCCATAAAACTGACTTATGAAAAGGCTGTGACAGAAGGTTATGTCATTCACAGGTAAATCTGCTCCCAGGGTCAGTTTCCATAGCTGGTGGGAGCTGTGGGCTGGGGGGGATGAGGGAGAGGGTCAGCTTTAGGGACCTGCCTGGAGAAGATGGGCACGTGGAGACTCCGGTTAGGCTCTTTCAAGTGGGCAGGGTGTGGATGGAGGTGGCTGACTGTTCTGTCGCATGCAAAGCTGTGCCATAGAGATGGATAAAGACTACAAAAAACACATCAGTTTTCACCGTGAGCCTCCATAACTTTACATTGGTATATGTTTATCAGCAATTTTCTACTAGTTGGGGAGAACAGTAGAGCNGGAATGCAGAAGAATCTGTGGCAAGACTATGCAGGATGGATTACTTTATGCTGAGATGTGTCAGGCTCTTCCTTCCTCATCCCCCTCTCTACTTAAAAATGAATTCTAAAATAATTTCTTCTTCATAACTGTCTTCTGTGAAGGAGAAGGGAGGAAGGAACAGGAATTGCCCTATCTGCAGGAAGCTAATATATGTTATGGTTTCCACTGAAGATTTCGGAGTGCACAGTTTGGCTTCTACTGAGGTGTTAAATTGAGAAAAACTGTAGTAATTTGGGCATGCTTTTCTTATGGAATTTTTTAGTAGCAAGAAAGAAGGTGCTTGGTAATTCAGGAAATGATTAATTACCTGGCACTCTGTCCTTCTTGATGTTTTGCACGTTGGCCGTGACACAGTATCCTGTCACCTCAGGGTCAGGCTTTGTCAAAGAGGCTGACCTGGGCTGGAGAGGCTCTCCGCTCTGCACCAGCACCGTGGCATTCATCTACTCGCACGGAAAGCCATGTTCAGGCAATGCTAATCAAAGGTTAAAAACCCATGTAGAAAGCCAGTCTTTTAACTGCCCAGCTCCTTAAACACATTGTGCTCTGTGCCCCCAGGGACTAAAATCCTGTGTTTGCAGTTGGATTTCTGCCAAGAACTATTCATTGACACTATAGGTTTATAGTTATAATAAAAAGGACATGTGTGTACCAATCACATGTTATGTATCTGAGCTAAAGGTGGATGTTAAGGGCAAAGTTTTCCATAGTTTGTGATCTGGAAGCTACCACTGAAGTATCTAGGTGAAGGTAAGGCTTTTTCAAACATGCAGTGACAACTGTTGAACTTTTGACAGCGTGGCACTTCTTGGTTCAGACTAGAGTAGTTGTACGAGTGACATAGTCATGAAATCTAACTTAATAATTAACATATGCTTTTGCATATCTTCAGAAAAAACAAGATACTCAATAGTTGGAGCCAAAACCTCACCACCTGTGTTCATGCTAATCCTGATATTCATACCAAATGATGCATGGGGGTGTGTGACTTGGTTTGCTGGTTGTTTTTTAAGCGGGGAGAAGATGGGGCACATATGTGTGAGCAAGAGAAACAAGCAGGCCTGTCGGTCTTGATCAGGTCTGAATAGTCGATGATTTTCATGTAGGATGAAAAACAAAGAATTTCAGTTTGCCTTTCAAATGGTGCATAGAAGGAGTATACTTATGGTATCCAGCTATCTTCTGCAATTTTTGAGGGCATCTAAAGTGCCTTGGGCTTGCAACTGCAATATCTTCTTTTTGACCAAACACTGCGTTTAAAAAAAAAAAAAAAAAGATATTTCAAGAGTCATGGTTTTTGAATTAAGGCTGAAGTGTCAAATTATTAATCCTCTGAAATCTTTGATGGAGCAATAAGCACTGCTTTTTGCATCTATGAGCTGTTGTTTGTTTTCGGTTTTCTTTTTTTCCAAGATTATCCAAAGTGATTTTGATGATACAGTCCTATACAGCTAAAATTTAAGCCACTGAAATGATAATTCTTATTTTTGATAGGTTTTATTTTTGTCTTGCACAAAGAAAATTAACACTGCATAATGTTTTTGTATATATGCAAGTTGTCACCAGTCTATGTATTTAGTTATTTACATTTTAAAACTGAAGAGTCTCTTTCACATCAGAAAAAAAAAATAGTCATTAAATGGAAACTGTTTATTTGGATACAAGCCCTGAGTGTGCAGGAGACATGTTAGTAAGTCACTGACATATGGATGTGATCGTCGTTTCTTTGACCAGATTTGGTTTCTGCAGAGTGCGTGAGAAGGGAAGATAAATTTTGTCCTAGTAATACTGTAGTGACTCATAAATAAATGGTTACCCTTTGGTGCTTACAGTTTTCATTAAAGCGGCCTGAGCTTTGTTATTGACACCATAGGTTGCCTATTCAGGGAAATGCAGTAAAATTTATCAGTGTGCTTTCTACACCTAATAAATCATCCAAACAGGGAACCATATGGCAGATAAGACCTTGAAAATGTGGCTTCAGCATGTGAAGAGTCAAGTTGCTGAAATCTTGAATGATTACAGCTCGTGCATTTTCCCCTGGAATATCTTATAGTTATTTTACATGCCATTTTCTTGTTCACCCTATTGCCTCTTTGTCTCTCTCTCTCTTCTTTTCCCCCCTTCTTCTTCAGCAGTGCTGTGATTTCAGAAAAAAGTCGAAAGCAGATAAGACATTTTTATAATGCCTTGCTGGTAGTAGGAAGAGGGGCAGGGAGGAGCAGAGACTGATGGGAGCGGATGATATATGTGGCGGCTGTGTCCCAACTCTCCTCTAGCCCATTGTCATTAATCATGGCTATTAGTTTTTTCAGAGCTGCCTTGTCTGCACAGAGCCTCAGAAAAGCCATTGTTTTTTCATACCACAGTCCAGGGAAAGCAGCGGGGGGTGTGGGGGGGCATGGATGGAACCTGCTATAGTGCTCCTTTCTCCTGTCTGCCAGAATCCTTTTTCTCTTTTTTTTACTTTCTTTCTTTCCTTTTTTTTTTTTTTTTTCCTTCCCCCCCTTCCTCGAAGGGAAGATCTCAGTTGGCTGTTTGTACCTGCGTGTAAGCACTTATCTGGTGACATAAACACAGGTCAGACACTTGTAATACATATTCACTGACTAGTAGCTTTGTTATTCACTCTACCTTTAAGGTGACTTTTTTGAATAATGCTATAGATGACTGGACTTGGACACCTTATAATCATGGGGCATCAGCAAGAGATGAAGACCTATCTATGATACGCTTTAAAAGAAGCATTTTAACATCTTGGTGTTCTTTCTTCCCCAGTTAGAGAAGAGAGCTTTTGTGGAAGCTTGGTATGTTTCTGCAGCTGCTGTGTCCTTGACTCCTTGGATAAGCATAGGCTGAAATGAAAATCTTCCCTTGAAAGTGCCCTCCTAACAAAAACAAAAGCAAGGTGACGGTGGTGGTGCGGGACCTGCAGGCTGACTAGGAAGATTAAAATGTAGCCAGTTAAGCAGCTGTCAAAAGTTTTCTCTCAAAACACTATAATTGTGTGTGTGTTTCTATTAAAAAAAAAAAAAAAAAAAGCTTCACAAATAAATGCTGTGTAAAATATGCGAACAGCACTACTGATAATAGAATTTAAATGTTCTTGGGGCTGCAGCCCGGTTTCAGCAAGGGTTTTTACTTTGAAAACTCAGGCACGTTACAGTAAAACTTGCTATTCAGAAATACAAATTTTAATTACATTTTGTTACAGAGAAAAACAGCATGTCTCAAATGTTGTCTTTTAGAATATTATAATATGAACATATGTATGTCTAATTATATTTCTGCATTTTAAAAGAGACAAAACTTTAAAACTTTCAATGCTAAAGCAAGCAAGTAGTCTTGCTATTTATAATTTCACCTATTTAGGAAAGCAGTAATAGCTTGAACATTAAGGGTATCCTGGTCAGTCAGTAGTGGCTGGCAAGGAAGGTACTAATTGCTTACAACATGCAGTATTGTCAGTATCTCTCTCTTTGCATCAAATGGCATGTTGATCCTCATGACTATCAAAGTCCAAGTGCTTTGATGCCAGTGGAGTTGAGACAGCTTCAGGAAATGAGGAAGATTTTTTTCTTCATCACTGTTTCAGAGGACTTCAGAGTTTGAAACTTTAAACCAAGCACATGTAACCAGCAGGTGAAGGTGAAGCTATTGCTGTAGGATAGCACCCTGGTAGTGCTCTATGACAGAAACCACAGTTCTTGCTATCATAATCACAATCCATCGTCAGTGCAAAATCTTTTTTCTTTTTCCACAACTGTCCATATTATTATCAAGAGCCTCAGATTTTTTGAGCTTGTATGCTTCTTACAGATCTCCTTCATAGCACACCAGGCTGCAGTTTATTGTGAAATATCTGCTGTACATAAGTGATTTGATTCTTTTTTTTTTTTCCTATTTTGCTAATGTCTCTGTGGAAATATATTTCTGTATGAAGCCCAACTAACTTTGTTTGCTCAATTTGCATGTGAACACAGAGGAAAAAGATGGGATCTTGAGTGATGTTCACGTAGGTTGAGACTTGTTAAGCTGTTAATATCATACACTAGGAATACAGCCTCTAGGGAGACTGGTTTTAAAAACTTGGTTTCTGTGGTTGCCTTAGTTATGCTAACATGGGATGATTAAAATTCCTCTACAGGAGAAAAAACTTTTTCCACTGTGCTTTAAGACATTCTATCACTAATGGCTTGGGCCAATGGTTACCAAGCCTTTGAATTAATAAGAAATTTATGCTAATTACTTTTCTAGAGAAACTAGAAGATTGACTGTTTTACTTTAGATGTTATTAGTAGAAATTTTGCTAAGTTGAAGTTTCCACTGAAAGTATTAAGTCACGGGTATGATTATTGGGTCTGGCTTGACTGAAGACAACGACCTGGAATACAAACACATTCCTCCATGGTTAGACAGATTCTCTTATTTCTAGTCTATTTTGTGTTTGTTTATTTATTTGTTTAGTAAACAAATGCATTCTCTGGATGAAACCGTAGTCAGCGTCAATACTATATTTTGACAAAAGGATGGGGAACTGTATTTAGGGCTTAATGCTAAGGTGTACATTTCAGCTATCCATCAGTACCTGAGAGAAGGTCTGGGGAGTGAGTTGAACTGATATATCCACGTTTGCACTCTCGAAGTAAGAGTTTGTGTTTCCTTCCTGAAAATGTGTTGTAGAATGAGCAAGCAGTTGACAGCTTTTCAGCATGTTGAGTGTTTTTCTACAGCATGTTCAAATTTTCCTTCAGTTTTACAGCATGCTAAGCTAGTGCGGTGTGGCAAGGTGAGGCTTCAGTTTTTCTGTAGATGACTATTGCAAGTTCTGTGGATGGTAAGTGTTATATATTTGTGGGGAAAATCTTTTCACACCTCTTAAAAGTAAGTCCACTGACTGTACTGTAAGTGTCTCTAGAGTTGCTGTATCCCCTGAATTGCATAGTTTTGCCCCTAAACTTCACTCATGAGTGCTGTCACACTCTTTGCAATTATCTCCATTTTATTGTTACTTTTCCCCTCCAAACCTGGCTTATTTTCCCCTCTGTTTTTTCCTCCTGTTGTCATCTCCAGACTCTTGTCTCTTGCTTCTCATACCATAAGGAGATTACCCCAGACACACTATGTATTCTATACTTTTAGCCTCTCCTGCAGTTAATCTTGTTTTCAACATCAGGAAGGAAAAATCCCTGAAACATGACTGTTGCCAGATTTGCTTCTATCCTTGTGACTATCAGTGAACATCAGTCAGCTGGCGTGGAAGATACATTCTTGTAAATATCAGGGCTGGTTTAACAGGGATTTTCAGAGAGAAAACTGTCTATGTACACCCCTGAATTCCTTATTCCAGTCTTGACCTTCCTTCTCCTTAACACCAGGGCACACATCTTGTTGTCTAATTTCAGGAAGAAGAATTTAGACTATCTTTTAGATTACCTTGAAATCTCCATAAAGATGGGTGTGGGAAAAAGAAAATCTTTTTTCCCTTTAGGAGCAAATTATTTTATATACGTGTGATGAAAGAAATGCATGTGTGTGGCAGTACAAGATACAGTAATCAAAATAGTGCAAGAAAATATAGTTGACTCTGTAATTTATAGCGAATTTGGTTTAATATATCGCCAATCTGATAACATTCCAGTCACTGAATAAGGAAGTATGTTCTTCAAAAGAGTGGAGCAAAGCCGCATGAGGAAAAATCTCAGTGATGGTGGTTTATGTGTAGTACCATCTAACTTGTGGGTTATTATTCCATTGATTTAACTAGCACTTTTTTTTTTTTTTTTTCAGAAAACTGTTGATGAACAGTAGTGAAATTATTAGTGTTATTTTCACATTATAGCAAGAACAAAATCAAGCTAAAAAGATTTGCTTTGGCACATTTGAGAAAATGGAAGCTTGAAATGGCATTAAAGCAAATAAATAATTTTATTCTGGTAGTCTATATACAGCACTGTGTGTAGCCTTTTCTACATTTTTATTTTCTGCAAAGTCATATGTTTTTAGCTGTGATTGTGGTCTGCGCCAAATGGTTCACCTTGTCTTGCGTAATGAGTATAAACAACTGGTCACTGCACTGACCAATGAAACTAATAAAGATATATGGCACTGTGCTTGCTTGGGGAGTCACATACACAGCCTTAAACTATATGTGACATTTATACCAAAGTAACATGGTTCCAAACTCTCTCACTCTCTGCTTACAAATTCTGAAGAAGAACAAACTATTTGACTGATGGTTTGCTAAATTTAATATGCTTAGCAAGTGAAATTATTGCCTACTCTAATGCTGTGTAATTATTAAGATACACTGCTTTTAAAAATACCAAGTGAATAATATTGATTTAGTGAACTGCTATTTAGAAAAATGCCAGCAAAGGAGGAATATTTTATTTTAGCTGCCTTAGAGCTGTAATGGGTCTGTACTGAGATATGCATGTGGAAATAAATTATGCACAAGGTAAACTATTTTGTTATACAGTACCCATAATATTAATTAAGCTGTAATTTTACCAACAAAGCTTTAATTTAACAAATAAACAGGAATCATCTGTACTGTTCTTTGAAATATACAACTTTGGGGCTGTAATAAAACATCCAGGAGCACCTGCAATTAATTTTAAAGCAAATAGTGTGACTAGCAACTTTAAAGGGTAATTGTAATTTATAATTTATTTATTTGACTTATAGTGGATATAATTACAGTTATAATGCATTATTATTTTCATACAAATGTTAGATCTATCTAGTTCACATTTAAAGTGGGCAGATTGGTGTAATAATAGCATATATATTTTCTACCCTTAACAACAATGTGCAAAGTAATAGATACAGATGGACCATTGTCAGCCAGAGCAGTTCCAAAGACACTTTAGCTTACATTAAAATAGATGTGTGGATTTTCCCTTTATTAAGACATTTATGCTGCGTTCAGAAGTTCTGCAGATGCCACATTTAGACGGTAAATTTTCTGTACTATTGGTATGACTAGTTGATACTGTAGCAGGGTATCATGTCTTATGATAGAAATGTTGCTAGATAGAAATTATGCTAGAAATGTTAACAGTAGGTGATTGTGGCTGTCCTGGTTGCCATTTTTTAAACAAAATTTTCAAGACTATTACACTTTCCAAATTCCATTTATGATCTTTATTTTTATTTTTGTTTAGAGAAATAGAACTGAGAGAAATACCACTGCAGAGAAGAGGAAGCAATTATATGGGCCTGTTTTGTTTGTGGCTAACAGAATGCTGAAGTGGCAGATTTGCAAATTTGTAAGCGAGAAAAGCTTAGTGTTCATCTTTATCAGCCAAAGTGGTTTCTTGTTAGCTGAGCAGCAAGCTAGAAAGCGACCGATTTTGACAACATAATTTACATCTTTGTATAAAACTATTGCTGGCAGCCGAACTAATTTGTGCTGGATTAGGTTGTTTGTCTCTGCTGCTGACTAACCATGCAATCTATCAGGGACCATTTTCAAATATCACTTTTCAACTGTGCCCTTGAGAGGAGGAATTGATCGGGAATATACAGAGCAAAATTACTCCAATAACTTCATAGAAAAAACAATTACCGAATCATACAGATGTGAATAATTCTGAAAAGCTGAAATAAATGTAATGAATTTAGCTCTGTGTCTGTCTTTAACATACACACCCAATTTATTAACATGAGACACTTTTTTTTTTTTCCTTGTTACTTTGAACTTGAAGGGAGGTTTGCAGGACATAGATAGATGCTTATTTAAGTATACTTGCTTTCTGAAATACATAAAATACATATGTTAGTGGGATTCTTTTCTCTTTTCCTTCTGCCACCTTTTGCATTTCCTTCCTATAGAACACATAGGAACTTGTCTGTTGTGCAAGTGCAGAATAAGTTTGCCAACTTTTCCAGCAAAATTCTTAGTTTGGGTTCAATATTGTAATAGAACGAAATGCTACTAACATAAATCCATGCATACTTTACCATACATTGTATATGCAAACATATCACCAATTTTGTCATAGTGAGGAGAAAAAAAATGAGATTTTTTTTATTATTGTTATGAATGTGGCAGTTTTTTCTTCCTCTCCTCTAAGATTATGGATGATAGAATAATATAAGGCAGGAAAAACTGGTTTTGCAACTGATAACCAATCCTTAGTCGTTTATAAGATGCTCTAGATTAGCAAGCAAACAAAAAACCATTAAGCACCTATTATTTTAAAGCAGTGGGTACATTTTTCATCACATTTCTCTGATGAATTTTCACTTGTGCATCCTGCTGGAGGTAATTAATTGCTTTCAGTTCAGAGGAGTAATAATGCAATAAATTATGCTGGTATTTCTTGTCAGGGAAGAATCATATTGCTGCTTCCTTACTAAAGCAGGACTAATAATAATCTAGCTGGAGTCACAGACTCCAAAAAGTGCCTGTACCATTAAAATTTATGTAGGGAATCAGAAGACTAACTACTCCCTAGAATTACATTAAAAATAGGATTATTCTTTGTAAAAATGGACTCTTGTGATGACAGCACAAGAAATGGGAGTCTGATGCTGTCTTCATGTACATGCCTTTTATTCCCTTCTCTCTCTCTCTTTTTTTTGTTTTTTTTTGTTTTTTTTTTTTGACCTTGGGCATGTCACTTAACCTGCCTGTTCTCTATCTGTGAAACAAGGATGACAGTACTGGCATTCACAGTGACCTTGAGTCTTTACTACATTAAGTTGCTTGATAATGTAATGAATAGGAGTATAGGTAAATTTACTGTTTTATGATTATTGATGAGTGCGTTTGCTAACATTGTTTCTCTGGATTACAGTACTATAAAGAGAATTATTTTAGGTAACGTCGTATCAAAATAGTTACTCAAAATGAAACATCAGGTTGAAAAATGCTGTTGTTTTGGGTTGTGCTTTAGTTCAGGAAGAATGTAGAAATTCATTAATACCTAGAGAAAGGATGTACCAAATGATAGCTAGCACAGAGCTGCCATACAGAGTGACCAGTGCTGTCTTAGCAAATTGTTGCAAATTTTATAATATCTGTATTAGATTTATTGTAGTCACCATATCACATCTTCCTCACTACAATTATCCACACCAACAGCACAAGTGTACATTCAAAATCCCTAACAGGTTTGCATAACCCATAGTAACATATCTTCACTGAAGTCATGCTTCTTAGGATAAGCAAAGTTGCTTGCTGCAATTTGCAGAATCGCTTCTGTAATTCGCCAGCTGACAGAAAGGGAATGGCTGGAAAGCCTGGAGATGGGTCTGGGTGGTTCTTCAAGCAACAGTTTTGGGCCTTTGTGATACCCTTCACTGTAGCAGCACTTTTCTTAATAAACTTACTGCAATACATGTATAGACCCCCTCTCGTTTTGAGCTGTGCATGGTGATGCATCGCTCTGTGGTCTTGAATTTACAGCCACAGTTGCCAACACACATGTTGGTAACAGAGTAGTCTGTCTTTCTGTCTGTCTCTCTCAAAGAAAACTGGAAATAATAAAAGAGTGCATCACTGCATGCTTCTTTATCAGGGTTGGAATCTGTGCAATGGGTGTATCACCTGAGTCACTGTAGAATGGCATGTGTGACTTGTCATCCTTCATGTGGCTAGGCACAGGAAAAAGACTGAAAGGGGACACATACCACCAGTCAATTCACAAGTATTTGTTAAAAGCAGACAAAAAGATGGGAAGTGTTCTGTCAGAATCTAGAATGAAGTTTGATGCAGTAGACATGCTGAAGCAAAAAGGTTTTCTTTCTACCTTCACACTTCAGTTCTTTACCTTCTTGCATCTAACCACACCTTGCCATTCCCACTTCCTGAATTCTTAGTGAAGTCATCCTGTCTCTCACCTCTGTGTCAGGTTAGTTTCTATTGCCTCCTGGCTTTCTCTTCTGTTCTGGTCATCGGCTTACAAATGAATAATGTCTTGGTTTCTTTACTCAATTAATTCTGTTCTCGTTCCTGTTCCTCAAGCTTCCCAAAAGGTCGTTGCTTCGTCTGAGCAGGGGGAGCAGAGATCTCTTGTCAGAGAGGACAGACTTTGCAAAGTTAATTGTGAAGGGTTTTCAGATTTCGGGAGAGTATGGGTGACTTTGTTTTCTATGGTTTTATCTAGAGGCTTTGATTTGATGAGACTTTAACACGGATGGCAAGCATGCTGAACAGTTGAAATTTAGTGAAGTTTTCAAAAATACTTGCAAATATTGATGGAATCCAAAGTCTTTATTTAAAATGAGTCGTGCAAATTTTAGGACTTCAAAAGTAATGCCTTAAACTCTGACAGATTTGACTGGCTGATAGACAATCACCCTTTCTGAGCTGTCCTCCTTCCAGGAATTCTGTTTTCTGTTTTCCAGATAAATTTTGACAGCATCTGGTAACTGGGCATCTGATTGTTTGAAAAAAGTGTGTTATTTCAGTTTTAGCTAATACAACTAAGGTGGATACTCTTTTACGCTATTCTGAGTAGGTGCAAGCATCACAGTTATGAAATTGGAAGACGCAATATGGATGACAACATGGTGTTTCTTAGGTGTTTAAGGTATCTGATATTTTTTGACTACCATGACAGATACTATGAGAGAAAAGTGATCTAAAAAATCTTTTCTATAACCTCAGTGCCAGGTTATTTTTGGTTAGTAAATTGCTAATTTTTGACTTTTTGCATCTGTCTTTTTCCCTGCTCTTCAGTTCTGCCTAGAGGGTTTGGACTGGAGGAAAGGGGGGGGGCAGAAGGCTGTGGATTTTTTTTTGTTGCTGCTCAGTGAATATATGGTTAATTAAAAAAATAAAAATAAAAAAGTTGTGATGGTCTTATAATGAAACCTGAGTGATAGGAAGAGATCTGGCATTTCATTGTCCCTTTTGACCCAAGCAGGGTTTCAGCTTGACCTTCTAGGTTAAAGAAGCTTTTGTCCTAAAACACTCTTTCACTTGTGTTGGATCTACTGTTGTGTGCAGAAGCGATAACTGGTTGAATGGGATTCTTAGGAGTTGAGAGGCACAGCTCTGGGGTCTTTTGAGGTCTTTTGTTTGCTTGTCTTTTTTTTTTTTTTTCTTTTTCCTCCCGCCCCCCTCCACGTCAGTCT